>VZRJ01000965.1:49763-191288 GCA_013397565.1 Ptilonorhynchus violaceus
TCCCGCGCCCCGCCCCGGCACGCGTGCGGGCAGCGCCGCGTGCGGCTCCGCCCCCGCGGAGGGAGAGCCGCAGGATCGCCTCCGCAGGGAGCGTGCCGGCCGTGCCCCAGGGTCAGCGTAGTGCCCGGGCCAGAGGGACAAAATGTTTCTGCTCGTCTTCTGTTATATTTTACACACCTTTTTTCCCCTCCAAACACATCAGAAGTTATCTTCTGTTACCGAATAGAAATGGCATTTTCTGTTTTAAAATAAAGCCCAACCTTTTTCTTCTGAAAACAGTATGATCAGCAGGACTGAGTCAATCTGTGTTACTGCATAAAAAGAAAAGATAATCTCTGTCTCTTTTTTTGCTTTTTTTTTGGCACTGATGTTCCTCTAACCCCACCATGAGTTGGAGTAGGTGGGGAGTTAGGTGTAGTTGGCGTTGGAGGAGACACAAGCAGGAAGAATAGCATTTTATTGTGTAGAAGATTTGTACCGGCCTAGCTCCTTCAGCTGGACTATTGCTGGGGTGGGTATGGAAAGCGCTGGGGAAGCAGAGCTCCAGGCTCTGTAAATTCCACTATTGTCAAACCAGCAAGAGAGCATTTTTACAAAATCAGCATGGCACTTCTCTTAGCAGAGAACAAAGCCACAGCCAAAATGTAGGGCATATCGTACGTCATCAGTGTCAGGTAGACAAAAGGAAGTTTCCATGTCTTATTTTAACGACTTCTGATCAATAGATCTTTCTGTTATTGGTTTTAAAATAGCATACTTTGAAACCGACTGGTCCTTGGTATGGGATGGTTATTTGAACATCAATCAAGTAATTTCTTTAGTAAATTTTCACAACACAAATTTCAGGCATACTGTAATCTCAAAACAAGCAAAGGAATACCCAGTGGGAGAATTGCTCAAAAAAGGAAGGTATTTATAGCTTTTAGTTCTAAATGATGATATGGATATATCATAGTTTGACAGCTGGTGCTTAATATATGAAATTTAACCAGGTTCCGCTGATTACTAATTAGGTGACACTGTCTACAGTAACAGATTAGCAAGGTCAGTATGCTAACAGACCCCTTTGATAAGCAAATGTTTGCAATAGAAACAAACATTTTAAAAAGATTACATAAGTAACAGTATCTAATTATTAAAAGAAGAAATAATATTATCTGCCAACAATAACCAACACCTCAGAACATATCTGAATCAAAGCCAAAGAAGTAAGACTTGAGAATGGCTGCAATCGAATCCCGTTGATTATTTACCTGGCTGAAAAGGTGCCACAACACACAGAGGATGGAGAGTCACACTTCCTTGGAAATGTGGCAGCTGACAGAACCAAAGAAGAAGGGGTATGTCACCCCTCACAGTGTCTCAAGAAGGCTCAGTGTTCCTCTTTTCCTTTTTTTTCTGATTTGTCTTGTAATTGTCTGGTTTTTTCTTATATTGAAATTGGTATGCCCATTAAGTAGAAGTCTTCCATAAGAAGTATAGATATCTATACCTACAGGGGTTTTATTTTTATTATTGTCTGTGATAAACTGACCACTTTTGCTTCTGTAGATGAAGTTTGTCATGAAACAGAATGTGTTTCATAGCCACATATATTCTAAATGTTTCATCATGACCTAATATGTTCTAAATGTACAATTTTTAATTACAAAAGGTTTATATTTGTTTAAAAATGAATCAAAAAAATTTAGTTTTATGATTACACTGTTTAGGAAAAAGATATACTATATACTGTACCTATTTATTTTGCAAACATCAGAAACCAAAGTGTCTTAAGAATTTGGGCACATTGGGCCTGAACAAAGATGACCTTGTTGACCTTACTCATATCTTTGACAAATTTCTTTGCTAGGGTCTCTAGCATTTGACCTGAACATTCTTGTCTCTCTCACAACTGCTCCTTTATACTAAGTGAAATTATATCATTGTACTATGTTTTTGGGTTTTATTGAGAATGAAAATATTTCCTTCATGTAGTTACAGAAAAACTAGATGTACTGCATGCCTCATTTAGCATCCTAGGAATAACAAGGATAAATGTAAATAAAGTAAAATACAGAAGCAAACCCTTTCAGGTGCTTTACCTCCAGCCTGTTGGTTAATGCCTCTGGCAATAGATGTTCTGTTAGTCATCAGCCTTGATTCTCAGTTCTGGTATCAAAGCAATTTCTGGTGACTTTTGAAAGTACTATTCCCCTGTAAGCCTAAACTTCACATTCACGTGCTATAAACTAATACTTCCACTCTAGCAGATCTTTCCATGGCACTTTGAATGAGCCAGCCTCAGATCACTGGCAGAGATCCACCTCTCCAAAATTTGGAATACCTGTGACATAAAAATTACTTTTCTCAACACAGTAGCACAATCATAGGAAACCCTTTGCATTTGATAGCACCAGTGTTACCAGTAGCACCAGATAAATAACATGCAAACCCTAAGCCATCTTTTAAATATTATAGAGAGAAAAAAAAAGAAGAAAAGAGAAGAAAGTTCCTTAGGGAATGCTGCAGGCACTTTGCCTTGAAGCAATTGGAAAATGTGATCTTCACCAAGGTGCAATGTTGTATCAATAAAAATAATAATCCTGGATGGGTTTTGGTGGGTCCCTGCAGTCTTCCCGAAAGCGTGGCATGTGTCCGGTGGTGCCGTGACGCGTTCGGCGGTGCACACACACACACACGCACACGCGCGCGTACTTAGTTGAGGCAAAGAGTTGGAGGGGTTCTCCTTATGTGTTCCATGAAATAGGTTTATTCCATGAATCATCAGGGAAGGAGAGAACCCAGAACAATGGAGGGTTCAGGGTTTTATCCCAGGGGCAGTGGGGCCGGAGAGACAACAGGGACCAATGGGTTGAGGGTCAGGGGGTGGAGAGAAGGCGGGGTAATCCAACCTTAACCAGTAGGGGCAAACGAGGGGAGGGACAGGCTACAGGGATAAATGGGATGCCTGAGTAAGGGAGAACACTCTAGAACTGAACCTTATAAGGGAACAAGGAGTAACAGGCTGCTCGGTCACTCCTGTGGCTGGCCCAAACACTGCAGCAGCCCCTGCTGCAGGGTCAGCCACCACTACAGTGCAAGTCTTTTAACTATAAATAGAAACTAAAATTTTTAAGTACAACATGAAGCTCACTCATCTCTTCTCTCCTGCCTCTTCCAAACATGTGAGAACATATATGAAAAAATCTTCCTTAAAATGACATTTTGTTGGCTTTCTGACTGGTGTTATCAAGTTTTATATAAACAGTATGGCTGTGTGTCTGAAAGAGAATTTATTATTTAGTGCTTGTCCTCTGATGTGGTAGAATTTAAAATATATACGTTCGCATTTTTGTGACTTCTCACCCTGTTGCTATCAAAAGTTAATTTTCAAGAAGCTAAAATAGCTGGTCTGATATGAGATGTCTAAGTAAAAATGGATAGAAAGGATGGGTATGGAACTGTGCTGGTTTGAATGTGAACCGGCATGGGAAATTAACCCCACACAAATATCTCGAGAGAGATTTAGGTCAGAGTTACAATTTTAATAGAAATATTATAATAAATGCAAAAATATGGAAACACTGGCCTAAACCGACAGGGTCGCAGTACAACCTGGCAGTGGTTGCAGTCCTGTTGAAGGTCTGGAACTCTGGTTGTCCAGTGGTTGCAGTAGTGAAAGCAGTAGTCCCGTAGAAAGGCCTGGTCCTCTGAGTATCCAGTGGTTTGGGTGTCCAGTGGTGAAGGTCCCTTTCTCTGGTTATCCAGTGGTGGTTTCTTTCAATCCCCGAGCCTGTTTTTATGTGGTGTTTCTTGGCTGGTACCTCTCCCAGAGGTGGGGATTTCCACGATGGAAGGGGATGTTTCTGAAGTTCTATTCATTGGGGCTTATCCATTTCGGTAATGGGCCATTAGCAGGGATAATCCACTCAGGATGGGTGGTGCTTGCTGCTGCCACGGGAAGTTATCACAGTTGAGATAAGAAATGCTACCCCACCTCACATGATCTGCCTCTCCTCGGGGACCAGGTGTGTAACCACCTAACTGTGAATGACCCAGCTAATCAAGGAATTATGTGGGTGGTGATAGAACACATCCTTTTTTGGTTAACCCAGGACGGGAACTAAAATCAGTGCTCCATTTTTAGATAAGAAGCATCTGAGGAACATTTCCAACTGGGGTTGTACTCATTGAGATCAAGAACAAGCATCACCAGCTGGAAATTGTAGATGTCCTGAGACAGACAGACTACAGATTGTATCGTTCATGAGCTGCATCGTAAAAGGTCACGAGCACCACTCTGAACACCTTGCAACAGCATGAGAATTCTTCCACACTATGAACCTCCTCCAGCTGTAACTCTTCATCATAGAAAACATATGGAGCGTGCTTCCAAGTTTATTAATGTCTCATTTCAGCAAGATATTTTTCCTAATCCATAGGCTCTCAACCAGATCCTACCTTTCCCAAGGCAGAGCTCCATGCATTGCTGCTGCTCTCTCACAAAAGGTCAGTTCCTCCCCTTCCTCCCAGTCCTCGCTAAACTGCCCATATCCATCAGATGCACCACCCCCATGTATGAGCTATCCTATGATATCATAGTGGTCCCAATGAGATATTGTAACCCTGCAACTGCATTCAGACCTCTAAGCCCCCCTATTGGTCCTCCATGCTGCATGTATTCATGTACAAGCACATCAGATAAGGCATCCAGTTGAGCTGATATCCCAGAAAAAGATACTTTTCCATAATGCCATACTGTTGGCACTCCCTTATTGATGTGCATTTGTTTAAGTTAACCTCTCTCACCCTGTTCTGTTTATTACACATCATCCCATGATTGTATGCTGTCATCTCCCTCCTTGTTGGTTTGTCATTTCTTATTTACAGCTCTCCTTATCACGTTTGCCAGTCATGTGGCAGAGCTGCTTTAGCTCCCCTTTGCATGAGGACCCTGTTTGTTCCTAGCAGTGTTGACACTCAAATAGGATCTTACAATTATAAAAACCGAATCCCTGTTATTGATGCCAGTTGCATGATGCAGTTGGTGATCTGCAGTATCTGTCTACTCCTCCTAAAGACCTGCCTTTCCTTTATCTGGCAGGATCAGCCAGAAAACCACCTGGCCCACTATGTCCTTGACCCTCATCACCAGAGACATAGAGTTATGCCTAAAATGTTCACAGCTTCCCCGGCAATATGATTGCTGCCCGTGTGGAAGAGTAGCAAAGGATAATAGTCTAAGGCCCCACAAGTCTTTCTTCAGTATCTGAGATACAAGCCCCATCAAGAAGGAAATGCCCTTTGCCAGCAGGTGAGGTCAGCCTAAGGGGAGCTCCTTCCCCACAGCAGGGAGTCTGCCCCTGCTATCACTTGCAGTTTCCACCTGGTGTTGTCGCAGGGCCAGGCTTAGCTGGTGCAACTGCTTTGCTGGACCAAGCTCCTGGACTGTCAGCTGCTGTCAGGCACTCAGTATTTTGTAGGTGCAGATCTGCAGATAGGAGTGAGAGCCTTCCTCCTGCTGCTGGAACCCACAAGTTTCCAACCTTCTTTCCTCCCACCTGTATGAATGTGTGAGGAATGTACTCTGTTTTTCACAACACATCACAAATGATGAGAGAGGAATTGATGGGCAGTCCCTCCATATCCACCCACACCTTAGTGCTTAATCAAGATAATCACCCCTCCTGTTGTTCCAACATATAAACCATTGTCAGTAGTTATCATGTCTGTGTTTTTCACGTGGAAAGGAAAGAATCCCATCTTCTGAGAAAACTCTCAGGGTGATGGGGCAAAAAGACAGGGCAGCTCAGCAAATATCTGCAGGGTAGAGACTGTACTCAGTTGGGCCCTTAGGTGCTACCATAACAAAAACCCATTAAATCCTATGTATCCAGAAATAGAAATCAGCCTGTATAATTAAGGATTCTGCCAGCTCACACATTTGTCACCAGCATGGAACGACTGGACCCCATCCATCTAAGCTTCAAGTGATGAGTAAGATAAAAAGTGCAGAGACATTGGTGATCACCCTATCCCTACTGTCATGCTTGGCTAGACTACAGAAAAGAAATTGCATCCTTAGCTAGATTGATAGGCACAGCCCTGAAAGGGGATTCTGTCTCTAACTGCAGAGTTACAAAACTGGTCCTGGAGGCATCTGACTGACTTCGAAAGTGAAAAAGAGAACTTGGACAGCAAATGCACTTTGAGTGCAGCAGACCAAAAAGCAGAAGGTTTTAGGTCAAAGGGATTTATCTAGAGATCAGACTAGGCTCAAACTAGTACAAGAAGCTAAGCTCTAATGAAAGGATCCCTGGCAACTGTGGAAGCTCCAGGAGCAGATGCATGGTGATGCAGCAGAGCTTATGGCTCACCAGCCAGAAGATCACACTGCAAAAATGATCTCTTCAAGGGCCAGAACATGCAGTACTCTGAGACTAAAGTAATGGCGCTATGGCTGTTTGGGTGCTGAGGTTAGAAACCATTGCTTTGCAGTTGAGGGGGAAAGACCCAGAAACATGAGAACTTCTGTGATAACTTGGAAGTTGTTGGGTCCTCATTTAACCCGTATGGCCTCTGATACTGTTTGCTTGCCATCTTCTCACTGGTGTTATGCCTCTATGTATCTCAGTGGAATTGCTGAGCGTCTCAAAGTAGCACAGTAACATTCATAGTGAAATGTAAGCAGACTCTGGCTTTGCCTGCAGCTAACAAACTCCTGTCTCAAAAGCTCTTCCGGCTGCGACAGAGGTTCAGCCTTTCTGAGCAATAAAACAAATGTGGTGGAGATTTTCTATTCACCACAGACATGGTGGTTTTCTGAGCTCAGCAGTTTAAAAGGAAAAAAATATTTCTCAGTGGTTACTTCCTTCTACCACAGAGTTGATACGGTCACTTAAATTCAGATGTCTTTGAAGGAGGCTTATCTCAGTAGCCAAAATGGTATGGTATGAGAACCAGCCAATTTTAACAATAGTCTCATTAAGCACAATAACTTTTCAGAACTGACACCTCCTTTTTGCAGCAGGACAGTCCCTCCCTATACCTCAGCACTTTTAACTGTTGCTCATGTTGCTGGGTTCAATAGTGTACAAGCCTAATACCGTATATATTCTGTATGATACAACTACAGGTAACTCACATTTTAGTTCAAATAATGACGCTAGAAGAATGTTTGCTTTATTTTGCAGCAATGTGCTGTACAAACAGCAGAGGAAAGAAAGAGCTCATGAGGTATGAGAAGATGAAGCTTGTAAGTTACTCCCAGGCAGGCACCTTTTGGTGCTGTGGTGTTTCCTACTCTGCTTTTGCTGGGTCTATTCACCTAGTTTGTTAAACTTGTGCTCAAGTTTCAACTTAAATACTATCTTATAGATTGTCCAGACAGAAAAATGTCCTAGATCCCCCGCTAAAAATGCCCAACTTCCAAAGGAAAGCAAACTTCTTCAAAGCAGCATGAACTTCTTCCTCCATCAGTTCTGCACAGCAGGCCATGGCAGGTCTTTTGACCCTGTGTCTCTGTTTAAAATTTCAATAGTTCTAAAGAATGTGAGATTGCATATGTACCTTGCAGTGTATGTGAACAAAATGGCTTGCACTTCTTAAATAAAGTAATAACAGTCCTTTCTAGAAACACTACCAAAACAAAACAGACAGCAATTTTGGGTTTTGGCATTTGTATTTGCCTGACTGTGGTCCTTCTTTTTTTTCTTTGTTTGTTGGTTTGTGGAATTCTTTGGGGTGTTTGGTTTTGGTTTGTTTTTCTTCTCTTTTTTTGTTCTTTTTTTTTTTTTTTTTAAATTTTCCATAATAGATCTTGTCAAAAGGAAAATCTATCTACTAATTAAAAAAAAAATAATCTAAGCAAGACTTGAATTCTAAACTTTTATTTCTTACAATCAGTCTTTTATCCTGAAAACAGAAAGAGCATAAGGGAAAAGGAAAGGAAAATACTGGAGGAGTGAAAGTCTGTCATGCTGTTGCACAGTTAGTTTCTAGAAAGGACATGAATAGTTAGTTTCTAAAAAGGACATAACTTCAATGAAGTTAAAGTCACTTGACTTAGACCAGACAGAATTGATACTGTAACAGATTTGTGTTACAAAGCATCCTTTTGATGTACTTTCCTTCTTGAACTGCTGTATTTCTATTAAAAATTCACTGGAGATATTTCTCTGAGTACGATGGTTTAAATTATCCTTAAATCTGTTCCTTTTAGAATATGCCAGAACTGACTGGTTGATCAGATAAAGACACGCATAGTTTTCACAGGTATCAGGAAGAAGCTGAAAGGGGCCTGTAGTGGTGTCCTAGTCCACCTTTCTACTTCCATCAGAATCACAGACTTTTCCTTCGAACTCCATCCAGTGAAGGAGAGTCTAGTTTCTGTAAATCCTCCATGCCATTACCTATCTATGCTTATGATCCTAATGTCTAACCTAAACCTTCCTTGTTGTAGTGCCTGGTCATTTCTTCCTCTCGTCTACGGTGATGACAGAGAACCATACATTTGCTTTGCCTGTGCTATTCTTGTTTGAAGACTTTTTTTTCTGTTTTCTCTCAGCCCTCCCTAAACAAAACAGTCACACTCCCTCTAATCCTTACTCACAGATCATGTTTTACAGACTTTCAGTCTCCTTCTCTGGATTACTATTTCTTTGAAACATGGTACCCAAACCTCAACACACGTCTCCTGTTTAGGCATCACCAACATAAAATTATCTATGGCACACAGTACTCTTATGTGATGTTTTATTCCATTTTTGACACAGCAATTTCATTGACTGATGCTTGGCTGTGGCTGTGTATGACCCCTACATCCTCATCTGTGGATCTGCCACACTGCTGACAGCTTCCAGTCCTATATTTATGCAGCTGATTTTTTGAACTCTAAATTGTAGCCTTTTTTATATTGTTTCTTCTCTGTGTCAAGATCTTCTTGAAGTTATTCCTGTTCTCTAAAATTCTCGCAGGCTCTTAGAGCTGCTTATTTAGCAATTCAGTACTCCATCATCTGGAGTGCCAATGGGAGCAGTGTTCTGTACTAGAACCAGGACAGGACAGACCTCTGGGACTAGCACAGAAATCTTGGCATTATACAGCTGAGTGCATTTTAACTCCAGCAGTGTTGCACCCATGTCATAAAAGTTTTCTCTAGGTCTTGTCTACCAAGATTGCACCTGAAAATCTCGAAAAAGACAGAGTCCACAACTCCTCTACCCTCGAGGTATATTACAGCCAGCTCATTTCTTCTATCTGCATGGCCTGTTAACTTGGTTAGATCACTCACCTAAATAATTTTATTTTTCTTTAGCATGATAGAGTCTCTGATGATTACCTGAGGAAACATATTTGGTCTTTGTGGTGTTTGAATTAACATTTCTTCTTCATTAACAGAATTTTCATTGATTTCACAGCAATTAATGACATTAATCTGATATTTGCCCACCTACCCATACATAAAATATGTTTACAGTCACAGAGTGTTTTTTTACTTACTATTATTTTAAAATTGGAATAAGCAGGAAATCCTATACTTTTTGAACCTGCTTTTGGGGCTACAAGATTTTATTTCTCATAGCATTATTAGAAGCTGTCTAAGTAAATGAAAACTACTTACAGAAAGATATACCAGGATTTCCATAGAAAATATCCCTTTCGTGTATTTAGGACTAATCTGGTATTAATGCCTATCTTTAATCAGAGGCAGGCTTCTAGTTCAATTAAGTGTTCTGAACTTAAGAGCATTTATGGACATATAAGAAATGTGGCAGTAGAGAGCAATTAATTATTGTCTGGTATCAGCTTCACTTGATGATGATTTCTCTAACTGAGGCCTGGATGATGGAGCTGAAACTTAGATTTCAGCTAGAGGGAGGGGTTCCTGGAGCAAAACCTCAGAATCAAATGCCACTGAAAGTTCAGAGTGCTCTGCTCATTAATCTGATCCTACCAAACTATGTGGGAGTGAAAAGAGAAAAAAAAAACAAAAACAAAAAAACCAAACCCTAAAACCACAAAACCGTAAAATATAGTTTTATCTACTTCCAACAGAGAACAATCTGGCTAGGAAATTTCTGATGAAACATTTCCTCATCAGGGTATGTCATTCATTGAAATCAAAATGTTCCACAAAATAATTTCCATTTTTGACCAATTTCCAATGGAAGCTAGGCAGGTTTCCAAGACAAATGAGCCTGCCAGTTCTCTTCTTAACAGCCATTCTGGCTGGTTCTAGGAGATCTTGGGCTTGCAGACTGCTTTGCTTAGGCGCTGACAGAGTGCTGAGGGCTGGGAAGGAAGGACCCTCCATTTTGTGGCTTCTTGGCAATCCCAATTCCCCAGACATGCGGGGGCAAGGCTGACAGGCTTCCCCAGAGCTGAGGCATCATGCCATGAAAAGACTCAACACTTCCTGGTTTCATTCCAAATTTTGAAATATTAAAATCTTCTATTGTGTGGGGAAAAAAAAAAATTGCATTTCTTCATGCTGCTCTAATGAATCTGTATTCCAGATCAGAGCCTAATCCTGTAAGGGTGTGCATATCCATTTATTATAAAATATTGTATAAAATTACACAGATATCAATGGAGTTCTGGCAGGCTGACTATACATAGGCATGTAAATTATAAAGGCCATACCTGAACATAAGGCGGTAGTGCCCATGGTGATGTGGTCATATAGCACTGCTATTGCTGATGCTATCTTCACAGTACTTAACAACTGACTACTTTTTTCAGTATATCTTTGAAGTACTGTTAAGTGATATTCCATTTTAGAGGCAAAAAAACAGACATGGAAATGTTACTGGTTTATTCAGAACCACAAAACATTAATATAATCAGGTTTACCATTACAAAGTCCAGTATATTCTATTAAGAGTCTTAGTTAAAATTAAATACCTTCTTTTGTGCCTTAGATGATCATTCATTTCTGTCTTCAGGCAATGAAAATAACACCTTCCTTGTTTGTTCTTTCTACTTTTCACTTCTTACGTGCTAGTCTTGCAGCTAAGGGACTTAGAGCCCTTACAGCTCAGCTCACAGAGCGAGTATGTGTCTGTTTCTTTTTTGGTTCTGTGTGATGTCTCATGATGATTGGTCCTGTCTCAAACTTAGCCTAACATGGCAACATGACCCATAGTAGTGATGCTACTTCGACTTGGTGATCTACACAAACAGGAGAGTAGAAAACAGCTATGGAGATGGCAGTGACTTAAAAGCCACTCCAGATTTTTCAAAAAAAGGTTGCTTGCTTTTCATGTTTGGCATGGTTGTTTGTCATTCACACACTAAAATGTTTTGGGAAAAGCTCCAATATCCCTTTTGTGATGCATAATATAGAAAAATATACAATTAGAATTACTAAATGTAATGAAGACTACTAACAATCCACAAATTGAGGTAATGAGTGGCCTGCCAAAGAATATGACTTTTGGAAACTTGATGATTGGGCTAACAAAAGTTTCATATAATTGTAAGAGTGGAGGTGCAAAGTTCTGCACGTGGAGCAGGATTATCTGATGCACTGAGAATTAACTCACTGAGTAGCAGCACTGATGAAAAGGGCTCATGGTAGAGGTCACAGTGGATGTGAAGTTGAATATGAGCCACTAACATGGTGATGGGGTAGGAATATGTGAGGGAGTTTTTCCAGCCAGAAGAAAAAGCCGAGGGAATAATACAATAGCTGTCTCAACCTGTCTAATGAGGGAGGGAGGGTTTAAAGACAAGACAAGTTATAGTCCTGTTGTGAGTGGGAGAATGGACTAGTCAACCTCCACAATTCTATGATTCCATTCAAATATTATTTTCTAAAATTTTATTTCATTAACTTTCAACACAATTGTTTAGCTGAAACCAAGATCTCTGGAAATTTCTTTATTGCAAATAATCAGGATAACATGGTAGGACATACCATGGAAAAAAATGTTATGTTATATTCATGATTTTTCCTGACCTTTTTCCTGCAAATATACGGTACTAGCCACTGTCAAATACAGAGCTAAAGGGACCATTGACTCTTTCGTATTAAGGAAAATACTGGTTCTAGATTCCTAAGGGAAATTATAATGGCTCTTATGCATTTGTACAATGTAAACATTTGCTGAAGGTAATAAAAAGTCTGACTGTCTTCCAGTCAGCCGTCACAACTGATAGACACAGTATGTTCAGATACTGCCTCTGAGGCAGCATGAAATCCTGGCATTACGCAACATCCAGGAAAGTTTTTGAGTCAATTTCAGTGGAGCAGTATTTCAAGCAGATAGTTTTGATCTGCCTAGTTATGAGATTGTAAAACAGTGCTAATTTACCATTCACTTGACTAAAATTGAGAAGTATGGGCATTTTAGAAACCAAACTAAGCAAAAGAGTGTGCCTTTTGAAGGATAGATATGTGTTGGCAAAGATGAGGCATTGAGTGGATTCACCATTGACTACTTGCACATACTAAATGCGTTTTAAAAGATCCTTACTTTTGCTATCATGCTGAATATGTGATGAATATGGGGGAGATCCTGACTCCTTTGAAGTCACAGCAAACTTCCTATTGCCTCTTTTGGCCAACACCTTGTATGGACATGACTGTATGAACCACATGAAATGAAATCTTGACAAATGTGAGAAAGAGCTGCTGTCAGAGTTGTCTCTAATACCAAATTATCTGTTATGTGGTGATTACACTTTATTTCTTGCTTAGAAAACATCCAGTCATGTTATGGGATAACAACTACTATGCCATAGATGGAAAACAGAGTGACTGGGCAGCAGATGAAAGGCTGGTGTCTGAGCCTACCTCGAAGCTGAGGCTTTTCTCTCTGTCTGTTACAGCATTCTTAGGTTAACCTACACTCAAGTTTCTTGCCTCAAGGATGATCTTATTCCTTGATTTTCTTTCCAAAATACTGGGTCCCCAATTTTGCTCTCTTTGACTTCAAAGTAAGCCAATTCAGTTCCTCTATTAATACACTTTCACATACTCTATTGCAACATTCTGTATTTAATGAGCTGCTTTTACATATAACTCCAAATTTTTTGTTAAACAAAACATCTGTGTGGTTTTGACTCAATCTGAAATTTATGTATCTTTAGGCTTCTACTTCTATTTGTCTTGGCTTGCTTGGACAGGTCTCATTTCTCTGTGTGTTGCAGTGCTTGGGAACTCCACTGGTGACTATTCTTGCTCTTGGATAGGATTTTTCAGTCTTACAGCCTAACGCTTCTCCAGAAGACAAAAAGGAAACACAGGGTGCAAGAGCAAGAGAGGGAGTTATTTTTCCTGAGTCAACTGCTTCGCTTGTTTGACTACCTGGTCAGTCAGAAAAACACAGCTGAAAAGGCACTTAATAGGTATGAAGTTAAGTTCAGGCCAATTTGGCACACAGTGGAGAACGCCACCCAGAGGAGTCAGAAATATCAGTGGAAGATTGTTACACCTATCCTCATAATTTCTAACATGGGTTTCCAGTCCAATATAGCCCCTCAGGCTCCCCATTCACAGTTTAGCTTGTGAAATGTTTAGTGTCCACGCTCTCTGAAACAATCTAAGAACCTCAATCAGTTTAGTTGTAATGTAAATGGTCATCGCTCCCCAATTACACTGTGGTCTGGCATTATGACAGAACTTGCATTGTGACCACAATGGAAAACTAGTCTGCAGACAGCTCTGCCGTGCATTGCACACTGTTGCCTTACCAATTTGAGCAGTAGGTTACTGCTTTTATTAATCACCTTCTGAACTGCTGGGGGTTTTGCCACTTGTCAAGGATTCTTGAGTATCTGAGAGTCTGCACGTCCACAAATCGAGGACATACAGCAACTTCTCTAGTGCTTAGTTGTGCTATAGTGTATAGGCACAGCATGAGAGGTTTATAGCATATGAGATCTACTGTGCAACTGATTTGCACATGCACTGAAATTAAGACTCATTTTGAACACTGATTTTGCAGCACATGCATTGAAGTTCCATCTGCACATGCACAACAGCTCTATTGTGTCTGGGGTACATCAGGCTCCATACATATGCAAACACATAGGAGCTGTGTCAGTCTGAAAAGAGATTGCAGGGGTAGTAGACAGGATTGAAAAGATGACAGTCTTCCTCTGACTTCATTGAGTTCACCAGCTGAATGACATGCTGCCCAACGCATGCCTGCAACATCACTGGTTTCAGGCAATGCAGATCGTTTCCCAAAGGCTGCAAGATAGTTTGTAATCAGAGGGCCAGAGTGCTCATCACTAAGGAAGAAAAGTATTCTCACCTCAGTCTCATACCCTGGTAAAACCTATGTAAAACGTCACAATTACAGATTCAGAATAAGTGGAAATGCATGAATTCATTAAATTCTGAGGTAGTACAGCATGACCTCTCAAACCTGTGTGACCAAGATGGACATTTGCCACATGATCAGAATAGAAAATGTGGTGTATGAAGAGACACCACTGTGGCTATCTGCCTTACAGGCTTGATAGCCAGTGTGTGGGAAACTTTCTCAGAAGTAGAACTCTGCTTTTTATAAGGACATAGTCCTGTCCTTTTATCCCAGTGCTTTGAGAGCTCTTTCACACAACGCAAAGCAAGGAACAAAATGTAAACCTGTGTGTCAGACAAAACCAAAACACTAGGCTTTAATGCTGAAAGAAGACAAAGAGACAGCTATAGTGATGCAGTAGCTGCTAAAAACTAAAAGTAATTTTGTTTCCTTCATTTGCAAGCAAACCACCAAACCTGCCCACAGAGCTTCCTGAATTTGAACAGGCTGCACACATATGAGCATGTTACAGTATATTTCTACTGTAATAATCTCCATTGTGTAGAAGGGATAGTTTTGAGTAAGGTGAGCAATAGTAGAATCATGGAACGATTTGGGTTGAAAGGGACCTTTAAAACTCATCTAGTTCTAATCCGCTGCCACTGGCAGGGACACCTTCCATTAGACCATGTGGCCCAAAGCCTCATCCAACCTGGCCTTGAGCACTTCCAGGGACTGGACATCAAAAACTTCTCTGGACAACATTTTCCAGTTCCCTCACCACCCTCACAGTAAAGGAATTCTTCTTAATATCTAATCTAAACCTACTGTCTTTCAGTGTAAAGCCACTCTCTCTAGTCCTATCACTGCTTGTCCTTGTAAAAAGTCCATCAGAGGGTCTTACCAGAAACTAATATAATTACTGGTTTTTACTTCTCCCTTTTTACTGACACACACCTGTACTTGGAGATAACTTCTGTTGCAAGACCTAGCTGTTGCAACACTGGTAAATACAATATGAATTTTCCCACTAGACTGGTAAAGAAAACTATGAAGCAATATCAATTCAACCCCAACTGCAGTGTCTTGAGGTATGAAAGTCTGTACAGGTACAGGTTTTTCCACTTTGTTTTGCCAAAGTACTCCAGTCAGGGTGTAGAGCTTGTCAGCTGTTCTGATCCTCAGCATGGGCCAAACTGAAAGTGCCAGCCCTGATGATTTTTGTGATGTAAACACAGGCCTGTGTCAGATAACTGTCTCAGTTTTCACTTTAAACTACAGATTAAAGAATAAATTAGTTCAAATCATACTGTGCCTTTTAGATCTTCAAGCTAAGACCTAGGGAAAAAAAGATATCTAATTAATTTTTTGGAATTGTTGCTTGATGAAAGGAATATTAATATGGTGGTAGCAGGTTACAGCATTTAACACTGCAGCCTTGACATTTCTTATTAAATATTTAAGTGCTGGAAATGGTATACTTGACAAGCATCTGTGAAAATGAAACCTGTTTCTGAGAACACAAGGTCGATACTGTAAAAATAAGGATGAGGATATCGATACAAGAAATATTATAAAGTTGTCACATTATTTTTTATCTCCAATACAAGATTTTGGTTTTTTTATATTTATTTGAATGCGTATTCTTCCTGTGGGGAAGAAGGTTTGTAGACTCACTAAAATAAGTGCATTTAATTCAAGAACTGGTTTGGGGTATTTTTTCCAGATTGTATGTAAAACACTCCTTTTTAAAGCAGACTGCTTTTAAACCGTGGTGGTCTAAAAAACGAAAACAACTGAGAAGATGGAGAACCTCACAAAGATACCAATACTTTTCCCCTTTATACAAGACCTCAGTGTTATTTCTTTTGCAATGACACTATAACACTAGGAAACATCTCAGTCACTTTGTTTTTGAGAGTTAAAGCTGGTGCTTATCTAAGTCTCCGCAGGAATTTTACTCTGACAGGTAGATGAAATACGGCAAATTAAGAATTATTCCTCTAGTTCTTGCATTAAAGTGCTATTTTTTCCATGGAAATAATAAGAAATATGATAGATCAAGTAAATTGCCTAAGCACCTTCAGCTCTTTTTTGTTATGTATTTATTATACTGTGTTGGTTTTACACGGCCTGGTTTTTGGTAGTGGGGGGAGTGGGGACGGTCCCACAGAGGTGGCTTCTGTGAGAAGCTGCTAGAAGCTTCCACCATGTCCAGCAGAGCCAATCTCTGATGGCTCTGATGACGGACGTGCTGCTGGCCAAGGCTGGGCCAATTGGAGATGGTGGTAACGCCTCTGTGATAACAGATTTAAGAAATCGTAACAAAGTTTGGGGGTAGCTGTAATTTTCCAGCCAGAGAAGAGTAAGAGTGAGAACATGTGAGAGAAATAACAGTGAAGGCACCAAGGTCAGTGCAGAAGGAGGGGGAGGAAGTGGTCCAGGCACCGGAGCCAAGATGTCCCTGCAGCCCATGGCAAGGCCCATGGTGAGGCAGGTTGTGCCCCTGCAGCCCAGGGGGGCCCACGGGGGATGCAGAGATCCACCCGCAGCCCGTGGGGGCGGTGCCCATGCTGGAGCGGGTGGATACCAGGACACTGTGATCCAGAGGAAGTNAAAACCCCCACCTCGTCTCCCTGCACTGTTGGTGGGAAGGAGAGAGGGGCTGGGGGGAGAAAAGGGTGTCTTTAAGGGCTTATTTTACTTCTCATTCTCTTACTCTGATCTTGTTAGTCATAAATTCACTTTATATCATTAAGTAGATCCTGTTTTGCCCTTGAAGTGTTTTCTCCCAGTCCTTATCTCAACTCATTAACCCTTTGTTAAATTTTCTCTCCTCTGTCCAACCGAAGTTGGACAAAGCAAAGCAGAGGAGAGTGAGTGAGTGGGCTTTTCATGGGTGCCTGGCATTTGGCCAGTGTCAAACCACGACACCTCATTTCCACAGTAAGTACCTCAGCACTTCAATTTGTCCCTTCAAATAGAGGGAGATATTATGGTATCTGAGATGATATTGAGCAGCCACTATGAATTAAGAAAGACTTTTTAGTGACAACTTTTATGCACAGAAAGTTATAAACATGTCATGGAGTGTCATATCTGTATTATGGAAAATAGTCAATTTTTCATATATGATAAGGGTATGAGATAATATGTGTTCATGTCCTGCTTTTCCGGTGGTCTCTTAACCTTCTGAAAGTCCTTGACTATATTTACTATTTTGGAGGCAAATGAATGGAATGCTTATGAAGCAATCGGAGTTGAACCTTCTTGTACCAGTGGTGCATTTGGTCCTGTACAGATGGTCAGAAAGTATCAAGCCACTTTCTAAATGTTCAGTACAATGCATGATGCTGGAGTATAGTTCAGATAACTAATCTTACATAGCAGTTTCTGTGTCTAGTTTAAAGCAAAATGTCAGTATTCCACATGCATCTGTAATTTCCGGGTATATGACTTGCTACGCAAAATAACTGTAACACACAGAGTTGTATCTTCTAAAAGAATAGTGCTTAATACTATGAGACTGGATGAAATAGCATAGAATAGCAAAGCTACAGTCAGTCTGTTTTACATACTATTAACATGATATAATAAGTTTTGTTTGTAGTATTGCTTCAGGACCAAGAATAGGCTGTCCTATTTCCCTGGAAAAGTGCTACCATGCAAAATAATAACAAGGAGAAATGTGGTCTGATTATCTGAGGGCTGACCACTTACAAAGCACTCATCTGTGTGAATAATGTGAAGTTTCATCAGCCCTGTGACACTTCTGGAAATAATAAATGTGTTCAAAAACAGCTTTGGACCCTGAACTGAATTATACAACAAACCTTCTCTAATCAATAAATAGAGATAGGCACTTGCAGTTGGCTTGGCTGAATCACTCTTTAGAGATCTCTCTCCCTCTTGCTGTAAAATAATACCCTAAGAAACAGGCACTTCAGTTAGGAGCCTAAAATAACTGAGATGAAATGTGCAAGTGGCTGTCCAAATTTGGTAACATCCAAGAAAATGTTTGCACTGTTATACTTGAAAAGGGCATTTTTTCTTTTTGTTCTGTATCCTCCTGTGGTTGCAGAAGGGGTACTAGCAGGGGTGCTCAATTCTGCCCTGCTAGAACAGAGCTGATCTCTTTCTCAAGAGATAACAAATACTGGGACTGTAATCATTTCACAGGCAGAGTAAAAGGGGATATCTTCTGATACCATTTCACCTCAGATACCTACAGAAAAAAAAAATCCTCATATTGCTTTTAATTACTGCTCCTTAATTGATTTCAAAACCAAGCAGCACTCCAGGCAGAGCGTTTCTGAAGGTTACTTCCATGTCTCTAGCAGTCAGTCACTCAGCATGCAGCATTGTGGCTTGCAACCTTCACTACCTGAAATCTGATAATAATTACTCAGAAAAAGATTTATTTTTTTGTTTGCTTGAGAGGAAGGCTTTATTCTTGAAGTTGTCTTGACAGGAATATCAACAAAAGTCGCAGGCTTCCAAGGTTGAACGGAATCCTTTCTTTTTCATATCAGTATAAACAAGCTCTGCGTAATTCAATTTCTAATTGAATCTCTCATCTCAGACATAGCTGCTTGGCTAATTACTCTGGAAAATTATTTTCTTTTACTTGACTGGCTTTTAAAAATGGTTCTTCTGTGATATTGCAACTTAAAAGCAGTAAGTTATTTGGGAAGTGAGGTGTCTTTGTGATCTATTGACTATGAGAAAAGTGAAATCTCCATGCTAGTAAAGTTTATTTTTAGTGCCATAATTTCTACATTTACTGTTAAATAAATGCATGCTTGGCACATCACATTTTGAAACTTTTTAGGTAGCTTATGCTAATTTATGTGATGTGTGGGATTAATCTCTGTCAAATCTCAGTCAAAACCTGGTTGTCTGTCATCACTTTTATTTATTGGAATGCAAAAATCTGACTGCATAAATCAGAAGGACTTCATCTTGGTGCTATCAAGAGAAGACAGATTGGTGGAGCTGTGGTTTTTCAAGAGAAGGAGGAGTATGGTGGAGCAGTAAAGTTGACAGAGGCCAAAGGTTGACTCCAGCTCTAGAGAGTCAAAATGAATGAATAACCTATTTTAATTTAATTCCTCTTCTTCAATGCAAAGATACGGAGCTTGATGCGTGTTTGAAAATAAGGAGAACAATAACAAAGAAACACATTGCCAACCGCTTTTGCTTCTATGTAGAGTAGCCCATAGCTCCACCAATTTTGGCTAGCTGCTCAGGATGAGGGGACTAGCAGTATTACATAAAAATGCTTCTTTGTCAAGAATATTTTGACTCTGACTATGTTAGAAAAACACTATAGTTTCATGAGTTACCAGTACCAATGGAAGGCTAAAGCAAAGGTTTCTTGTGGAAATTTCACCACCTTTCACTACAGAGTGAAGCCTTTCAGATGCCTTTAGTGCAGCATCATGGGGAGGAAATGGTTTGAGCACATTAGCAGATCAGTAATTGTGCAGGTGCAGGGAGGGATCCTTCCTTGCAGCGTGTTGTGGGGACAGAAGCTTAGCAGGACTCTGCATCCTCTACAACTATGGATTCTGACAGGCAGAGCTTCGTCAGTTTCTTGTGCCATCCCATGTGACTTCATGCATGGCTGCTAGTATTAGCTATGTAGAATATACAGCACTTTTACTCTTTTTCAGTATTTTAGTTCTTAAACTGTAGATGCTCAGGGCCCATTATGGTTGAATATGTTGAGAAACGTGGCTAAATGAGGGCAGAATCTGACACAGAAGGTAATTAAATTTGGGAAAACACCATTTATTATGCTTGCCAAATATTGACTGCATTTTAAATCTCAGAATGTTCTTAGCTCTGCAAGTAAAGCATCATTTTTTCTGTAATGCAGCAAAACAAAATACTGCTGTGTGTCATTTCAGTGACAGTCTTTGGATGCTAGAAAGGAATTAGGAAGGTAGAAGTTTAATAATCTGAATGGCAGAAAAGCATTGGAAAGATGGCAAAAGAAATTAGAAGGAAAGACACTGTAAAAACTAACATACATATCTTGTTATCACAAAACAACTTCCAAGCTTGTGATTCTTCCTAACATAGCATCTTATCATTACTGTCTGCTTTTCCAGAGGTTCAAGTGATCAAATGAACACTAGGAATTAAAATTAAAAACTAGGTCCAGAATTGGAGAATTAAAATAGAGAAAAAAATCTAAATTCATGTTTGGAACATATAAGGTGACAGAATTGAGGATCTCTGTGCAATTTTAATTTACTCTTTCAATGTATAGACATTGTGATTATCTTTAATTATACAAAACAGTACTTACATTTTTCAGAACTTTCCCACCACAGCCCATGGTTTGGATTAAAAAGAAATTTCATTTTCTCTACAGAGTTTTCGTGATTGCTGTTAATAGAATAAGCAAAGTATTCAAAAGCATTATTATAGTTACATCCACAATTGATTATTACCTTATGTGGAATGATTATTCTCATTCTATAAGCAGAGGCATGTTGGAACCCTGGGCTTTCACTGTAGTAATTAAAAGGCAATTTTTTATGTCACTGGGTGAAATATGTAGGGGTTTATGAGTTATTAATAATGTACTAGTGACAAGATGGAGAATTTTGGGTGTGGGTTTTGCTTCTTCTTTCTTCCTTCTTCTTCAACAATCTAGATAGTTTGACCATTGGTTCAGAAAGGCCGCATTGCGGACAATAAATGAATAGTCACTAGATTATAAGTAAAAACATGTCAGTTGACAGTCTATAATTGGATAAATTAGTCTTTAAATAACCTTAGAACTCTCGGTTCGAGGCCATTTTCCACCTTTCTAACTTAGAGAACACTCTGTGCTGCCATGCCATAGATAAGAACTTAATAAACAACCTGATTAGAAGACCATCTCAGGGTCTCCTGTGTCTTACTCCAAACTCTGAGCAAAGAACTCACGAAACAGTAAAGGAAAAAACAGAAACGGGATTTTATCAGAGGCAGAGAAAAGAAAACCAAAATTATCAATACAAAATATACTCCAATTTCTATTGTAAAAAAAAAAAATTAAATTGGGGTCCAAAATTAAATTGGGGTCCTAAATTTTCAAAGCATGAGACTCACTTATTGGCCAAGAGAGCAAGTTAAATGTAAAAAAAAGTCTAGAATCACAAAAGCAGTCTGTGGCTGAGGAAGGTTCAGTTCCCCAGAATATCACTCAACTATCTAGTCTTAAGGTTATCACTTGCCATCCTGCTTTTTCCTGGCTTACACAATGCATGTCTGCTTCTATCTTTAAAGGAAGCAGTCTGTAGTCTCTACTCTTAGAGGCTCCAGATTTGTCCCAGAGCATCATCCATTCCCTATGTGAATCTGGAATATCTTGCAATTAACTTAAAATTAAACATATCGTAACACACACAAGGAAGAACAAACTGAGATTGCATGAAGAGCTCTCACTGGGACATCTTACAGGCTTATGAATGCTTGGCTTTACTATCTCATCTTTTTCCAGTGCTTGTATAAGAAGGAAGGAAGCTAATTTGAAACAGGTTTCCAGAGAGAGCATGGTCATCAGAATACTGGAGTTGCACCAATCTTCAATGTCGGTAATAAAGCAATCATCAAATAATCTTACAGTAAGTGCTGCATACTCAGCTGTTCAAATGAGCAAAAAGGGAAGAAGTAATTACAATTTTCAAAGCATAGTGCATTTTTGTAAATGGTAAAGGATAGTATGCTACAAATTCATTCTTTTGCATGGTGTGTTAAGTACCTGTTGTATTTGAGATGGCCTAGTCTAATCCACCTCATACTGAAATGTATGAAAATCTTTTCACTGTCTTCAGCAACTGCAGTGGCATCTCTGGGTGGCTCTAAGGTTTTTTGGCATTTCACCTGAACAATGCAGATTCAGCACCTGCAGTTTCACATTATTGTTGTTAGCTCTTTTCTCCTAAACACAGTAGTTTCACAGAGCTAAATCACTCTTTCATTTGTTTGTTTGAAGTGATGCTTTACAGTCATTGTATTGTCGTGTAATTTTAAGCCTATGTCCTGTAGGAGCTGAACCAAAGAATGGAATCTGCAGAATTGTGAAGAGAATGTCCCTACCCAGCTGCAGCTTTTCAAGGAACTCGTTACTGTTCTCATTACAGCTGCACAAACAAAAAGCTAGAGAGGGAAATAGCAGACTTATAACTAGCAAGCCGCTACGATACCTGTAACTACAGGGAAAGTACAAATACAACAACAAACCCTCCCCCTGGAAAAATGCCAAGTGTGACTTGGACTGAGTCCAAAATTTCTGCAAACTATGTAATAATAAAGTTATCACTTGAATAAAGAACTCTGCAGAGTCAAGAAAACCCACCTCTTTCTCAAACGTTCCTACTCTGTGTTATCAGGGCCATGTGGACTGTGTCTGATACACTCTCCTCTGCACACTCACAGAAGGACCCTTGCATCAATGTGCAGGAACAAGGATATACTGCATTCCAGAGTTCTCATGTCCATTCACTGTACCCAGATCCCTATAAACTTGCCAGCCTATTCTTGGTTCTCCCCAGGGAAACCCATCCTTCACTCCTGCAGGGTGGGTGCCCCAGCAGATGAGTCTGGCTACAGCTGAGAATGTAAGGAGGGGGAACAGAGGCAGTGCACAGTGCTGGATGTTCCCATGTCCATGACTGGGGATCATACTTTACTTTATTTTCTAAATAAAATCTTATATTTTCTTGTTTATTATCTAGTACAAACTGACCAACTCTAACATTTCTTGTCATTTCTTGCTGCATTTTTCTTTGTTTTTTACTCCATCACCACATTTTTGCTGATTGCTGGGTTTCTAAAAATGTGACTAGATCCTACTGCTCTGATTGTTTCCCAGACACTGGGCAGCCCTGAGAAATCACAGAATCATAGAATGGTTTGGGCTGGAAGTGGTCATTAAAGATCATCCAGTTTCAACCCCTCTGCATTGGGAAGGCACACCTTCCCCTAGACCAGGTTGCTCAGAGCCTCAATCAACCTGGCCTTGAAAACTGCCAGGAATGAGGCATCCACTACTTCTCTGGACAACCTGTTCCAGTGCCTCACCACCCTCACATTAAAGAATTTCTTCCTAATATCTAATCTAAACCTACCCTCTTTCACTGCAAAGCCATTCCCCTTGTCATATCAGGAGATGATGCCCTTGTAAAACATCCCTCTCCAAATCTCTTGTAGGCCACCTTTAGGTACTGGAAAATGTCTCTAAGGTCTTTCTGGAGCCTTCTCTCCTCCTGGCTAAGCAATCCCAGCTGTCTGAGCCTGTCTTCAGAGGAGAGGTGCTAAGCCCCCATTCATCTTTATGACCTATTCTGGACTCACTCCAGCAGGGCTACATCCCTCCTGTGCTGGGGACCCCAGAGCTGCCAAGGGGGTCTCACAATAGTGGACTAGAGTGAGAGAATCACCTCTCCTGACCTGCTGGCCATGCTTCCATTGATGCAGCCCAGTGGCCCTTCTGGGCTGCAAGGGCACATTGCTCATATTGAGCTTCTATGAACTAAATGAGTACTCTGTACTTCTACTTTGCATGTGCAATAAGTTACTTGCAAAACATTGTTTATATAATTCATGGAATATCATAACTGCAATTGAATAATTGAGCTTGGCTGGCTGCCAGTCACCTACCCACCTGCTCTGTCACTCTCCCTCCTCAACACAACAGAAGGAGAAAATAAGGTGAAAAAGCTCATGGATAAAGACAGGAGATCCCTTGCCAGTCAGTGTCATACAGTCATGTCAACAGTCTTGACTTGGAGAAGATTGATTTCATTTATTACCTATTAAAAAAAGAAAGAAGAAAAGTAGGATAGTGAGAAAGAAAGACAAAACCAACGCACCTTCGCCTCCACTCCAGACCTTCTTCCCAGGTTCAACTTCAATCCTTTTTTCCCAAATCTTCTAGCTGTTCTACTTCCTCTTACACCAGGTGGGACAGGTGGATGAAGACTTGGGGGTTGCAGTCTGTGCACAGCTGCTCCTCTGCTTCTTCTTCCTCCTCACACTTTCCTGCTGCTCCAGTGAGAGTCCTTCCCATAGGTTACAGTTCCTAAAAACCAGTCTGCTCCATCTTGGGTGCCACAGCTCCTTCCAGGAAATCTGCTCCTATGTGGGCTTTCCATGAGCTGCATGTTGCTTCAAGGGTATATCCATCATGTGTGGCATGGGGAACTCCATGGGCTGCAATGGGGATATCTGCTCCATTGTATTCTATGGGCTGGAGGGGAATTGCTGCACCTCCATTCTCTGCTTCTTCTCTGTTGGTGTCTCCAAGGCAGGCTGTTTCTCTCACATTTTCTCAATCCCCTCTCTGCTGCTCTGCAGGTTTCTAACCCCTTTTTAAATATGTTTTCGCAGAGCTGCCACCAGCATGGCTAACAGGCTCAGCTGTGTCATGTGGTGGCTCAGTTTTGGAACCATCTGGACCTGTCTCTGCCCAATGCAGGGGCAGATCCTGGTTTCTTCTCACAAAGGCCACCCTTGCAACCCCCTGCTGCCAGCACCAGGGCATGGACACCCAACACAGTTGCTGTGCAAGTGTGCAGTAAACACAATTTGTCCAAAATGTGCCAGGTTGAGCATTCATCCTGCTCAACTCTGCAATCAATCTCTGTCCCACCTGTAGTGAGTCAGTGTGCAGGTCAGGTGTAGTCTGGCCATGGCTCATTGCTTCTCAGAAGACTGCTCCTGCCCTTTCTTCCCATGCTTGCAGCTGCATAATTTTCTTGCTCTAGCATGCCTCACAGCACATGATATGCTTTGATTATGATTGTTTGCTAATCCAATGAAAAACTACTCCCTTTTCATTTGCAGAGTTAGTTTTCTGACAAGTTTGTTTCTTGACAAATGGCGAACATCTAACTTTGTTCAGCTGTAGGTTTAACTGTGTATGAATAACCATGATGGGCACTGTTCACAGTGCGCATGCACGTTTTTTATTCCCAGAAAACCCAAATGAACATATGGAATGCTTTTTGAATGTGGACTGGGGATAGGCATATATGACTTAAAAGAATTGCAAATGTCCATGCTGGAGTCTGTTACAAACTTAGAGCTCTGGCAAAGAAAATAAACAAGCTTGCAGGATGTCCAACTTTGCACATTATACTCTAGACAAAAGTTATCCCAAATTGCACAAAACAATTAAAACCAGGCAAAGGATAATAGGTAGGGAAACCAAAAATCTCCAGCTGAAGGCCCAGAGAAGGATAAGAGTGCTCAAGTGTATGAAAGGAGAGGATTTGTTCTCTAGAGCAGGCTATTCAGCCAGGAGTGTTCCCCTGAGATGTGATATGATAAATGGCTACAAAATCATGGGTGTCATAGTGAAGATGAACAGGGTATAAAATGAATATTATCTTGGACCCCAGCCAAGGTGATAATACTAGTGTTTTCCGCAATTTGAATATTTACAGGGCAGAAGAGAGCACCCCAGAAGGCGCTGCATATCTCTTACTCCTGGATGTCAAGCAGCCCTATCCAGACAAGCACGAAGCCTGGGTGGAAAACGGTGGGACTGTCTGAGGACTGGAAATAAGGAGCAACTGGGAGCAAAAGAGCCACAACAAAGAAACTCAGTAGATTCTTCAGTCTTGCTAAGATTCCCATAACCTTTGTAGCTGAGAGCCCAGATAAGATAGTTTGATTTGGAGTAGGCATACCCAAAGTATTTAGGCAAATCAGAAGAATTAAATGTTAATAAGTCTCCAGGACCAGATGGCAATCACCCAAGAGTTCAGAAGAAAATGAGACATAATGTTGCAGAACTATTGGCTATCTACAGCAAGTGCTGGAGGGGGAACCTGAGAGCTACTGACCAGTAAGCCTGACTCATGAGAAAATGGTAGAAAAGGTCTATAGAAAAGAAAGGGATTGCTGAATACATGAATAAACAGTGTCTATTGAAAAAGTGTAATCCTGGGGAGTGAATGGGTGTCCTATCTCCCTGGCCTGCTGGAATTCTATAAAATGGGCAAAGGGGATAGTACATTTGAATTTCCAAAAAGCCTGTGACTACATTACATGCCAAAGGTTACAAAAACCCCAACCTTACACAGGCATAGGATTACAGGAAATGACCTTTTATCTACTGGAGGATGGTTAAAGGATCGAAAATAACGACTAATGCTGTACAGGGTGGAAAAATATTGGCAGTGGAGTTCAGTAGGGACTCGTACAGGGACCAGATTTGTGATCTGGAAAGGGAAATGCAGCAAAATCCTCACATTTGAAAATAATACCAAGCTCTTACAATAGGCAGTGAGGAACTCCAGAAGAAGCTCACAAAACTGAATGGACAAAAAGATATCTAATTAGTTTCACTCTATCTAAATGAAAAGCGGTGCATCTGGGGAAAAAGAATCTGAAGTGCACCTGCACGCAGAATTCAGGATTCTTAGGATTCCAGCTCAGGAAAACAATCTTGGAAACTCTGCAGTCAGTGTACAAAAATCATTGACATAGTGTTTAGTATCAGCACCCCCAAAAGCCAGAAAAATGTAGATCATTAACAGGAAAAGTGTTGAAAATAAGACAAGGAACATAATTTTGCTACTTTGTAAACCCCTCATTTTGCAAACTTATAATTTCTGTGTTCTCAAGAAAAACACAGTGGAGCTAGACAAGGTACAGAGAAAGGCAACTAAACTGATTCAGAGGATGTCAGAGCAGTCTTATAACGAAAGATTCAAAAGGTTGAAGCTGTTTAAAAGGGAAATGAGAAGTCTGAAAGGAAAAAGGACTAAAATTTACAGAATTATGAGGGTGGTGGAAAAGGTCGATGCAGAAGTAAAATCTACTACATCTTGCAATGCTAGGACTAGAGAGCACTTGGTGAAGCTAATTTAAAATAGGCAAAAGGGAGATACTATCACAGCCTTAAAAGTGAGTAGATAAATTCCTTAAAGAGAACAGGCAGGGATGTATGTTACCTTCTGACATCCAAAACTTGTGGACAGCAGTGAACTATAAGGGAATGGATTTCGGATAGTAGCATCTCTTGCTTTCTCCCAGTGGCATCTTCTACTGCCACTGTAAAAGACAGTATGGGCACTGATGGTTTGTCTCACTGATCCTGAAATAGGATATTTCATGTCTTCTTACTCCCAGTCTAAATGGGATGGACTAAATGGGGCATAAGGAGAAACCTGTCTCCTCATAGAAAACACATGCAAAAGTCATTGCTTTAATTTCTTCGAACTCCTTAAAAAAGAAAAGTAATTAAAAAGGAATTTCCTGTCACTAATTTCATGCTCCCCCTCATAAAAACATCCTATTTCTGGTCCTTTCTTTAGAATTTTTTTAAGCGTTAACCACAATTCAAGTTGTGCAATACAGTCATATTGACTACTAATACAAAAACCCAGGAAGTACAATAAACACAAGGACATGACAACATTAAAAAATACTAAATACT
The DNA here is from genome assembly GCA_013397565.1 of Ptilonorhynchus violaceus. Classification (NCBI taxonomy): domain Eukaryota; kingdom Metazoa; phylum Chordata; class Aves; order Passeriformes; family Ptilonorhynchidae; genus Ptilonorhynchus; species Ptilonorhynchus violaceus. The sequence goes on from VZRJ01000965.1 coordinate 77,448, forward strand.
GCATTGCTCTCTTAAAGTCTCTTGTCTAATAAAATGGAATATTTTAGTTTTATTCTGTGCCCCACACAATAATGATCAAATGAAGTGAGACTTGATTTCAAGTTTTCACAGCTCTCTTCATCTCAGAAACCTACAAAAGGTTTTACTGTCCTCCCACTCTGCCCACCACTCCTCCAGCTGATATGCAAATCAAATCTGCTCTGCTCCCTCACCAGCTCCCTTCCCCCCACCAGAACTGATAAATAACAATGCTAGAGTTGCTTTCCTGACTTCTCATTCTGTTGCTGAGCAGGCCTGAAACTTAACTTCTCACTCCCCTCTCCCATTCATGACCACAGAGAAAAGAAAGGAATACTGCATTATTTCCTTCTGGTACCCATAAAACAAAGGAAGTCAAAGATTTCTTTTTTTCCCACACTCTCCTCTCTCCCATATGCTAGTTTACTTGCTGTCCTCCATTAACCCCAATGAGATGGCACAGATATCTTTAGACCTTTCATTATCTTCCGCTGTCTGTCCTTCTGTAATCCTCATCTATTCAGAGCTCATTCATCCTCTTACTTTAGTTGAATGTTTAGTTATGCCCTCCCACGTGTATCCTCCATCTGCACCTGAAGTCCTGGTCGTTCTGCTTAAGTTGCCCTCAAAGCTGATACTGTCTGGTGTTGCCTATTTCCCACATCACCAATCCGGCGTGGCCATGCAGCAACAGACCCCACAAGCCCGGCCCAGGAACACCACGCCCCTGTCGCTCACACAGGCACAGTGCAAGGGAGACATCACACCGTTTGTCCCCAGTGAATATTCAATGTTCAATTCTTGTTGAGCTGAACTGAGTAAGTGACTGGAAAATCAAAGTCCCGCCATTCCTGTGCTCAGAAGAGTTAGATCACTCTGCTGGATGATGTTGGTTCAATTGTCCTGAAGCAGAATGGCTCTTTGAACTCAAACAACGCCCAATCCTGGGGAGTGCCCTAACCAAAAGTATCTGTCAAGTGGAAATTAAGCAACACCCATGCTTAGTTTCCTTGGCCCTGCAGAATGCAGCTTCTCATATCAGACTTTCCATTTACTCTAAAATTAGTCATCATCCACTGGAATGGAAAAAACCCATCCCAGTATTCTAGGTGAGCTAAACTGCACTTTTTTGAAAGGTTTACATTCTGCCACTGAATTGAATGACCAGTTAGTCATAGAGGCTTCACCTAGTAGATCACTTAAACAGCTAAGAAAGTCATACCAAATTATGTCTTATCTGTCTATGAACAAAATACTCATGGCAGCTAGTGAAATGGCTACAGCAAATTTCATCTGGTTTCTGGTAATACATTGTGATGCACAACACTGATGTGAGCAGAAAATCATAATAGAATTAAATAATGGATTTTATTCTCCAGTTTCTAATTTTTGAGAGGAGTCTTCAAAACTTACTTAACTTATTTTTTGAATTGAAAAAAACCTTTTTCTGTTTCTTCCAGTTTGAGTACTATATGATGATAAAAATCAGCAGAATGCTACTTAAAAAAACTGCACCATTAAAATAGCTGTGAGATTTAGGTCTTCTCTTGTAATTATGCAGTGTACACCTAACATACAATGGTATATGTATGCAATTAGGAAATTGAACTCCTGTGGGAGCAGAAATGCCGATGATGTATAGTGGCATTCTTAGGAAATTGAAACACTGCAGCAGAAGGTTCTGGGTCAGAGAGACTGTCCAATGGACTGAACTCGTAGTAGTTTAAAGACAAGAGACTTACAGTAGTGCTTGCCAGAGTTAAAAACATAGCTGAAATTTTGATTGTCTGGGCATACAAACTTTTGACAAGCATTTATCATGTATGTTGGATAAAAAATATCTTCTGTGCACTTGTCAGAAAGACAAGAAAGGACATGAAAAAGGGCAATAATCTAAAAAACAAACAACTGAGTCCTCGGTGGTATCATTATAGTAATGTAATAGTTTCTCTGGTTATTTTTCCCTGGGTTTGGTTGTCCAGTGCTTCAGGGTGTGGAACAGCAACTGCAAATACAGGAGTCCAGAGAACTACTGTTCAGAAGAAAAACAAATCCTATTTCCATTTTCAATCATAAAAGAGTTGAGCTACATAAAGAATTCAGAGTGTGAGATTTTGGTCTAGTGCTTTGCTCTGTGGTATGCAGTTACTGTAGATACGTTTATTATTACATTGCATTAACGCACCTACATATATTATTTTTAAAATAAGAATTGGGAAGATGATTACAAATGCAGCTGATATGCCTTTTGAAAGAGAAAATTTGTTGGTTTAAGTAAAATAGATTTAGTGTACGGTTTATAATTCATAAAATCCAGAGGGAATACAGAATTTGCCTGTTAATTATATATTAAATAAAAACTGAAGAAACAGAACAAACCAATTCTTCATTTAATATGAATGATCTCCAGAGAGGAAAAGATGTTTCTTCAGGTGTGCAAGGAATTAAACAGACACTGTGAAACCTAAGGACAATGTATAATGAGTTTACAAGATCCATTCTATTTTCTTTATCTGTTCCCTGAAGCCATGGTGTTAATATCCACTTTCATTCAAATTTGTCTCAGGCCTATTTTCCCAGACTACCTCATTTTAGATTATTTTTTCTTTTGTGTAGTAGTTTACAAATCTGGAAGATCCTTATACAGTTTAAAAAGGAGGAGGTGCATTCCTCATGTCTCCGAGAGTCCATTTCTGGGTACCATCTGCAGCCATTTTTGCAGTAATAGAGAGTTGTATTCAGAATTTCTGGTAAGTGATGCAAGAAGACAGTCAAGAATAAAGCCTGCTTGTTGGCACTATTCATTTTAAGAGAGAGTAAGCCTTATCTTGGAAGCTCATAAAGGACCTTTTACTCCTGACCACAATCTCTCAGGTTATGGTAGATTTTATATTGGCACCTTGTGTCTAAATTAAGAAGTAAACTATATCCTCTTCCTAAGATATACTCTGTGATATGCACATTTGGCTGAGAGAGAAAATGGGGAATTTAAGTAGAGTTAATTTCATTTAGCTCGTTAACAGAGGTGTCAGTCACCCATCTCTTTGGGCTGGATTCACCACCACTGTGCTCTATACACTCATTATTTTTCTCAGGTCTGAAATGAATGCAAATTGACTTGCTAGCAGTTAGACTCACTGGTATCAGTGGCTGCCTAAGCTGCAGAAGAAGGGTGATTCAAATATGCTGCATGTGTCTGGGGTAGACACGACAGAGCTGCCTTCTTCTTGCTCTTATTAGAGGGATCTCTTTGGCAGTCTGTCACACTGCACTGCACAAAGCTGTTTCATTCTTTCCCAGCCTCAGTGAGCAAGGTAGGCTCAGTGACCTCAGTAAAGCAGGCAAATGTGTTTCTCTTCCCCCTAACTGAAAATTAAATGTATTATTTTGTCCTCATATTTGGTCTTAAAAAATTCAATTTTTTGTCAGCAACAAAGCTGCTCACTGAAGTGTCATCTTCCATGAACAGCTGGGAGCCCTGAGGCTGAGCAAATCCCCCTCTCCGCAGGGATATCTCGTGTATCTGCTACTTCCATGCCTGGACCCAGAAAGTACCTGCCCCTCTTTTCCCTCCCATCTACTATGCTAAGCCCTACTCAGGTGACACCGTGCCGCTGACCAGGGAAAGGTGAGACAAGGTAGTGCTGTCCATCCTTGGGTTTCCTCTTTGCTCTCGTCTCTGTGCTTGGGAAGCCTCCTGCTAGTGTGGCTTCTCCCCAAAAGGTGCAGAGGTGGATGGGAGCCAGGCAGGGGTGCAGGCAGATGGCTGTGTACTACAGGGGCTGTGGGGCTGACTTGTTCTCTACACTCTGCACCAGTCAGCGCAAATGGGGCCATGTAAGAGCCACTTTGTCACTGTTACTGAGCCAGTGTGGATATTTCTGCAATTATCTACTTCACCTCTTTTCAAAGCCAATCCTACTTATGAAAGACCTGGTGTTTATTTAGATCCTTGTTGTCAAAATGTGAGCTATGGGGATTGATCATCTTCCTGGGACATCACTAGAATTTTTTTAGCCTGTTTTCAGTGAGAGTATGTTCACAGTCCAGATGTAAAAAAGAAGTTGTTACGTGTCTACTGAACCAAGAGTAACATTTTGAAAATTTCTGAGGCTCAAAAACTTTTTTCCTTCCCAAATTATTTGTCCAAAATAGGTTGTGTAAAAAAAATCTTCACTAGACAACTTTTATCATTGTGATTGCTAGGGTGGGAACTGACAGGGAACAGAGGCACTGGATGTTGACAATGAAAGTGGCTTGCTGAGAACTGTAAATATTGTTAAAGTTAGAACATAATGTGCTTAAAATCCACATGATATGTAATCCTACAGCAATTTTATCTGTTAATATTAAACCAACAGATACTATTGCAAGCAATGGACATCCCATTTCAGGTCAGCACTATCTCCATGGGGACATAAGATGAATCACATGCCTACAAGGCTAAGTGGCAGACAAGACACAGTTTCTTGTATATCAGTGGTGTCAAGCCAATCCTTGAGAATTTAACTCTAGTATATTAATAAAAATAGAGAGCACTTTCATGTAGTACCTACTTTTCCTGTGTCTAAAGTGCCCCATAAGTCAATTCTGTAAGCTAATGGGATGGTAATGGATCAATAGTAATAGCATGAGAAAATGCCACTCTAGCACACAGAAGCCAGCAGATAAGCTGATTAAAGCTCCATCAGTCATCTGGTACAATAGAAATAGTCATTATGAAAGAACTCTAGTACGTGATCTCCTTGGAAAATAAACACTTGACACTGATTTTTTTTTTGGTACTTTTTTTTTCCTCCCACAAATGTTGGAATGTTCCCTAAACGTATTTATGAAGCAGCCAGATGCATTGACCACACACAAGGCTAGAAAAAACAATACTTCAGCCATAACTGTTCTTCAGCCACTTGAGGTGCTTCATTTAGAAACACATAAAGTGAGTTTTTCCTGTTTCCCATGTCTCTTTGGTGTAGATAAGACAAATGAAATGTCCTTTCAGGAATTACCTAGAGAGGGATTGCTTTGCTTATCATTTGGGAATGCATGAAAGGGCCATTCTGTCCCTCACTTTATGACCCACTGACTAATCTGTTAGCTATAGCCAGGAGTGTGAAGAAGAATTCAAGGGCATAAGGATATGAGTAACGTAATTATTATTAGCAATCTTAGACTTTGGAACACAAAACTGAGAGCAGGATTGAAAACCTCAGGAAACATATAAACCAAAACTGAGTCAAGCATCATCCTGAAACCTGAGAAAGACAGATGACTACCCAACTGAATTTAATGGAAAACACATTATCACTGACAAGCACTGAATTCTTTGCTAAGGGGACAGGAAAACCTTCATTACCTGAGGAAGAGTTGAATAATTATCATACATGAATAGTGAATTACTCAGTCCTACCAGTGAGAGTTCCTTACACCCTTGAGTTTTTCTTCCTTTTGCCCTCAGATGGCTGTCAATAGTTAGTAAAATTTTTGGGCTCAGGGCTGTTTTCAGGCAGACCGGTTTCCAGCTATCTGCTTTCTGTAAAGGAGCCTTGGTGATACCCCTGGCATCTCCTCCTAGCACTGTACCCTGTAGCTGCAGTGTTGCCAGCTGCATCACAGTGTTTCTGCCTTATCATTTACCTGCCTGTGTCATACTGCCTCAGTCTGTTCGGTATCAAGACTCTCTTATCTACCCCCATAGCTCTAGAGTGGAGCTATCCCTGTTTCTGTTGTCCATTTCTCCCTGCAATGCCTGGCTGAGGTATGTTGGCTCCACAGCCAAGATTATCTCTGGGCAGCAGAGTCCAGACATAGAAAAGAGTATGTCCTCAGTCCAAAGCTTGGGTTTCAGCCCTGTAAGGATACTTCAGAAATGTCTGAGTGCCAGGAATATCCTTCTGCTTAAAACTATATCTCAAATCTTGCCCTGACCCTTGTCCGTGAACTGAGAGTTTGGATAGGGCAACCTGTTCACTCATGTGTTTTAAAATAACTCACCATTTTTTGGCATCCTACTTTTCTCTTTCCACCAGTCACTCTCACCTCCTGGAAACTGTTGCTGCCTCAATTTCTTACCAAGAGTAGTATCAGCTGCACCCCACGCCTGTCTCAGGGAGATCCACTGTTGCTGCAGGCAGTGAGGGGAAATTGGGAGAAGGTAGTTATGGCTGGAAGGTCTGTCTCTGTGTCCTGCCCTCATCTGCCAGAGGCAGCAGCAGCAGTGCTATGGCAGCTCATTCATAGGCTCTGGAAGAGGCATCTGTCTCTTCAAGTGTCTTTCATACCTGAATGACTATTGCATCTCCTCCAGGGAAGACACCAGATGGAAGTGTTCTGTATGCCGGATTTGACTCCAGGTTGCCAGTCAGACCACGCTGGGTCAGACATGAGGGCTCACTACTTTGTACCAGAAGTTCAAAGGATTTCTGGCCAAACCTCATACTGCTTGGCCTGAAATCATGCAGAAGCTGCCTGCCTATTTCATTCCCTCCGGTGTGTCCTCTGTAGATGGCATTAGAGCTCTCCATCTGTGAGCTGAAGCCTTCAGGGCTAATGATGCTTTTGTCATTTTCAGTATTGGGTAATTCTCAAGTGTGGGATTTTACAATTACCACAAACATGCTCTTTACTGAAGTGAAACCAGTTGATTCATACAGCAATAAACAGAGAATGTCACTGGTCATCAGGATGCCCCTGCAGAGTCTAGATGATACAATGGAGACCTGTGGCATGAGGCACATTATCTCCCATGAAACATCAGAGTTAATCACACAGGTGATGCCTACAAAAATATGAAGTGTAAGAAGATGTAGTGAACTAATTTAATCTCAAACACGATGCAAAATTATGCTCACAGAATCAAAAATTACCAATCAATGTTAGTGTCCCTTTGAGTGTTCTCACTGGAGAAGAGTGTGAGGATTAGTATCTGACTAATTCATTCTTGGTTTTATAGAAGTTATTTCCTGTTAAAAAAATCCCTCAAGGGCATGACCTACTAAACCACATTCTCTCATGCAGTCTGCAGTATTATCTGTATAATAACAATTCTGTCATTGGAATGCAAGGCATCACACTACTTTAGACAATTAGTATCCAAAATCATTCGACCACGAGACAAGGATCCCTGATGAGAAAACCCATGAGCTTGATCATCCCTTTATTACCCACTAAAATGTTCTCATTTGCCTTCACTTTGCGAAATTTGTCTCTCAGTACTCAAAGAGATTCAATTTCAGAAAAGGTATTTTCACAATAAAAAATATCTGCATTGTGTAAAAGGGAATGAGTTGGAGGGAAATATGGGGGAAATAGTCTTCCCCCTAAGTTTGTCCAAACCGGGACAGGGGTGCATCCAGATGAAACTGACTCTAGGACAGACTGACAGGCTCGATTATGTACGTGATCATGGTAGGGTTGCGGCAAAGGACAGAGCAAAATGAACTGTTGTAATATGTTGCAGTGTAATATTACACTGTTGTAATATGTTGCAAACTCATTTAACCAGCTAATACAGACTGGATGCCCCAGCCTTCCTGGGCAGAGAGCAAAGGAAACTGTGTGAAGTACCCACCTGGAAAGACCTTTTGAAGGTCTGAACAATCGCCCTCTCTGTGAGTTTTCGTGAGTGGCTGTGCGCAGGCAAGGAGGCATCTTTCTAAATACTTTTTCTAAGACGAAAATGAACAGTAACCTCCGTCAGCTGCCATGAGACTGGTGGTGGCAAAATTGTTAGCTAACCTATCTGGCTTTTTATAGTGACACTTCCCAGACAAAGCATCTCTATGTCTTGTAGACAGAGACCTGGGAATGTGTCTGCGTTTCAGGGAGGAAGAACTGAATATTGCCTCACTTTTTTTGTCTCTTCCTAGGGAAGAACACTGGCTCACGGATACTCCAGAAGGAACACACCGGCTGCTTCAAACATTGCTCAGAGTAAAGCCATGTCCTGATGATGCAAATCAGGCCAGATTTGTTTTGGAAACCTGCTTTTCCAGAGTGGTCTGGCTGACATACTAATTATTCCCTACTCTTGGCAATTTCTTGCTCTGACTGTATGTCCTTTTGAAAGCTGTTGACAAGATCTACACACCACCCAGCAGAGCCTGGCCTGCACTCTGATTTACACACACAAAGTATTCTTTGCTGAAGTTCACAGTGTGCAAGTGGGTGCTGGACAAAAAAACTAGCTGCAAATATAAACAATGAATGACTGTGGTTGACATCACTGCATCTACCAGAGTGAAATTCATATCACAGATCATCCGCAGAGAGGCCAGCCCCAAAAAATCCTCAGATATTTTATTTGCAAAGATTACCCTGACATTCTGTCATTTTAGGCAATGCAACCTTGTTGAAGACTCTTGATTATTGTCAAGAGAGGTTGTTCTCTAGATTTGTTTAAGTCAAATGTTGCAGTACTTGGTGTCTTGTCTTTCCCTTTCATTAGAAAACATTCTTAGGCTGCCACTGTTTTTGCTGTCCCCAGTCTGAATTAAAAGTACCTCTTTATGCAAGGAAATGCAGGTGCAGCTATTCTGCCATTGCATTCAGTGGCAATGTAGGAAACCTGGGAGAAACAGAGGTTTTGAAAGATAAGAAGAATGTCTTCACAGGACTGTTTCTTTCCTTGTTTCCGTGGCTGCTTTTCTGCTTGTTTTCACATATGAGACACCTCTTTGAGCTATTTTCCTTTTAGTGAATTTTCCACACAATATCAGCCCTTAATAGAGATTATTTTAAAAGTGTCCATTTAAATTCAGAGTGCATTTCAGTGTCTCATCTGCTTCTTCATGCTTCTAGTTCAAGACTAGTTCTGAAATCCATTACAGGAGGTTTATCTTCATTTTGTTTGAGAGTACTAATATATACATTCTTGGTACCATATTATTCAATGGGGAAGAGGAAAAAAATGAATGGAGCAAAGTAATGGCTAGTAATAATTTTAATTTTTTCCTTAAGAGAATGGAGTTCTGACAACTGTTGGTTTTAATCTGCTTCTGTCATTTTAAATTACATTGTCTATCAGTTAGACCCCAAGCATGGAATGAAGCAGATTGCTGTCAGAAAGTTTTGGGTGAAGGATTAATGAACTTTGTACTAATAATTTACTTAAAATGAACCCCTATTACAGAGAAAAACATCACCTCCATTGGTAGAAAATCCCTCAAATGAAGGAAGAACATAGTTTGAACAAAAAGGTTTTGCAAAGTGCTTCAGATGGATTTCTTGAGCCCTTGCCTACTGTTGGCTGTGCAACGCCCTGAGGATCACACTAGGAGGCAGGAGGCTTGCACTTACCTCTCCAGCACCCATCCTGCTAGGACAGAAAGCAAAAGGGTATTGCTATGCAGCATGAGGCCACTTCAAAACTGGCTTTCAGTTGTAAGGTTGCAATTCCTCAACATGTTCTGCTTTCCAAAGCTTCCCAATCCCCTCCTACTTACATAGGAAAATTTCTGTAGGTTTATATAGGAGAAAGATGGACCCATTATTGATCATTTACTATAGTGTTTAGTGTTTGCCTTTTTTCTCTGGTTTCTTAGGTACTTATTCAGAGCCACTTTTCCTGCAACAACCACAAGCTCAGGACACTGTGCCCTCCCCCTGACAACAGCAAGAGCAGCAGGTGGGTGGCCTGGCTTCCTACAGTTGTTTTCTGGGCAAGGTGGCTACCAGGCTGTGACACTTCTTCCTTCTCCCCTTCCTTCCCTGCAGTCCTGCACTCTGTCCAGCTGCCTGTTCACCTCTGTCTCAAAGCATCCTGAAGTACGGTGGAGCACAGGTAATCCTGGGCCAACCCAATGCCAGGGTTTATTTCCTGAAGAAAAGCACAATTACAAAATAGAAGTGATGTAAGTTCTTATAATACTTTGTAGTAGGTACAGGCTAATGCAGAAAAAAAATGACACTAAAAATGTCTGCTAAGAATAAACCCATTTAGTGCATAGCAAGCTTTTGTTCAACACTGACAGTATAATCTCTTATTCTGCAAGGCAAGCTTTGCACATGCTTCTCTGTTTCCAAGAGCTCCTTCATTAATATTACTCCCTCATCTATAAAGTGAACTCATGACTTTGCATAATCACTCTCCCTCCTGTATGAGACAGAATCGAGCCAGCATTGCACATTCCATTACTCCTGAAGGGCAGCTTCCAGAGCTGCATTTTAATTAGGCTGATAGGTTGTTTATCTCTAATGTTTCAGGTAGACTAGTGGGTTTCTGAACCTTAATAAGTTACTGCATGTCAGCCAAGGCAGGTGACTGCCAAGGTGCTTGCTCCTTCCCTGTTATTTGTCAGGGAAAACATTTTTTCTTCTATTAACCTAGACTAAAGTCTGAGCTGACATTTGCAGTGAGAACCTCCAACCAATTACCAGTAGCTTGTTAAACTGCAGGTGAAATAATTTTATCTCTTAGTCCAGAACTTAGGTGCAGCTGTGACACGGCCCATCTCATCTTCCTTAGGAGAGCTTGATTAATGGGAAAGAGCAAAGTCCATGTTATCTGCCTTCTCTTTCTTAAAAATGCATGAACCCCAGGTTAATTACATAGGTTTGCTGTCTGTAGGGGGAAGGATATTTCTATATGTTAATAATGAATGCACAGACAAGTAATTTCACAGAATCACAGAATCACCAGGTTGGAAGAGACCTTCAAGATCATCGAGTCCAACCCATGCCCTAACACCTCGAATAAACCATGGCACTGAGTGCCACACCCAATCTTTTTTTAAACACATCCAGGGATGGTGACTCCACCACTTCCCTGGGCAGACAATTCAAGTACTTCCATTACTGGAAGTAATGATATTTTCTTTAATCTGTCTCTTTCTATCCCCCCACCTCTTTTTCTATTTCTTTCTCTTCCTTTTTCTCTCTCTCCCTCTTATCTACTATCAAATAAAATCCATACTATTGACACTGGCATATGGTCTCATTTGCACCTTAATTCGGGCAGACAATTCAAGTACTTCACCACTCTTCCCGTGAAAAACTTTTTCCTAATATCCAACCTATATTTCTCCTGGTGCAGCTTGGAACTGTGTCCTCTCATTCTATCAGTTGCTGCCTGGAGAAAGAGACCAACCCCCACCTGACTACAGCCACCTTTCAGGAAGTTGTGCAGAGTGACAAGGTCACCTCTGAGTCTTCCCTTCTCCAGGCTAAACAACCCCAGCTCCCTCAGTTGTTCCTCACAGGGCTTGTGTTCCAAGCCCCTCACCAGCCTTGTTGCCCTCCCCTGGATGCATTCAAGCGTCTCAACGTCCTTCCTAAACTGAGGGGCCCAGAAGTGGACACAGTACTCCACGTTCAGCCTCACCAGTGCCGAGTACAGGGGAAGAATTACCTCCCTGGTCCTGCTGGCCACACGGTTCCTGATACAGGCCAGGACACCGCTGGCCTTCTTGGCCACCAGGGCACACTGCTGGCTCATGTTCAGTTGGCTGTCGACCAGTACCCCCAAGTCCCTTTCTCCCTGGGCACTGTCCAGCCACACCGTCCCCAGCTTGTAGCATTGCAGGGCGTTATTGTGGCCAAAATGCAGGACTCGGCACTTGGACTTACTGAACTTCATCTTATTGGAGTTTGCCCATCCATCAAATCGTTCCAGGTCTCTCTGCAGAGCCCTTCTGCCCTCCAACAGATCGACACACGCTCCCAGCTTAGTGTCATCTGCAAATTTACTAATGAAAGACTCAACACCCTCGTCCATGTCATCAATAAAAATATTGAACAAAACTGGCCCCAGCACAGACCCCTGAGGAACACCACTAGTGACTGGCCGCCAGCTGGATGCAGCACCATTCACCGCCACTCTCTGGGCCCGGCCATCCAACCAGTTCTTAACCCAGCAAAGAGTGCTCCTGTCCAAGCCAATTTCATATGTTTTGACCATAAAATAGCATTGGAATTTTGTCACTTTCTTCCAGCAATGCAGATACTGCAGTAATTTGGAATTGAAGCTTTCCTGTGCTACCTGGTGTTATTTAACCTTGCTTGAGCTTGTTTATTTATACTGAAAGTGTGAAAAGTAATGCTTGTCTATTCTGCAAGGCTGTGAGGAAGCTTTTATTGAATAATGGCTGCAAAAAGTCCTGGGAATCTTGGCTAGAAGAAATAACATAAACTGTTATTATGCTCACTTTAATTAGGGATTTTTTTATGTCACTTTACTGGAGCAGAACTTCTAAGATCATTTAGTGTTTCTGAGGAGACAGTCAGCAATATAGCTGGAAATGTTGAGTGTATTTCTCTTGCAGTAAACGAAAATATATTTCAAGTTTCTTATGCTTAAATTCTACAAACACAGGTGATGTCCAGCTCAGGTGTTGAGTCACTACATGACTCACTGTCTGAAGCTGTGGCTGTCTCTTGGAACAGATGCTGGGTGCACATGTTTGATATGCCCACTTTGGAGATGTGTCTGCAGATGTGTTGGACTGCAGCTCAGAGCGAGGCATTTTCTGTGTGTGCTTGGGAGCCTATATTTAGACTGTAAAGATAAAATCCAGAGAACCCATCAGCGTTGCAAGGTAGACACACAAAAAATGTAGATGCCAGATAGGCTTTGTGAATACAGAAGGATAGGCTGTCTCAATCACTTAGTTTCAAATTTCCATCGTAGGTAGCCACTCAAAATCCAGCTCTTAAAATCTTGCCATCTAGCCCTCAAGATGCTTTAAGTCCACAGGTATTCATGTTCCCATACAAAGTATTCCCCAGGTATTTGAAGTTTTTTCTTCATAAGTTCAGGCATCTACAAAAGCTCAAGAACTGTTTAACATTAAGCCACATAATGATTTGTAAATTGCTGTTTCTCAGCACACATATATGTTATAATGACTAGATAGATCTCTTCCAAATACATGTCTGGAGCATGTGCTGGCAGCGCTACTTTCCTTCTCTCTGTGCAGATGTTCAAGGATCAACATTTGAGAGGAAAGAAGGTGCTGCCTCTTCTCTTGCTGGTGTGGGTTGAAAGCTGCAAGGCTAAATTCTTGGGAGAGCATCCAGACTCTCTATGTTGGAGATGGTGGGTTCGTCAAAGCAGTGGGGCAACAGATGAGGATTGTGAGGATGAGTCAATGATTTGATGATTCAGACACCTGGAAGAAGACCTGGCCTCCAGTTTGTCCTCCAACCTGCTGTTAAGGTCCAAATTGTTAAGAATTCCTACAGAAGGAACCCTAACAATCCCCACAGCTCCTTAAAGGAAGAAGTGTTTAGATTTCTAAGATTTATTACAGAAAGAAGCATATGAAATTATTTCGTGAGAAGAGACAATGCTATTGTGAAAGGCACTTTGGGTCAGAAAACATTAAATCCTGCCAACTACATCAATAATGTTAAGGTCCAGTTATTACAATAATTTAGAAACTTCTCTGCCCGAATTAAGGTGCAAACGAGACCATATGCCAGTGTCAATAGTATGGATTTTATTTGATAGTAGATAAGAGGGAGAGAGAGAAAAAGGAAGAGAAAGAAATAGAAAAAGAGGTGGGGAGATAGAAAGAGACAGATTAAAAAAAATATCACCTCTCCATGGATCCCAGTCTCTGTTCTGTTGATCCTCTCCATCTTTGTGGTGGTGAAGGTCCCCCACAAAATGTAGAATTCATGGATTAATATACATTCAGGCTAGGTAGGAAAATCCAAGTACTGCCCCTCCCTGGGGCAGGGGGTGGCAACTTTGCCATTGTCTTTTGCAGCAGACTTTGGATCTCTTGCATCATTTTGCATCATGTGCAGTCCTGTGGTGCAAGGCCTCAGGAATGAGTCTGGGTGGCACTTCGGGGGGTCTGTGATGGATTAAGACACCTCCTCAGCTGCCTCTCACGTGAATGTCCTGTGGTTGTGGCCTTCCTGGGGTTGGGAGTTCCATAGCCAGTTTGCATAAGGAAGGATGGGTTCCCTGCCCCTGAACAGAGGTTGTGACACTCCGAAACCTGCTACCCCCACCTTGGCTGGGGGGAAATCTGTGCAAACCTGCTCCCAGCAAATGGGTCTGTGGGCTATGGCCTTCCCCACTCCCAGCCAGGGAAGATTCTCAGCACTGCTTGCTGGGTTGTTTTTCCTCCAGCCTTGTTTTACTTCTCCACAGGCCTGAGATGACTGAGTCATGGGTTTCCTTTTATCTAGTCTCAGCACCTTAAGTCTCAGTCCAAAGTTCCAATCAGGCATCATCAGGGAGGTTTCTTTGGTTGTAGTTTCTTTATACAGTTTTTGTTATAATGAGCAAAACTTTATATCAATGTTTGAGGCATGAACTATTTCAGTCTCTGACACCTGCACATAAAGCATTGAGGAGAGCACAAGACTGTTCTACTTACCTGTAAAGATCTGATGCTACCACAGGATTTAAACTCGGGATGCCTGCTGTTAGGTGGATGTTTTATCTGGCATCATCATGGTGCCTGAAGACCCAGATTTCTCTTGGGTGACAGCAAGGCTCACCTAAGAGCAAGGCCATTGACTGATGCTCACCGTAACCTAGGGAATAATGATTTCTCTGCGAAGTGGGACTTCTACATTACCCGATTTAAAGCTAATCTTCATAAACATGAAAGAGTAGGTGAGCAATGCAAGGCAGAGGATCCTTGTAACCTAATCAGTGCCAGCCAAGCACATCTACTCTCTGGGCTACCAGCTCCGCTGCCTAGGAGGCTCTCCGTGGTTCACCTTACAGACTGGGACTCTGGGGGATTCCTACCTCCAAGGGTGTGGAATCCATTATGGGATGCTGGCAAGAGCATTTTTGGCATGTGAGAGACTTATTGTGGGATGTTTAGGAGAGGAACCAAAGGTGGAGCAAAGGGAGGCATAAAGGTCATTTGAGGGAAAAAAAGTGTGGAAAAATAGAGGAGAAAGGGGATAAAATGTGCAAACAGGTTGTTGTGTCTGGCAGTGTCCTGTGCCTGATCCCCACAATAGCTGAGTGTTTTGGGGAGAAGAGGGGGTAGGAGGTGTGTGTGGCAGGTCAGAGCACCAGCAACCAGACCATAGAGGCAGCCTGAGGGTGCCTTTGTCCCGGTGACAGCAGGGGAGACTGGGATCTGGAGGCAGCTAGTGGTCATGTGTGTATATATTTACATGTTTTCCACTTCTGGGTTTTTATGCTAATCAGAGAGAGAGGGGAACAGGATCAGGCCTTTTGTGCTCTTCTTGCTTAAGTGCTGTGTTTTCTGTCTGTGTGGCCAGCCATGTACCTGTGTAGATATATCTGTCTCTACCTGCGGATGTGTGTATATGTATTGTGTGCATGTGTGCATGCCTATGGTTCATGCTCAGCCTCACTATGTGCTGGACCTGGGGCCAGGAAGTTGTGGCCTCACCTCGCATGAGGTACTGGATCTGGCAGCTTCTAACAGTACAATCTAAACCATGAGCTGTGAATTTGAGGATCCAGGAGGGAGTATGAATCCCCTCACACAGAACACTAATGAAGACACCAGTAGCTCCTTTTCAGTCGTGACTCTACAAGAAGGCTGTGAAGCTAGGACAGGTTAAAGCTCTTCAATGGTGTTCTGATTAAGGCATATAAAATTCAGAAGGAAGGTTTTGGACAGTTTGGGGGTTTTTTTTCCTGTAAGGATTAATCTAGATAGCTACCTGTTAACCAAGCTTATTTCTCCAGACTGTAAGCTGCTCCCTTGCTTTGAGGCAATTGATTCGACCTGAAGGAAGCTCTTAATGCTTGGCTCATATAACAATAGGCAACATTATGATACTTTTTCTAAATGCCTCTATTATGAAAAACTCAGACTTGTTTAGTCATGTAAAAACAGCAGAGAAAGAGAGGGACACATATATTGCTCATTTTTTGAGTGAAAGGACTAAAAAGTGTAAATATATATAAAAGTATAACTATATAATACATCTTATGTAATACATATGTTATAAAAGCATAAAACAGTTGCTTCTACTCTTTTTTATATATATATAAAAGAGTAGAATTTACTGTTTCTCCAGACAGTAAAATAGCATTTCAACTATACAAATGTCCAAATATAAATATGTGATCAGATAAAAAAAGATGAAGGAAGTTCAGCATCAACAAAGAAAAGAAACAGAAGGCTGTGCTTATTGGCTGATGACATCTATGAAAGTCTAGTTCTGGGGAAAAAGCTTACTATACTGTCCCTATTTGGACAAAATTAAAAGGATGACTAGAGGAGACTCCTCTGCAAACGATAGGGGTCAAAAACTCCCTTCCCCCCACCTTAGGACTTTCTCAGAGGAAAGTGAAAAAACTGTTTATTTAACAAAACAGAGTGCTGGGGGATGCAACGCAGGCACCAGGGGAAGGGAAGAAAAATTAAATAGTGTGAGATAATAAACCTCTTGTGGTGGAGGAAACCTGGATGAATTCAGAGTCCTTTCCTGGATGTAGCTCTGCCCTGTCCTGGAGCTAGGGTAGAGTGTAGACCCCTCTCCAGGCCCAGGATGGTGTAGGCCTCCCAGTGATGGTATGTAGAATGGAGTTCAGTTGTCTGTTGTACAGTCCCAAAGGAAGAAGGAGAAAATAACCACAGATCCAAGGCTAGCAGACTAGCCGGACAAAACCCAAACAAAAAGTACGTTTTTAAGGCTCCAGTCTCTCTCTGTCTCCTGAGAAACACAAAACCAAGAGAGCTGGCTAGGGAAAAAAGTAAAAGTTCCCTTCCAAACTGCCAGCAGAAAAAAGTGGCAGCCGCAGCAGTGATAAGCCAAGGAATGTGTACATATCCTTGTAGCAGCTGTGCTGAGAAATTACTCTGGCAGCTTTAAAGGCACGGGATCTCATATTTGGCATAGAGCAACAATAGGGGATATAGCATCATAAAGTCACACCAAGACATATACATAAAATAAACAAACAAATTCCAGTGCCCCAAACAAGTCACATTGAATTTTATCACTTTGCTGAAATAATGAATTCACCAGAAGTTTTGTTAAAATACTCAGGAAAACAAAATAAACTGGATAGTATCTTGGTCCGACTGAAGGTAGCGGGAAAAGTTCCACCAAATTGTACCAGAGGAAAATTTTCTTAATGAACAGAACAAGCCTTAGTTATCAAAAAGTACAAATAAAATACTATTGGGAGTTGTTGCTAGTTCTTAGCATGGCATTAATGGTATGGTTAACAAAATGTTATGGTTCAGTAACAAATGAAGTACAGTTATAAATAGCATGAGTGCTAGGGATTAACTGTATTATATATGGAGATCGGGAGTAGGAACCCATGGAGAAGGAGAAATTTTGAATGGTTTCATTAGCTGATCTCTGATTGTACTGCTACAGTCCCCCAAAATACATAAAAATGATAAGATTCGAATAAGCATTTGTCAACCTTTCCTGATAAAAGCAGGAGACTACATCTTTGGGGGTAGGAGTGGAATCTTTCTAGCAAAAGCTGAGATGAGTTTAGGAATTATACAGGGAGAAGACAAGCAGAAACAGTAACTCATAGCATCTGAGATTATGGTTTTTTTCATGTCTGGTTTGTGTCTGTCGTGTTTTTTGGTTATTAATAAAAACTCACTAATAGAAGTTGCTTTGAATGTGTAATTGTGGGAGGAAAAGTGTGACAGGAAAAAACTTTCCCCAAAAACTCCCTCAAGGTTCAAGATTTTCATATGACTACACATATAACTTTCCTTTAATTCAGACAGTTTAAATCACTTCCATAATGTACTTTAACTTAGGGTCAGTGCTGCAAGTCTGGTTCAAGAACTTCCCAATGCACATTCCAAACTGATTACATTCACTTGCATTTTTTCTAATTGCACCCACTTTAGGTGATAAGACCTAAATACAATGAAAGGCAATATTTCCCTTTAGAGATTGCAATCACTGGTGATTTTGTCTATTCATATGGAGTATCAGGCTAAGCGAGGTGCTGTCGTGAAACATGCTGAGCACTTCAGAATGCCAAATCGACTCAACTCCTTTGGGAGCCAGCATTGTGGAGTTGGCAGGTGTTTGGCATGCTAGAGGGTAAGTAGTGAAATTACATTTTAGGACTTTTCCTTGTAATTACTTTGCCTTGTGGGAACTCCAAATTTTCTTTTTTCTTTTTCATTTTGCAGATGTCACAGCCACGTGAGGGCTCAATGTAGACAGGCTGTTCTCATTTGATGAATGCCACATTTGTCGCCAATATTGTGCTACTTGCAATTATGTACATGGTTGTGTAAGTAGTAGGTATTGTAGCTCTACCTATCTTGAAATTAATTTAAACTTAGAAGGCTTCTCTGTAATTTGCTCTGCAGAAGAGATACAACAGAGAAAGAGCCAATTAATTTATCCACTATGGGGGAAGTAAGTGTCATTTATCCAAAGTGCTGAGAATTATCTCCTTGCACTCCACACTCCAAGACATACCCTTCGTTATTCAGAGAGACTAAAAGCTTCACAGACGCAGTCAGGTTCACAGCTCAGAGTGAGGTTTGCTGTAGTGGGTCTATACTATTCAGCAGTGCCTTCCAGCACAAAGTCACTTTCTCACTTTGGAATGCTAATTACTTTCATATAATAAACATAAATAATTCGATATAATGTCTACTCCACACCTGGTAAGAGTCCTGGATTAAGTTAAATTTAATCCAAATTTATAAAATAATGATAAAGATACAGCTTTATAAATGAAGTCACTTCTTTTGAAAGTGCGAAATCCTACATTACCTATTTTATATCCTAACAGTCAGGACATTCTGGTGAACTTTGAGCCATATTTTAGTCATCCCAGTTTGGAGGATGTGGGGATAGAGAGTTTTTAGCAAAAGGGAATCTTGTTTAATTTGTGAGGGAGCAATTATTATTATTACCAACAACAGCTCCTAATGTTGCAGATATTAATTTTATATTATTATCTATAGTGAGTGAAAGTAGGAACAGAGGCTTAAAAGGGATCTTCAAAGCTTGCACCTTGAAATTGCAGGTAATCATTCAATGACAGCAATCATAAAGGTCCTCAAATAGTCACAGTAGATCTAGCAAGGTCAGAAAAACCTGGTCACCACACCTGCAGTGTATCAGAAACTGCACAACACTTCCTATAACAAGCAAATTTCAAATATTGTATCTAATAAGCCAGAAGTATAAAAAATACACAGGAACAAAGCAGGAGACAGGAAAGCCATGAGAGCATCAGGGCATTTGCTATCATCTTAATAAAGGCTTCGTGTTTCTCTCATGATGTGGTTTAAGGAAAAATTTCCTTTCCTTCCTGTAGTCCTATGACTGTTTAAATGGCAAGAATATCCCCCAGACACACCTCTTAGTTACTCACAAGTTTCTCTGCACACTAGTTGATCTTTCAAAAAAATTTTTGAAACTAGCTATTGACAAATGTCTGCCATCACCCTTTATTTATACTAGTCCCTAGCTGTTTTGTGAAACCTTCACCAAATAGTCCAACCTTCCCCAAATGTTTCTTACTATTTACCAGACAGAAGTCAACATGAATTGTATACCTCAAATCAACAAAATTCTGGAGAGTAATTTGCTAGCGATGAGCAAAAAATGAGTGAACTTCTGGTTTGGGAAAATTGAAAGATGATGAAAAAGGAGTCTGTATCTTAGTTTCAGCTTATCTGAACTCTGCAACTATGGAGAGATTCAGATAAAAGTGTCCAAAGTCACATCATTTCCTTTGGTGACACTGAATCTGGATTTTGATTAGACTTTCCTCACTAGGCCTTTGGCAGCTGGCATGCTCAGTACAGATATAGATTTGAAAGATGCCATTTAGTTCTGTCCTCAGCATTTTCATTGCTTCTATTTAAGCTTGATCCCATCTGTGTTAAACTATTCTATTACTCAAACTACCATGTTACTGCATACCACAATTATTAAACACGTCTATAATCAAAGAACCCTAGGGATGCACTTAAAAACTAGAGCCCCCTTTCAATAAGGGCAAGGATGATATATATCCTTTTGGCATATGAATTATTTCTTTACTACAGTGCTATTTGAGAAAATTAGAAATCAGCATACATCAGAACATATTATGTAAATATGTGTTCAAAACTGTTTTGCTTTTGGTAAAAAAATCTTATAAATCTGAAGGAAACATTGATACAATGAAGCCTAAGTCGTTTGTTTTAATGACTGTCTTGTGACCAAGACTTGTTGGGGCTCTCAGTGCCATCTAGTGATGTTTGGATGGAATTGAAATGTAGCTATTGTCACAGCATTACATACACATATGAATATATCCTATAATAAAAAGCTCTTTTAGATTAGCAATACTATACGTTAAAAAATATAAATAACTGTTTAAATTCTCTTGTGCATGTGGGACAGCAGAAAACACATATATGTGATAAAGCGGGAGACAGCAACCACCTGCTAACTTTATCTCCTGCAGTTCTGGGCCTGAATCTTACCTGGCTCCCTGATTTTTCTCTCACCTCCTTTTCTACTCTGTAACATCTATGCATTGCTTTGTCTTCACAGACACCTTGAAAATGTTAGTTTTCAAGAAAAAAAATTACTGAAGAAAAAAGTCATCAGAGAAACTTTTCAGATCCAAACCATAGGTAAGGAATTTACATTTCACACTGAACCCCAGAACCACCCTTAGGTTACAGTCTTTATTGGTGACATTCACATGTTGTGTTCAAGGTCTATCTTTAAAACATACAATAGCTGGTTTTGTTGTATACTTATATATCTTTCTCCAGATTTTCTTGAGAATTGCTGAAAAATCCTCAATTTTGTATTTGAAAAAGAATGATTTTTTTTCTTAGAATACGAGGACTTTTTATTGATCAGTTCAGTCTGTAATATTATAGGGCCTGAATGTAAACCTCTGTGTCTCAACAGTGGACGCAATCCCAATCCAGAGTACAACTAAGCAATTGAAAAACTGGTTTTTGGAAGACTGATAAAAAATTCTAAAAGTGGATCTGTCTGGATGGTTAGTGCAGGTTTGTTCTGCCCCTGCTCAGAACTGGTGGAGCTCTTGCCTGAATGCCTGAGGGCTGAGCTGGGCTAACCTGCCTCAGCACCATTCTCTAGTTGCTTGAATATCTGACTTCTGCAGGGTGGCAGAGGTGTTTGGTGGTGTCTGAACCCCTTTGTGAAGAGATATCCTCTGTAAAATCTGTGCAAACTGTACAGTTTTGGCTCTTGGTAGAAAAAGGAAAAGAAAAAAAGAAACATACTAGCAAGAGCTTGCTTCCACTATTATATTTAAACTGTTTTTCAGCCCAATCTCCCTAAATGTGGCAGTGAAAAGGAACTCATTTCGTAAATAGCGGATGGGAGAGGAGACTGCTTAATATAGAAAACTTGCTGGAAAGATCATCAATTTCCCCCTGGAATACCTAAACCTCACTGATGGGCCAGGGTTACAGGACTGAAGAAGACAAACTGAAAACAGGAAGAATTTACCAGCTGTTTTCACATCTGCCAGATGAGCTGACAAGAGAAGCAGAACAGCAGCCTGAGTCAATCTTCAACGAAGCAGTTGTATTGAGAGTTTTTTTGCAAAAAATTGCACAACTTCATCACTCCCATTTTGCCTCTGGAGACTGCCTGTGACAGGAATGTGTTTTATGATTTAGAATAATTATTCATGCTGAAGATCTAAATTTCATCCACGGCATTGCATGCTGAGACAAGCTGAGTATTAGATAAATTGGGGCTCCAGGTCCCAAAGTAGACCAAGAAAAAAAAAATTCAGATCATTTGGCCAATCTGCCCTATGACAACAGGACGAAAAAACCACAGATGATTTTCTATTTCTAGCTTCGGAGACAACAATCATGACTCAAAAGGGCTTCTTTTATCTCTGATGTGAAGGAATTTTATTCCTTCCTCTCAGATGTGGTCCTTTGCATTCCAATATGTGCTAAATTATTGCTATTAATTATTCCCAGCTGATCTTGAAGACCAAGTGGAAATTAAAATAAAAGTTAGTGCCTGAATTGCACAGCCTTGAGGCAGTGCAGGCCAGCAACGGTTTTTACTTCAGAGGAATCCAGTCCCGTATTGGTTTTAAAAAGGGTCTCTCTCGACCTTTAAAGCTTGTAAAAATCTAAGTCAGGCTTTCAGAAAGGTTCACTCTTCTTTTTTGACCTCTGAAGCAAGTTCAATACCTCTGATTCAGGAAGAGAGGGAAAGCATGGGGGAGGAGACCATTTCAGCTTGTTCCTAAAACATGATCAGTGACAGAATGTTCCTGCAGCTGTGACAGGCAGTATCAGCAGGCTCTGATCAGTGTCACAGCATGTGATACCAAAGAGGATCATGCTTAACACCAAATACAACAGAAGTGCTAACGTTTGTGGAGAGAGGACCCAGTGGGATTTCTGTGGGCTCTGGTTGGGGAGGTCTGCTAACCTCCCTGGTCCTGCAAGATCCCTGTGGGGAACTTCCCCTTCTAATGCAGAGGAAGGTGTTGAAGCCTCTTGTGGTAAGGGAGGCTCTCCTCCCACCTCACCTTGTTTCCACTCAAGGCGCTCTGCCCTCATTTATGACAACTCTGCACCTCTCTTCTGAGCAGAGATACCTGATGAAAAGAGTAGAATGGCCTGTGCAAAACATGGCGTGGGACTGGTTATGGGGACCGTGATATCACGTGCCTTCTGTTTCCAGGTTCCCTGGTGTTGTCTGGTGGTCGTTTAGCAATGTGGTAGCACAGCAGCATCTCTGCGTTGCCTTTCTGTGACTTCAGGGTGTGCCTTGGGTGGTGTGATGTGGGTATCAATTTTACACAAGTATGTCACACAAGCCAGGAATGCAGGTGCAGCTTATTCTCTTGTCACAGGTGATGGTTTGCAAGAAGAATGGGAACAAGCACTGAGGGCAACCCCATTTAATCTGCAGTACTCCTGAATCCTCATGAACACCTGAGAAATGCCTGAAATGAGGTTGTTAAATAGAGGTGATTCTGAGAATGTCCATGCAGTGGCAGCTACAGTAGTGTGCTGTCACCTGATGACTTGGTAGTAGATTTGGTTTACACATCAATGTTTCAACAGGATTAATAACTGGTGAAATGCAGACATTTATCAAATCCGGTTAAGCTTTCTAATTACATTTCAACCTCTCACAGCTAATCACAGCCACCAAGATAAGCTTCATATCACTTGCATGATGTAGATTTTTTCCAAAAGTTCATGAAAAAGTCAACATTTCAGAAGTGGTTTCAGAATGAAGATCATTAAAGTTAACACTATTGAGTTTGATTGCTTTATGAAATGATCAGCATTTCAGCTAAGCAAACCTTTTGTGAGTCTGTTGTTTGAAATTAATTAAATTTCATTAGTCTTTAATGTTTTCTGAAATCCATGGTAAACATCTATGATGTTCGTATTCAGAAGATGAAGTTGCTCTCTTGGACAGATTAAAGGTTCCTATAAATTCAGTATCCTGTTGCTGATACTGGCCAAAAGTTCATGATCAGGAAAGACTAATAAGAGTGGGAGGAGCAATGCAATATGTTTCTCAAGCACCCTCAGATCTCTAACCATACTCAGATACTCTCTACGCTATACTCTTTATATTCGTTTTAACACAGAGAATTTGTTCTCCAGAAACCCATCAAGCCCTCCCTTGAATCAATACAAACTTTTAACATCCACATCCTGAAGCATGGAGGTTTACAGCTTAACAACACTATGTGAGAAAGAAAAAAATATTCTTTTGTTTTGAGCTTGCCTCTTTACAGTTTCCTTGTTATCACCTAGCTGCTATACTGGAAGAGAGTCCTCTTTTCATGCCATTCATCATTGAACAGACCATGGTCAACAATGATCAAAATTTGTATTTTCTCTATTTCCATGACCTCTAAGTCGTCTGCATTCTCTCTGTGGTCTTCACATCAGTCTTCCCGTGTCTTCTTAGTGTAGATGATTTCATAGCCTGGCTGTGTCTCTCTGTCTCAGAGACCCCATTGGTGCTTTTTTGTTCCTTTTCCCAATATGGATTTAACCGATGGACCTTCTTTGACTTTAAGGAACAGAAAGAGATCCTCCTACTGCTGTCACATTGTATCTGTCAGTCCACTGTTGCCCATGTCATGTTCGCCCTCTTGACTGTTAGCATCTGCTTCACAAGGATACGTGACAGCAATACTGAAAGACTAGCCCACTAGTATAGCATGAGACACTTTACAGCTTGCAATGTCTAAAGTCAAGGAGAGCAGATAAAACATAAGGACAGAAATGGTTGTTTTGATTAGAGCAAATTGTTTTAATGATGTCAAGTTCTGGATAATGTAATCAAATTTTCCCGAGAAAGAAAACACTCCATGCCATATTTCTTTTGCAGCAGGAAAGCTAGCAGACGGAGCACATAATGGGATCCTCACCTAAAATTCCTAGTTGTTAAATAATAAGAAACCCATGATTATATCCATGCTCTGAGTCAGACAAGGAATATTTCATTCTTTTTAACCACACTGAAGGTGGCTGCCATTTCTGTACATAAAAATTAGTGCATCACAGGAATCTTGCAGGTCTCAAGGAAAAAAAAAAACAAAAGTCAGATGTCTTTGAAAAGCAACTATCTTGATAAAAACCTTGCTGAGGGCCTGAGAGCATTTGGGGCTGTAAGTCACAGGAAAAACTAAAGCAGGTGTTCTGACAAATCTTGCCACTAATCTGAGCAAAAAGAGGCTAGTACTGTATTTCAGTAAATCTACGTCTCCTGCATTTGTTTTAATATCTTCTTGCCTGGCAAAGTGCCTGCCTACAGTGATTCACTTCATATTTTAATAGAGAATAACTCAAGATAGAAAATTGAATATTGGATGGTAATACAATGTAGGGAATTTTGATGACCTGCTAATACAGTGAATTCAACTTAAGTGGTTTGTGAATAACAAGAAAAACTCCTCATATTAAATTACAACAGAGCATATGTTTTCAATCAGGCACTTTTTACTGCAATTTATAGAAAGAAAAGAAAATCCAAAACACAAATACTACAGTAAGACATGTATTCCTCTGCATTAGGACCAACCAGGTAGTTTGGGGTATTAATAACAGAGAAACCTAGCTCTAGGTCATTAAAATGAAAATAAACATGTTTGCACCCTGATCTGTTTTGCTTGGAGCTGCTCCAACTGATAAAAATGAAATGTGGGCTGCAGAGTTAACCTGTGCCACAGCTGCCAGGAGGTTTCTTTGTGTTAGAGATGGAGCTGGTGGGGGAAGGCAGTTGTGTCCTAGCAGCAGCAGCAGCAGCACAGCTGTGTTTTGGTATCTGATGTAGAAGTAGGATTATATTTGATAAAGTGAAAGAAGGATTACAGTGCATCTGACAGTAGAGGGGGCTTGAAGGAAAATTGTTTGCCATGGATTATAGGGACATAATCTTTTAATGTCCCCAGTAAATGTCGATTTCAGAGGAAAGATAGATCAAATGCATATTAGTCTTTAGGGGGAGAGGGATTTTGTACGTTAGTTCCAACAATAACCTAATATTAATTTAATTTGCTTATTATTGAGAAGGATGTTCCATTTCACAATGTTGTACATAGGGCATGGTACATGTATAAATATCATAGCTGTAAATAACAGGCATAGAAACAATCAATAATGCTTTATCTCTTTACCTAATTCATTATCGATGTAGACTTCCTACCAGGACGACATATTTTGAAGTCATTCTGTAATGTCTGTCAAGAAAAAAAAGATCATTCTAAGCCTTTTTTTCCTTGGTTTTAAATTCAAGCCTTGCAAACATCAGATAAGCAGAATATTTGATGAATATGTGAATAATCTAGTAGTGTTTCATATTCCCTAGTCTTTAAAGGAAAATTAAGCAGAAATACATTTAAATAACCAGTATTTTTACTCTGCTTCACTTTTGAGAACTCATTTATCCTCTAAAGCTTGAGTGAACAAGTTTTTATTATGGGGATACAAAGTATTAGATATCAGATCCAGTAAAAGAATGTGCAAATCCCATTGAAAATCCTTCAATTTATCTCTTGCCTCCACTTTCTCAAGTCTTCTTCCATGAGCACCCACTGACAAGGAGTTCAGGCAGCCCTGATGTGCAGTCTGAGCACTGACAGATTGCTGCATGTCCCTTGGATACCACACCTGAAGAACAAAACTTGGCAAAGATAGAAAGTAGCATACACATTGAGATGTTAAAAGCATATCTAAGGCCAGGTCAGAAGCTCAGGGATCAGGCTGCTTTAGCTTGGCTTTCTGACAACTGAGGCAATTGACCTAATTTTTGTGAGTGCCATCCACAGGACCAGGATTTTGCTCTGGAATTATCTATTACTGTGTAATTATACACAGGAGTATTGTAGGAAAAGTGTTTCAGGCTTAACTAGGAACTTGAGAACAAATAAATAAAGAAAGAAATAGAGAACAAAGCACTCAGTAGAGCCATGGATCCTACCACAGAGATCTAGTTAATACCTCCGAGGCACAATCTACTTATCTATATTTTGGTACTCAGAAAATGTGGAAATTACATTACCCTATAGTCTGACTGCATTATTTTCTTTTTCAGCAGAACAATCCTTCTCATGAGGATGAGAACAAATAATACTGAGCAGGTAGGCACAGGGAGTTGTGATGCCCTGAGCAAGGTCCCAGTAGAGGCAGTCCCCATCTAAACTGCAGGACTTCTGTTCAGACGTGACCATGTCATGGTGAGCAAAAAAATGCCCTTTGTGGAATTGTGCAGGACCATCAAAATCTGTAGAGACCAGACTGGACAAAGGGTTGGGTAATTCCTGCACTTTGTCGTTGTACCCCATCTAGGGATTTCATTTACTGACAAAAGTTGAGGACAGCTCTTCAAGAGTCAAAAGTCACTTCCAAGCCAATACTGCTCTACTCAGGTTCTTGTTTATTGCTACTGATACCAACAGCAAACCTCGAGCTGACTTTTAGAAGAAACGGGTTAAGATTAACATGACTAAAAGTCACTGGCAGGGTTAAGTGTATTCCACTTAAACAATCACAACATTAATGACATTTATTGTCACAGTGTTTTATATGGCAGAACAAGTATGACTAAAATTAATATGTAAAGTACAACATTGATTCATTTTTCCTCTGGCAAAAAATGACTTTATGCTATTGTATAAGAGGTTATGCTGGTCTGTATCTTGAGCAGATGCGATCTTCAGAATAGAAAAAACTCCTGTTTAATATAATAGAAAGTGTGGACTCAGAGACTACCTGTCTCATCGACCACATTGCATTTCTCTCATGTAAAGAACCTCTTGAATAGTCAATAGGAATTAACGGTTCCTGTGTACCTGGAAAAATTATGGCTTTTGTTACAGAACTAATAGAAATAATTTTTAAGTAGAAACTCACCTGAAATATAAATTTATTAATGTAGCAAAGATTCTAGTAGTTTCTCATTCTAGTATGGCAATAACAAGCCAGAAATAGAGCAAAACATTCAAAAAATTGTAATATCTAAACTACACTATAGTTTTTATAACTGAATCGTGTAAAATATGCTTCCTTTAGAAACTAAATGAAGGTATGAAGACTGACTGGAATTAGCTCAAACGTGAGTGATTAACAACAGATGCAATGGAGATTGCTTGCTGTATGTCACCCAAAGCACATCCAACTACAAAAGGCATTTTCCAAAGCAAGGCAGTGATCACTTAAAACCTCAAAAAACCCCAATTATATTTCTTATATACAGTCTAAAGACCAAGGATGTTTATTTCCAACAACTAAAAAGTATTTTGCATTTTGTGTTGGGGAGTGCAGCAGGTGACAGGTAAAACAGAACTAGAATGTAAAAAAATACAGAAGACATATTTCTGTATAATCACATACATGGAATTGCTCTTGGCTCTTGGAGAAGCTAAGCCGTTCTGCTGTGAGGAATAGATTTTTCTGCTGTGGTTTAGCCATCTAGAATTTAGATGTTAAGGCTGAGCAGGTGGTAAGATGTTACTTTCACATCTAATGGAGACAAACAGGCACCTTTGTAAAGTAACTTATTGTCTTCCTGCAATGGGCAGGGGAATCTTATTCTATGTGCCATAAACTTCCTGGGTTTTGGAAAAATGTAATAGATTGTGGATCATATTTGTTCTGGGCAGACATCAAAGTCTTACTGACAATGTAGAGAATTCCTAGGCTGAAATTTCTCCAATCCAAGTTCTTCCTAGTGTGCCAACAAATTACCAACAAATTAAAAAAAAAAGATGCTACCATTTTATGAATTAAATATAAAAAATAATCCAAAATGCAATTTCCTGCAAATGCTGCTGGGTGCTATGAGGACTAGATTAATTTTCCACAGGAGATAAGACCTAGATCCAGGAATCATACCATACTAAAAGAAAATGTCTACTTTCCCTACTATACCTTTAAACATTCAATAGGTCCTTGAATTAATTCTTATAGTGAAGAGAAGATCTGACAAATTACTGAGAAATTTATGTCTCCAGACACTCGATAACTGCAGTATTTGGTTACCAGACTAGATAAGGTGCTAAAGTATGCATGGTATAGGTATATCTCACAGCTTCAGATTAGTCTGCAATAAAGTTTTTAGTGAAATTGGTTTTCTGCAAGAAGGCAGCTCTTCTTATAGCTCTGTTGAGCTATGAAATACAATTTTGTATTTATGCTAGGAGCAACTGATTGCAAACCACATTGTCCTGGTTTGTGAACTTATCACATCAAGAACAGTACCAACACCTGCCAGAAGTGAGGCCCTGCTTTTTCCTCAAGCCATCTTCACTTCACTTGATTTTCTGCTTTAGGGACTTTCCTGAGATTTAGTACAAAAATATTTAATTAGTCAGAACATGATTTACCTGTAGCTTGGTATTAAGGGTTACATATTGTGAGGAATTTCAATAGAGTGTGGTGGTTTATTCCTTCCCTAGTTACATTTGTGTATGGATTTTGGGTCATGATATTGTATCACAAGAAATTGTTCTGTTCTGGATAGGGCCTCAGAAATCTTTTTTTTTTTTCTGTTCCTGAAATTAAAAAGGTAGGTGAGGGACATCCTAGGAGTATGCAGAACAGCACTATGGATGCCATGACATTGGTCAGAATCCTGAAGCTGTGGGAAAGATCAGATTTGCCTGCCTCAGCAGGGCAGGAGAAAACCTTGCTGCCATAATGTCACTTTGCAACAGCAGCTTCAGCAGCATTTGGTCATATAAGTGACCATGGCACTGTTCAGCAGCAGCACCAGGATGCACACCACCTTTGTTAGCAACAGAAATCCAACCCGTGTGGTTTGATCTCCATGGGGAGGCCTGGTTTAGTGTATCTCTTCTGATGCACTGTAGCATGTTGCCAGGTCAGGGAGCAAGGGCACAACTCAAGTCACTGTGAGGGCGGGAGCCAGCAAAGCAGTTGGTAGGAGAAAGCAATGCTGGAGGTCTCCGGGGATGGCAGGGCTGCCTCCATCCTCCGTTTCAATGCATCAGGCTCTCTGGTGAGAGGAGTTCATCCACAAGGATGTAATTTCTGTGACATTTAAGGGTTTCTGATTGGTTAGAGATCTCCCAAGAAGGCAGTTAAATCAAAATGCTCACAGAAATAGACACAAGAAGATATGCCTAAAGCAGCGGGGTCCAAAATAAAAGGTACGTTAAAACATAAAGGATGTAAAGAGAAACAAATCTAGGGATTTAAAGATAGAAAAATCATAGAGAAAGTGAAATGAACCCACTGGATTAGACTTGTGTGATGAGCTCTAGGCAAAAGCAAGATTAACTTTATTGAGGTCAATAAATAAACCTCCCCTTCAGAAACAAATTACTTAATTTAGCTCTGTGGTGAGACAGAGCCATCTGCAATGCCCACCCATTGCCAGTGCAGTTCTATAAATAACTGTTGCACTAAAGCAGAAGAGGATTAAAGCTCTCATTTAGCTCCCTTGCAGAGACAAAATACAAGGTTTTTACCGCATGTGAGCAGTGTAAGTGGCTGATTAATGGTGGGTGGATGATGGCCATCACAAAAACCTTCCCAGGACACAGTGAGACACAGTAATTTTTCCCTTTGGAGCTAATATTTCTATATCAATAATTTAAAAACAAAACCTTCCACCCACTCCAGCAAAAAAAAAAAAACAAAAAAAACTTACCTGCAATTGAAAACCAAATCATTGGATAGGTTGAAATGTGGGTTGCCAAAACCATTTCAGACACATACAATAATTACATTAAGGACCCTTTTATGTCCCTTCATTTTTCTTCAATACTTATTTTGATTGTATAGGTCCCCTATCAAATGTCAATGAAGAACACACTACACTGGAAAGTTCTATTTCAAATATACTAACCAATTCAGCGACAGTCTTATGTTTTTTGCCACTTGAATGTTAGTAACTTCAATGCATGCAGTACCAGAATAGATTCTCCTTTTTTTCTAATGAGGCTCTCTAGTTGAAATCTTACTATGAATGGCAAAGGAAAATGGCCAGAATACAGTATTTTATACCGAGTTGAGATCCATGAGAAAGAAAATCAGAGATAGAAAGATGGAAGAAAGGATATCAATGGCCAGAAGAATCAGTATATTAGGCATACACTGCTATTTGTCATTGTCCACACATCTCCCTATGAGAGATAAAGATCTCATATTTTGGGGAAAAATTACCCATCAACTTTGATAGCTGTGAGTAAAAGTAAGGGAATTAAGTCACCTTATTCATTTATCCTTGGGGTATCTCTACAGTTATTATTTTTATCCATATGTGTTGCTTTATTTGCCATCTGGAATGCTGAAAGTCATTGACAGTATCAGCTTACACTACACTGGAAGGGGTTTCCTGGATGTCTACAACAGCAAATCTTCAAAGGTATTGATCAGACATTATTGCAAAGGAAACATGTGAAGACATCTCTCCAGCAGCTGCTCACTATGATCTAGAAAGGCAGCCATCCTTGGAACAGTAGACCAGATGCAGGGAAACATTTTAAATTTGGCATCATAATTTCCTGCCTCCAAATAGACTTGCATTATTCTTTATGGTAAGAATATGGTAAGAAACTATACCATGCTAGTTTTTATCCCATGTAAAATCCATGAATCTCGAGGTACCTTGCACATACTTGAGGAAGGTCTATAGGGTCACGGAAGGTTTAAGCTGAGATCACTGGTTTTACACTGAAGCAGATGAAGCACCAACATTTGTCTGTCTCTACTGTATAAAGTGAAGAAAAATAACCTCCACAGGGAAAAGGGATATTGGAACAAGCAGGTGTGTTTGAGAGAACAAGTGGTAGTAATGGCCATTTCCTTAAGAAATGTGTGTTCAATTTAGACGTGACAAATTTAGACAAAGACATGACACCTCAGACACCTGGTAAGATATATGTTTCCCAGAAGCAGGTATGTCCAACCCGTTTTCTCATTTTTCCTGTGGGTTCAGAGGAAAACCTTTCTTAACTCAACTTGTAATGAGAAAAATGTAAGAGCAGAGGATATGAGACAGACAAGGCAGTGACTTCTCCAAACATTCTTTTTTTTTTAATCTGGAGCTTTGTTTGAGAAATCAGACCAGATAGAGAAGCTTTCTCAGGGAAGGAGGAAATGCAGGTGCCAATGTCTGATCGACATAGTATTAAACAGATGGTGCCCACTATCTAAGAGTAGAAGCTGTGGAGTTTCATCTGCCTATGTCTAAATCAGTAAATGAAAGAGGCAGGGGCTTCTGCCTCTCCCCAGTGAAGGCAAGTAGCGAGGCACAGAGCACTTCCAAGGACTAGACCTTTTCCTTGAAAACAGGGTGGCCTTACATCTTGTGCTTCCCATTTGCACCCTAATAGCCTATGTCGTCCTCTGGGGAAAGTAGTTAATGCAGTCCAAATCTACTTCTGGGACCATCCCAGTGCCTGCACAGCATGGGCACTCCTGCATTACTGCTGGGGGCCCTGCCCTCACCCCCTTTGCTTTACTGGTACAGATGCATCCCCAAAGGACAAAAAGACCCAGAGACATAGTGATCTTTTGAATCTATTGATGACTGCCACTTTCTTGTTAAGTGGCAAAATTGCTGCAATCTTTTTCATACAAAAGTGTGTATAGGAATTTTCTTTCTTGTAACTTTACAGCAGGATTTAAGGTGCTGTAAGAAGGAATTTACAGCAGGAAATAAGCATGAAAATACAAAGAAAAGGCAATGCAATAAAAGCAGAGAAGACTTCAGGCCCTCATATATTTTAAATATCCATTTATTCTTCTCCACCCCCACCTCTGACAATGCATTATTGTTTTTTCATTTTCTTTCATGTCTCCATCTCTTTATTCCTCACTCATCTTTTTCTCATTCTCATCAGTAAAAACGTTTTCATTTCTTTTTTAATCCCATTACTACAACAAGCGCTCCTGCCTATTGCCCTCTGGCTCTTCAACCTACGGTTTCTCCCTCTGTTAAAGAATATTTCTGCCAGTTACATGTTATGAGTAATTGATGTAAAACATTTCTATTCAAAAATAATAATTTGGCAGATTAAGGAACCAAGAATTTTTTGTATTTGTTTCAAAACTACTGCCAGGAAACACTGAGATATGTTATCAGAGAGTCTACAGGCAGTACATTTAAACAATCTTAGAAAGCAAAAAGATCCTGATGAAAGCATAAATGGCAAAGAAAATACAATAGAATACTTATGTACATTCTGATTGAAACAGTTTCAACTCAGTGATCCTCAACTTTTACCATTCAATTATCTGACTAAAATGAGGTTTTCACCAGGCTTCTTATTCCCTATACCTTGCACTCCGTCTTGTTAAACCTCATGACGTTCCTGCCAACCCACTTCTTGAGCTTGCCCAGGTCCCTCTGGATGCATCCCATCCTACAGGTGAGTCAACTGCATCACTCGGCTCGGTGTCATCTGCAAATTTGCTGAGGGTGCACTCAAGTCCTTCATCTATGTCATTAATGAAGATAATAAATAACAACAGGTCTCAATACAAATCACTGAGGGACACACTTGTCACAGAATTCGTTGTGGTAAGTGATTTGCTGATTTTATGCCAACACAGTCTGCTTGTCTAAAATGCACTTTGGTCACCATTCACATGGCAACAAAGAACATTGAAAATTATACATTTTTATTCAGCAAACAATCTATTTAAACAGTGTTAAAGTGAGAATTTTTCATTATAGAAAATAGAACCTGGGAATTCATGAAGGTCATGATATCCAAACTGCAATCCTGGGAAGCTAGGAACCATTCTTTGACTCCAAGAGCAAGGTTTGCTTAAATTCACACAACTAAACAGTTGTCTCCTTTCCTTCCTTAGCCAATGTGGTCTTTTTCACACTTCTCCTTCGGAAAAGTCCATGTCCCATCTTCGTTGTGTGCGTGGCACCTTAAATGGATTGCAGTTGCTCCCAGGAACACCAAGTAATTAAATTATGTGAACAATCATAAATACATCTGTTTGCTTTAATATCTTATTCAGACATGGGTTATTCAGAAATCCATTTTGTGAGTCAACTGGCTCTAAGTCGTGACCACATCTTGAATACTAACATTAAAAGGATTTTATTTGATTTAACACATATATTGATAATAACTGCTAATATTTAATACTGGGGGCAAGTGTTGCCTTAATTCAGACAGACGTCAAGTAATATATTTTTTCTCTTTTTCATTAATAGTTATTTACGTTTCTCTTAGGATGGTTAAATGCTGATTAATTTTTGATCGATGTTTTTATGGTGATAAACAATAAAGCCTTTTTACATCTGTTTTAAGTGGTTTCCACCCTCCTTTTCCTTCTTCAACTTGTTCCTGTCCATCAGCTAGAACAGGGCCATTTGATTTGAAACAGCTGAGAGGGTAGACATGTCTAAAACTGAAGTAGTGCTGAACAAGGGCAGGGAAATCCTATCAGTGACTCTCAGGTCCCCAAGATGTGTGGATGAATGTCAAATCAACTGGCTGCCCGGCTGCCTTTTAATTTCTGGTGTGTGAGTGGTTAATAGGAAAAAGAGAATTTTAATCTTTTTATTCCATATCAATTTGCAGCTGAGCTCTGTGGGCAAAATGAATACTCAACATTTCAAATCACAGATGGAATTGTTGCTCTGAAGCTTTGGCTTAAGTAGAGACCAGTTTTGATACCAAGTTGGTAAAGCTCTCACTGGGAGAAAGTCAGGGTTGGCATCCTGCCTGGATCACATCATCGTCAGCAGAAAGATTTCCATTCACACCAGCTGCACTAAAGCTCCCCACAGAATCCTTAAAATTTCTTGGTCTGAAAGTGATTATAAACCTCCTTTTTGAAGAACTTCAGAATTTACTGAGCCTTCAAACAGAAGAGTACATAGGAGCTAAGTGGGACTTTAAGGCTCCGGTACAATGAATTGGTACCACTAAAATAGCAATAAAAATGTCATGCTTGAGTAAAAGTGGTAATGTAATCTTGCATCTCAGGAATTGGGACAGACAGGAGAGTTACATTAATTGATGATAACGGTTAGCAGTTCTTCACTGCACAATTTAAGTACAGCAAATGCATCTCGGTTTCTGCCAATATTCGAATGCCAGCAACAGTATTATATTAAAGCAGTCCAGTGACTAATAATTTCATTTTCCACACAGCACCTAACCTCTAGTACATTTTCTCCATCTACCAATGGTGCAACATTTATGAGAGTCTCAAGGAGCAGTCCAAGATGTACTTCACAGTGGCAGCACGTTCCTGTTCTCACACAGGTGATGTTGCAGAGGTTCTTAAGTCATTTTTCTCTTGATTTAGAGAAGTAAGTCCTAGAGAGACTAGTAGTCTTTGCTCTCTCAAAATGGTGTTCAGTTGCTGTCTGTCACTTCTGGAGCTCTATATGACCAGTTTTTCTGGGTGTCCATAGCAAGAATAGAGTTGCTAAAAGTGGGGAGAAGCAAGTCCATGCTGATATTAGTTTGTTGGTTGCTATGGTAACCAGGAGCATTACTGTGCCTATAAATGATCGAGTTGGTACGTTGCCATCCAGTGCTTCTCAAGGCAATGTTCTTTTCGTAACCACAACAGGAATTACCTAGCACATCCCAGAATCACACAAATTACCATAGACAACAAATATGGGGTGGAATTATCCGCACTGTATTCCAGGACATGTGCCCTCAGCCTATCCCCCAGGAGCTTGTGCTGCCCCTAGTGAGATGTTTCTAGCATTTCCACCACTGCTGACTTGCTGCAGCTTCTACACCCCTTTTCTTTACTGTGTTGGTGCACTTAAGGGTTTGTGCCCAGCACTGCAGCTCAGTGCCTACCACAATCCCTCTGTGCCATTGTAACATGCTCTGATTTATGATACGGAGGACATTAAAAGGGAAAAAGTCCATTTTGTTTTGAGAGTTACAATATGCTATTTCCGTTAAAAAAATTAAATAATTGTTTGTTATTAGCAGATGATGGAAGGAGGGAGCCAAAAACGAATTTCAAACTTTTCTATTAATCTGTATCATGAAACAAGAAACTTTTCTGATCCATTGAATGTAAGACAGCCACTGTTTACACACACCTATGTGCACTTATTTCTAAATATCCCCATGGACTCTAGAACTTCTATAGTAGAATTTTTAAAAATGGCTGAATAAGGGGAAAGAAAAGGGCTCCAATCTATACAAAACAAATGAAGATTTGTAATGGTGTTTGCAGGATAAGTTACATAAAGCATGAGAAAATTATCCGTTGCTCTGAAAGACACGTTTGAAATATGAATGCCTTACTATATTATAAATAAATTCTGGGAGGTATTGAGTAATAGCTGGCGATCACACATCAGGTTTTGGAAAGGATAAAGCCTTCCATAGTGATGTCAAGTTAGATGAACCTTCTTCAACATGTTTTTGAAATAAACACTGGCACATTGAGAGTATTACACTGTCTGGAACAACTATGAAAACATACCCTAGTGCAAGTGAAGGAAGGAAGTAGCTGGCAAAATATACTTGGGCTAACTGCTGAATTTGGGTCAGTATACAAGCATAAGAGGTTTGGACATTATAGCCAATCACTTTTATCTTTTTTTTTTTTCTGAACCAGAATCCAGATTAATTTAACCGAGATTAATTTAACAGAAAGATTTTTTTACAATGCAGTTCCATTTTAATTTAAAGTGAAATTCAGTATCTGTTGAATTATCAGTCACTGGATGTTGGCACAAAGAAAGCTGAAATAAATTATTCATAAAAATTAGCACAGAAGTGTAAAATTTCACTGGAGGGATTAAAATGGAGTGACTCATTCAGTCTATCCTGCTGTTTACAGAGGTTTCAATAACCTAGTGAGGGTGGAAAAATTTTCCATGAAACTCAGGTCGGGTAAAGAGATGTTTTGAATGAGTTAATTGTAACAGCCGTGTTTGAGTAATGTATTGTCTAACACAGAGTTGAAAGGTACTAACAGCTTCCATGCAGTGGGTCCTTGGCTAAATAGAGAATAACAGGCTCATTCACAGATGGTGGATGCATTAGGTCAATGGAACTAGCAATCAAGTCTGTCCACAGAGAGTAACTCACAACACCACTCAAAGCAATGGGATCATGATGAGAAGCTAGGACATGACACTGCTGGATATTCATACACATTTGAGGATGAAAGCAATGGTACAATCTATCAGAAAATAAAAAGATTTCAAGAAGTAGCAAAAAATTAGAGCTTCTCTGTCCCAGAACTGACAGAAGGTTCTGACATGGCATTTGAAAGCAAAGAAGTTGCCTGTTTAATATAGGCAAGAAAATATCTTCATGTACATCCCTTGTAAACAAGCAGAACTTCAGCAAAAGATATACAGCTCTTGACATTTGTCCCTCTACCATGAACTAATCACTCCCATTAACGGGGCAAGATATATTCAGAAGCAAAAGACTTAGATGATAAGATGGCATTTTTTTATTTCTGTAAGGGCCTTAAACATGTGTCTGTATCTGACCACAATAGTTTGAGGTCCTTTCCAAGGTCACCTAATATATTTCTGTGACATTACAGATTTTTTTAGATGAATTTCAAAGGATGGTGAGATTTTGACTGTAATATAGTTGTGAAAGAACATTCTGGGACATACCTCAAACTGAAGAATAAAGTTAGAGGAGAATTCATATGACTAGGAGGCTATAGCAGGATGAAAGTGCTAGTAAGTATTTGCAATTTGGCATGGAGCTTGAAAAGAATTCTCCCTGGAGCTGTGAAATTGTTCATAGTTAAAGTTCTGACTAAGTAAGAACTGACAAGAAAAATTCAATTTCTTTGTAAACATATGCCCATGTTTTAAATTAGTGTGATTAGTTGAAAGGATATTTTGTGCAAGAAAAATATTTTAGCCCAGTTCTTTAAAAGCTATCAGGTAATTTAAAATTAGCTGAATGTCTATGTTGTATCCTCAGCATTCATTCATTGTCTTGAATGATTTCTGCTGGCTGTAATGATGTCAAACAGTCAGTTTACTAAATAGCAGCAGAGTAGCCATCTCCGTGTAAGCAGGTCCTTTTGACATTGGCACAGTGTTTGCAGGTCTTAAAGTACAGTGAAATTCAGGTGCAGCCTCCCAAGGCATAATTTTGCTAAAAAGGGGAACAATCAGAGGAAGACTTTGATGGAGAACAAATTAAAGTAAGTGATTGACAAGACAGGGCCATGTTCAGGTATTCAGCACCAATTCTGAAAGCTCAGCAGCATGCTGGGACTTTTTGCCAGGATGTTAACCAAAATATTTGCCATTTTTTGTTATCAGACTCAGGTTATCTCAAAAACTCCTAAGTTGATTCTGCACTTCTGATAACAAGAAAAATTACAAGGACATTTTCTTAGTCATGTATTCACTAACTAGATTTCTGCTCCACCTGCAGTCTGCAGAATCACAGACAGTCAAAGCTTCTGGGAAAAAGCTCCAGGATTTAATAAGTGCAATATTTTGTAAGACTTGTTTCCTTATTATCTCTTGACCCTTTTTTTAACAGAAGTATTTTAGTATCTTTTAAGAATTCCTGCATATCTTTGTGCATAAAATGAGACACACATACGGGTATAAATCTGATTTTCTAAAGAAGCTTGATTTCTATGACATGGAAGGATTATTCATTTCTATAATCTTTTATTTTAAGCCTTATCTTTCTGTGAATTATTTCAACAACTAGTGTTTTTCTCATTTTGATGGTTCAGGTTCTGACCTCATACCTTTTGCTCTTACTTTTTTAGTAAGGCAGTACTCTTTTATGAATATATGATGCCAGTGTAACTATACTTGTGTTTCCACACTATTTAAAAATAAGAAAGCAAAAATATGTTTCAAATACAGTACAAGCACTTCAATCATATAAATGAAGAACAAGAAGTACAACTGTGATGGGAGAAGAGAAGTAAAAGATCATTAAGATGCATTAGCGTCTGATTTCAGTAAGGATCATGATATTAAAACCAGAATCATTAAATAATTGCATTTGAAATTCACTTCCAGAGGCCATCTAATCCACCATCCACTATTCATGGCCTGCTCCACCAACTCAAAACAAACCTAATCAGATCAAATTTCTCAAGGTCATGTCCCGTTGATTCTGAGCATCTCTAAGGATGAAGAGTTCACAGCAACTCCGGCCAACCATTTTTGGATACATCTCATGTTTAAAAAATAACATTGTACTGTTATGTTGTAACAAATTACAGTTTACCATCTTCCAACTTGTTTTTCTCTCTTCTTAGGGACAAAGATAATCTAGTCATTGGAGATGAGGATATGAACATGGAAACAATCGTAATCAAGAAGAAAGCAAAACTCAGAGTTTAATTATCTTAAGATTGTGTCCTGAGTTAGTCATATATTCTATTACCACTCACAAAAGCTGGATAAATTCATAGTTACACACCTGGTCCCTGAGGGACTCCTTACCTCAACTGAGATAATCACTCTGGCCGACAGAAAGCACCACCCATCCTGATTATCTAATCTCAGCTGATGGCCCATTACACCACCCATCCTGATTAATGGCCCGATCTTGGACTTGGAATGTCAGAAGACCACGAAGATCATCAGAAGACCACAAAGATCATCAGAAGACCACAAAGATCGTCAGAAGACCACGAAGGTCATCCGAGCTCATTGCCGAAGCAACCAATAGAACATCAGGAAAATCCTCTTCCATTGTGGAAGTCCCCGCCCCTGGGGAGGTGCCAGCCAAGAAACACAGCATAAAACGAGGGTTTAGGATGGGAGAAAACACTCTTGACTCCACTCTCGACTCGAATCTTGACTCAACTCTCAACTTGACTCTCGACTTGACTCCACTCCACTCCTTGGAATTGGACTCAGCTACTCCACTCCACTTGACTGGACTCCACTCCACTGCTCTGCTGGATTGGACTACCAGGCCCGGACTACCAGGCTTTTCCACAGGACTGGTGCCTAACTGGACTACACAGCTACCACCCTGGTCAATGGGGTGTCAGGTTGTACCATGACTCTGTTGGTTTGTTTAGGCTGGTGTTTCTGTATTACTGCATTTATTTTAACCTTTTTTATTAAAACTGTAATTTTGACCTAAAATTTCTCGAGGTATTTTGTGTGGGGTTAATTTCCCCTGCTGGTTCACAGTCAAACCAGCACAGATTGTTATTCAGTTAAGGTGAGTAGAAACTGATCTAATTGTTTGGAACACTGTGAGTGATGCTGAAGAAAGAATTCTTGAGTTTCAGAGAGATTGGTAACAAAGATAATCATTGGCAGTGCGTTCTTAATGTTTTCCTTAACAATCTGGGCAACAAAATAACACTTTGCTAATGCAATTTGCTGACAACATAAACTTGGAAGATAAGAACAGTACAGAGAGAAATCAGAACTGTGTAGACACATAAATAGATAACCTTAAACTGAACAAAAAATACAAACTCATCAGATTTAATAATATAAAATGCATATAAGTAAGGGTCATATATCCCTCTCCCAGGTTCACACTTTTTAGCATATCTGTGGGTCTTGGGCTAAGGCTCAGCCCACTCCCTTGGTTAGGGCTAGGAGAGAGACAAATTTTAGAAAGCTGTCAAACCATGGTGATCAAAATAATGTCTGGGCCACTTATGCCTGTTTGGGAATAAGGTTCAGACCAAGACTAGGGCTTGTGCTAGATTTTGGGGTTAGTGTTCAGAGAGACAAAGGTTAGACCTTTCTTCCCAATCTGCTTTTAGTATGAAGTACCAATGTATTGGTTTTGTGTGACAAGGTTTAGGTAGTGGGGAGGATACAGGGGTGGCTTCTGTAAGTTTCCAGAAGAGCTGAAATATTGAAAGTAGGGTCAGGGTAGTGGCAGAAATGTCATGTGACAGTGAAGTCACTCATCTGAAAAACGCTACAGCAGAAGCAGGATGGGTAGAAAAGGCTTCTAATAGCATCCAGGTTAAATGGATTATTGAGTGCACACTGGGGAAATGGAACTAATTAGGAGGTTTCATAGTATGCTTCTAATGTCTATAATCTTATAAGCGACCGTCTCTACTTGGTTTTTTCAGAAGTGCAGATAGAAAAAATGAAGTTTGGGAAGAGAGAAAGATTTTTGAAGAGCACATTACCAGTGTGCAGCAGGGATAATTTCAGTGGTGGCTGTGGAACGTCCTGCTCACTTGTACGCTCCTGGTGTCTGGGAGTCCTGAACACACTGTTCAGCTTTGACTCCCCTTGGCTCCCACCTACACTGTCTTACAGTAAAACTGTGTCTACACAGGAAATAATAACCTAATTAATTAGGTTAATTAATAACTTATCTTGTTAGTAATGTGCTAAGTAGTGCAGAGCAGTTTAGGCTTCATAGACAGAAGAAGGTACAGAATAATATTATTATTCTACTTATTAAGGGTCACAGAATTCTTACTATTAAAAATCCAGATCAATACAAATAAATCATATCATCTGGCTCATAAGACTGGAGAGAAATAGAATTTGTCCACTGCTGAAGGACCCCGTTCATCAGTTACAGATAGGTTGTGCTACCTAAATCTGTTAGCAGAGACCCTTACTCCCTCAGGTATTCCTGGCAGAAGAGGATATAGCTGAGAAACAAAGGGTGTTACAGTGCCTCAGCAGTGCTCAGTGTTAGAGGACCAGGAGGTGGCTCTTTGATATTGCTTACCTGTCTCCTCAGTTAACACTCCAACTGTACCCCTACCTGTATACTGTTATCACATTGTGTAGGCAATTCACCTGGCTGGGAACTTTTGTTAATATGAAAAACTAGCCCCTGGTAATTATGAATATTTTGGGAAAGCCACCACTGCTTGCCAGCTCTCAAGGTTATGTGTACCTGTAGGCAAATGTTCACTGGAACTTTATAGGCACATTCACAAGAATAAGTGAACCGCCAATTTTAATTACTTGTCCCAAAGAATTGGAATGCAGGAGATTTTCAGGTGAAAATGACACATTACAATTTTCTCCTTTTTTGTAAATAACTGGACCACTGAACTTAAAATTGCAACTAATTGCTTTAGGTTACCATCAGGCCTGGCCACATGTTTAAATATTTCAGATCTGGCAGTTGAAGAAAGCAAAACAAGTAGCGTGAATTACAGGCATAATTAAGAGTATTGCCTATAGTGAAATTAGACTGCTCATTAAACTACAGTTCTTAGCCAATTAGACCTTTAAACATGGTGTATTATAAAAATTATAGCAATCCCTGTCATAATTAAATGAGTCATCTGTGATTACACCTGAGCTTAATGTCATGCTTAAGGCAAGAGGTGCACTTCGGGCTTTAAAATGTTAATTGGCCTTTAGGAAAAAAGAATTAAATTGACTTAATATGAAGGACTAGATGATATCTTGTTCCTAAGTAATAGAGTGTAGGATAATAGCAACCTTCCCTGTGAAGGTCCCTCCATGACCTTCTTGGACTTCTGTAAAGAAATTTTACCTGTAGGCCTAAAAATTAATTGATTTTAAGACTTTTTATATTAAGGAACACAATTGTTCCTTTTTTGTTGTTGTTTTTCAAATTTTCAAGGATTTAAACATTTTATTAATAGTGTTATTAATAACAGTGTTAACTTTGTTGGTGGACACTCACCTAGACATCGTCCATTATTGAGTGGCACATGAGCCTGTGGTATTTTACCTTTTAATCAGCAGTGAAGCCAAGTGAATAAAACTCTGAGCTTTCAGGAAAGATCTGATACCAAGTAGTACTTGGGAGTGACATAGCTCTCCTGCATTATATGGGATGTACAGGATCAGGCTGCCTATATTTACAATGCTTGAACAGGTTGAAGGAGCCTGAAAACACCCTTAACAAGACTTGCAAAGCAGTTGTCAGATTAACATTGCAGTCATCTGCCAATCAAAAGGTAACTGCGATGTTTCCTTTTATTCTTCCTCCTTCTGACGGCCCATGACTGCTGTGAAAGCATCACCTCAGTGTTCCATACTTACTGCCTGTGACATTCACATATGTTACCTCCAGCTTCTTATTTCTCTTAATCTCTAGCTCCCTATGCAGGCAGAACTAATGCTGGGGTGTCCATGTGGCTAAAATGACCATGTCACAATTACAGGTATCTTTACCTATGAAACCTTTCATTCTTTTTTCTGTTTGTCTGCTTATATTTTCTTTTACTCTTTGTTACTTCATCCTATGAATCACATTGAAAAAAGTCTTTGGTCTCAGCCCTGAGTGCAGATGCAAGAGCTAAAAGAATCGTGATCTTCGTTAGAGATCTCTGTAACTCTAAGCAAACAAAAGAAATTAGTAAAACCAATTTACATGAGGGACTCCCCTAGGCTCTCTGCCCTGAACGTGGGAAGATGACAAACTCCATTAGTTTGCCATTGGATGCCCACTCCAATAAAAATAAAAAGCTATTTGAGGTGCTCTATGGGATGTAACATTGCCATTAGCCAGTGATCCAGAAAGGCATGGAACTTTCACAGGTTTTCAGCAGCTGTGTTTTATTCAGTCTATTAAGCACCTCTCAGCTCTTCTGGAGACAAGTATGTTACTGGTAATTTCAGGTAAAAACCTGTGTTAGCTTTTTCCTCATGCGCTTATTCGTTTCTGACATGGCAGAAGAATGTGGTGCTTCTCTGAAGACAGCAGAATTTCCCTAAGAACTCCCTTAAGAAAGGACCTGCTGCCATGCCCTTCAGGGTCTTCTGAACAAGTCTCCTCCAAAATGCAGTCTTCTTCCTACAGAATGAGGTGGGCACAGGACAGGGTTAGTGTTTGTAGGATTAGGAATCTTCAGAAATGTGAATAAGCTTCCCCACCTCTGGAAAAGGCTATCTAAATTTGTATTGTCTAAGGACCCAAATGAGGATGTTCATACTCAAATGACCCCAGAAAAACTTGGAATCTAGATGAAAACCCTCTGCCACGGGGAACTGAAGATTGATCTCCCTGCTTTACTTGGGGAATTCTATTTGACAGTGTCCTGGTGTTAAGCCCAGATGGAGATGAAACACCATGCAGCTGATCGCTCAACCCTTCCTCCAGTGGGATCAGGGAGAAAATCAGAGGAAGGGAGGTACATTTGGAGTGATGCAATAACAAAAAGACAGGATGCCTATACAGTTGGCAACCCTGAACCTCTCACAAAGGAATCACCTTTTTAGCACCCTTTTCCCCTTCTATGCTTTTGTTGGTTTGTAACTTAAGCAGCTCTTCGGAAAAGGTTTCAGGCTCACAAAGGCAGGTCACTCAAGGGGGTGTCCCCTAGGTTTACTCCCCAGTTTACTTTGAGCCAGATTTGCTCTTTACACCAATGTTGTACTATATTTGCCCCTGCACTCAAAAAACCCAAAACGCTAGAAAGCATAGTCAAAGAGGCAGAACACTACTAAGAGAGACAGCTGACAAAAAACCTGGTATCCACAGAACTCTGTGGACTAAGAAAGTAATAGACAGCAGCATTCACATCACAGGTGCTTTCGGGATCAGGAGTGTTAAACAAGTGGTAAACAACACAAGCATGGATAATTTAGCATGCACAGCATGAGGCAGAACCTCTGGGGAACAATAAAGTTAAACCTGAATTTGTTCTCAGCTTCTAAGATGTGCTATGAGTAGGCATGCACAGGATTAT
Source organism: Ptilonorhynchus violaceus (assembly GCA_013397565.1). Classification (NCBI taxonomy): domain Eukaryota; kingdom Metazoa; phylum Chordata; class Aves; order Passeriformes; family Ptilonorhynchidae; genus Ptilonorhynchus; species Ptilonorhynchus violaceus. The sequence continues at coordinate 121,451 of VZRJ01000965.1, forward strand.
GACTATTTTTGCCTGCAGTCTTCAGACCCTCTGTCTTATCTCTCTTAGGATCCCCTATCTATCCTATATAATCAACGATGATCTGAATCTCTGACTGTGTAGGAGCCAAGAAAAATGTATGATGCATAACAGTGGAAGGCACAAGGTCCAAAGATCCACTACAGCACTGATACAAGACTGTGTCATGATACAGACATCAGCTATCACTGAGGCCATTTGGAAGTTGCTCATATTTTCTATGTTTCCTTGCTTAATTTTCCTTTTGCTTCCCTATTACAACCTCTTGATGGAATATAGCCAGTTAATAGATCAGCTGCCTCAGTTTCTGCCTCTTTCTTTCTTTCTTTTCTCCTGTGGATTTCTGGTCTCTGAAACCCAACAAGCTGTGCAGTACAGGCTACAGACCTTCTGTAAGCAGAATCACCCACATCTGATTCTGCTGCCTTGACAGTCAGAGCTCACAAGGTTGGACTAGTGCCAGCTAAATATAGCTTTAATGGGATCGCATTCCCCGGTGACTGAGGAGGCTTAACTGCCATATGGTCTCTTTTCCTCTAGTGCCATGAAAGTGAATTGCCCTGCCACAAGCCACAGAAGAGGAGATCAAGAAGTAATATTAAGAAAGAGAATATGAAAGTACAAGGTGTCAGGAAGTTTTATAGTTTAGCACAGGAGTCATTCATGGTGAAGACTAGGTCCTAGCTGAAGAATGGCAGCGAATGAAGGGACAGAAGACATGAAGTTCACTGTCCTATAGCACACTTCCCGTCTAATGTGGAATCTATCAGCAGGTTATTTACATGTGTTTCTTCAGTGTTTTTAAAACTCCTAAGAACCAAACCTTTCACATAATAGAAATGATCCAGCAGTTTTCAGAGAGCAAGCTTTGGCAATTTCCACAGGAGTAACAGGGAAAATAATCCTAGCAAGACCAGGAGTGTCCTGATGAAAGTAGCTATTGACTTTTCATCGAATCCTTGAACTGATAATTAAACCAAGTGAGATGAAGAACAAAATAAGTGATATTAAAATGTAATCAGTGATAAATGCAAATGTCAATAATCTAATTAGTGCTATTCTTCCTTGAGAAGCAGCAAGTAATAAAACCACAGAAGATTACTTCGGGACTGCCTGCTGTATAGCAGAAACTCTATTGCAAAATCAGTTATACATTCGTACCTGTCCTTCCACCACCGTGGCTATTCCTTCATGGGAAGCATAATTTTACTCTACCAATCCAGAGCAAACAAAGTACTGGGGCTGCCGGACAAACAGACTGGCAAAGACCCCCATGACTTAATGCTGATGGTACAGATTTACCCTAAGACTTCACAGACACAGCCTGAGCAATTGGGGACCTTAGTTTTAGTTTTTCGTTTTTCAGAGTCAGTATCCATCCATCAGAGCTCTTTCTGGCTGATCCCCCTGAGGGAAGAACAGGCACTGCCCCAAGAAAGAGGTTTTCTCTTGTTGAGACAGACACACCAACACACCACCATAGTTTAGTGATATTATCTTTGCCAACGAAAGCACTCCTCCATCAGCCTGCTTCCACCTACATAAGCAGTTTTGCTGGCATAAGGGTGTGAAACAGAGGACATGATTTGTTTACACTCCCTGTGATGGCAGTATTTAGTACAATTGAACTCTCTCAGCTTAACTTGAGGATATTAAGCCAAAAGCATATAAGTTTTAGCCAGGATAGAAAATGTTGGCTAAGCCAGCACCCTCCCTAAGCAATTTGGTTACACTACCAAATGCCACTCGTAGACCTGTCAAATGAAGAGTGGGGATTTTCTGAATTTTGTTTAGCTCTTTTAGGAAAACTCTGTGAGCTGCGTGGTTAGGAAAACCCCTCCTGCTGCTGCTCCTCATGGCGTCTCCACGAGAGGGCTCTGCTGGCATGCCTACCTAGGCCCGGCGCCGCGGGATGGGGCATCTCCCGCAGGCTCCTCTGAGCCCTCGGGACTGCCGGCTCTCCCTAGCACAGTCCCTCGAAAATTGTCAGGTTGGCTGAAAAAAATGAAATACACAAACCTCAAATATGGGAAGAAAAAAAACCCCCAACAATAAAAACCAAGGAGAAGAAAAAAGAAAAGAAAAGAAAAGAAAAGAAAAGAAAAGAAAAGAAAAGAAAAGAAAAGAAAAGAAAAGAAAAGAAAAGAAAAGAAAAGAAAAGAAAAGAAAAGAAAAGAAAAGAAAAGAAAAGAAAGAAAAGAAAAGAAAAGAAAAGAAAAGAAAAGAAAAGAAAAGAAAAGAAAAGAAAAGAGAAAAGAAGGCAAATACAAGATCGAATGTCCACCACTTTTCTAGCCAAACATGTTGCCCTTGATCCAATAAGGAGGTGTGCCTCTTTACAAAATAAGGGCCAAAGTTTGCAGTGAGAAGTCAAATTCTGCCATAGGAAAAAAAAAACCCAATATGTCACAAACTATAGTCTCCAATGACTTTGGCTTCTCATATGCCTGAGAGCATCATTAGGGTTGATCTTCACACCATGGCTGCTGTGTTTCCCTCAGCAGTGTAAATCCAGGTGAACAGTGTCCATGTCTCTCCTCTGGGCTGTGCGGCGTTAACTCACTTCACAGGAGGAGCTAAACAGTGAGATCACTTTGTTTCTTGTTTGCCCCTGTACGACTGGCCTCATACTCCCTCATAAGTGAAAAGTTCAGTCTGTGTAACTGAGCGTAGGTAAAAGGAAAACTGTGGCAAGGGCTTTCATCAATGTACTCAGCACAAAATCTTTCTGCACTGAATGATGAGATTTTTGAAACAGAAGCCAACTCTGATGTGCACAGCATCAGGAAAGCAGAACTAGGTCACTCTCATGTCTAGATATATATTGTATGTTTCACCATAGGGAGGGGTTGGCTTTATATATTGGAAAGTTGTAGGACATTATTAGTTTTCTAAAAATATAACTAAGTCCTACTTTTCTGTCTAATAATTACAGAGGTTTTGCATGCCTAAGGCTGAGTACATGCGAGGTTTTTTTCTATTTTTATATATATTTCTGAAATATGGCTGTACTCTGCAAACTGATTTTTCAAGACATTCTTATGAAAAGAAGGTTCAGCAGCCTGAAATTGCTGTAAGCCTAGTATCAAAATAACTGTAAACCTAATGTCACCTTTCTTCAATGTGTCTTATGAATTTGAGACCTCTAGAATTTTATTTAAGTCTCATGGACATCACTCAGGTGAAGAAAACTGTGACTTTCCTGCAGGGATCTGGAGCAATAATGAATGTAAAAGACTCAACTCTGGTTGAGCTGACTACAGTCACCTTAGTTTGTAGCCTGAGCTCTCATGTGAGCATAGAGCCCACACACCTGCTCACACTCTGACTCACATCTGGAATGAGACAACTGATTTTCAAGGCAAGCAAACTCATGCCCGGGCTAGATCTGCCTCACATACTGGTTTTGCCCTGGTAGGCAGAATGGGTACATCCAGCTTGAACTCTAGCCCAGTAGACAGAGTCAGAATGAAAGTACCCACCAAACGTCTCTCATGCTTTAAGTACAGAGGGGAACAAAGCTGTATGTGCCAGTCTGTGTTGTCTTGGCTCAACGAGTGCACTGTGCTACGATCTGAACTTGAAGACATAACCACAAATTTCAGCTGGTTCAAAATGCAGAAGGCAGCTGCCTTCTACCTCCTAGCACATGTCCAATGAAGTGTGGCGTAGTACATCACACAGAGCACCCTGGCTCCCCAGTCAGCTGTAACCTATGGCCAGCTGTAGCCCATGCAGTGACACATGCCTTTGGCAGGTTTAGGATGTTTTGCTGCTTGCTCTGAGGTTAATGATGAAGCTCATTTTGGCATCAGTGGTAGAATGTTAGTTCTGAAAGAAAGACTGTTATATGAACTCAAATAGTGGTACAAAAGTCTCACATAAAATTGGATCAAGTCTAGAACTCCTTTAAACCACCACCCCCCTTCCCACCTACATGTGCCATTTTGGTCTCCACCACAACTACTGAGTTCACCTGACAGCCCTAATTGAACCCTACCTTAGCTGAAATGCTTGAATCTTGGTGGCGTAGTGGTCTCAAGGAAGGGCATTTGACTAACACTTCCATTAATCCTTGGTAAGTGGTCTGCAGCTCTTAATTTCCAGACCATGCTGAAACACCTTCCAGGTCATTTAGCTTCTGATGAAGGAGGCTGATGATGAAGAGCAGCATTTTGGACAAAAAAGATGTTAAAATCTGATGTTTGGCTTTCTGAATTCTATGTTGTGTCACTCTGGATTTGATTGACTTTTAATATGTGTTTTGTCCCCAGTGCTAAGAGACATAATTTAATGAACCGGAAAATAAAATTGTTAATTCTCAGAGTGACAGTTTAGAGATTGGAGCGCTTAGTCATTCTTGAGTCTGTGACATTTTTAAAGGTTGCACAGGATTTTCATCACATCAGTTCTGCTAAAGTCCTATCAAATCAGACACCTTACCTCTCTCCTCTCAGCAACTGTTAGGAGGAGAACAGTCATTAGAATTAAAAGACCAGACATGAGTTTGGAAAGGTAGTGCATAAAGGATTTTTAGAAAACCTAGAATGTATTAAAATCTTTGTAGTCAGTCTGAAACTGTGAAGTATTTTTCACTTGGCAGGTGTCATTCCAGCACCTTTGCAGCTAGAAGTGAGTCTAGCTAAGGTATCTAACAGTCCAGGTGTATGCACTGCTTATTTCTGGTGTAAGGGGAATATATGGTATTGAGTAAACCCTATCTTGGTATCCTCAGAATTACTTTTAAAATAAAAGAGACAAGCAGAAGAAAGAAGAAATGTCAGCATCCATGGAAGTCAGGCATACTACACTTTCTTCTGAGTATGTATCCAGGGTCAGACCCAATGCTGACTCCAATGGAAGCTCTTTGCTGCTACAAGGATGGCCTGTGGCAGTAAACTAGCTGTGGTTTACTTGCTCCTTTTTTCTCTCCTTGAAATACTAGGCAGGAATTGCAACAATTGTCCCAAAAGCACAATATATACCTATTTCCTTATTGTTTCAAAATGCAATCTCCTGTTCAGTTTTTCAGTATTTCAAATTTGAAACAGCTTTGTACAACCAGGTAGCGAATTATTGAAAAGCCCCACTTATTTACTACAGCAGTGTCCTCTGCTTTGAAAATAATATCGTGTGGAGATTTGCCTGATCTCTGAAATTCCAAGAATAATTCTGCTATGGCTGCTGCTATAAAATGCAGTGTTGAGGATTGTTCCATTGTCTTAATGACTTGCCTTTCACATTCTTCTGTGCCTAATTAGATTCAGATCAAATGAAGCCATAAGTGCCTAGGGATAAAGAAAAACTCTTAAAGGGCGATTGGCTGAGACAATGCAAGCCTCTAAGGGGAGTTTGAAGCAGATGCAGTGATTAATTGGTTATTTGAAGTTGGTGTGATGAACTGTTAAGACAGGACAGGTATTTTCATGCTAACTGTCTGACTCCATTGAAAAAGCTGTTTGTGTAAAAAAAGTGCAGCATCGAAGAGATAACCATTTAATGTGCACATGGGGACTATATCATCAAAATAAGTATATGGAAGCTGTGCTCAATATTTAATAAAGAGATGTAATAATTAGTGTGGAGAGGCTAAGAGCATATTTCTAAGGTCTAGGGTATGCTGAATAATTGCCCCAAAAGTGGTGGTGTTAGTAGTGGTATGCCAAGTCATAAATATTTTGCTGAAATAAACTGACATCAGTAATTAAGAAGTAACTGTTGGAAAATGTAAAATCTTCTGTATTATGGTGAAGTCTTAGGTAATATGCACTGAACCAGGAGAGCAACGGCTGGGAGCAAATGCAAGATCCATCATTAAGAAGCCATGCCCTAGCCTGGTACCTGTTGCTTCCAGTTCTTCATGGGAATGACAGTATTAGGATAACCTTCTGTAATGTCAGTCTGACCCTATTCTGCTCTGATTAGTCAGTGTCGAAAAGAAACTTCATACCCTACAGGTTCCAATCAGTCTTACAATGCAAACGCTCAAGTTCTGTTTCATTACTAATTTGGGAGCAAAACACCTTCAGCAAGAGAAGGTATTTCACAACTGTGGCTAAGGAGCTAGGGGTGTTTACCCTGGAGAAGAGGAGGCTCAGGGGTGACCTTATCACTCTCTAAAACTCCCTGAAAGGAGGTTGTAGCTAAGTGGGCATCAGCCAACTAGGAGAAAAGGACATAGTCTCCAGCTGTGGCAGGGGAGGTTTCCGTTGGACGTTAGGAGGAATTTCTTCACAGAAAGGATGATTAAACATTGGAATGAACTGCCCAAGGAGGTGGTGGAGTCACCATCCCTGAAGGTGTTTGAAACTGGATGTGGCACTTAGTGCCATGGTCTAGTCGACAAGGTGATATTTGGTTATAGGCTGGACTTGATGATCTCAGAAGTCTTTTCCAACCTAATTGATTCTGTGATTCGGTAACTTGGTCCCTTCCAGGCTGTAACTGTACATAATTTTCTGTGGTATAACTTTGATCTTCCACATGTGTTATTTGGGTCACGTTTTTAGAGTACAGATCAGACTTTAGCCACTAACAATCACCTTTGGAGTCTCTTTGGGCTCTGGTATTGGAAGTAATTGCATAAGAGACTGTCTTGTAACTGACCTTTTCCTATCATACCCCTTATGGCCACATCTTTTTTACAGTCATATTTACATCCTGGCATTGCTTCTTTAACTTTACCTCGTTTTCTTCATTTCTCTCACTTTATTATCATTTTGCTTTGCCTTTGCCTTTTCCCTACTGTATGTACTTTGTGCAGACACGTGCCCTCCTGCCCTACCTTGGTTTTTTTTCTATTTTTATCTCAATTTTTTTTTTTAACAAAACACACTCACAGGTATGTACAGTGCTCCAACTAGTAAGACTCCTGAAGCAAAAGAAAAAGAAACACATTGACACATTATATTTTGGTCTTGCTTCCCTTTGTTCCTCCCGTTCTTTTGATTTTTAGCTTGATCTCTCATGAATAATCAGGCTATATAAATACTTTGGAGGAGGAACTATATCTTTTATCAGTACCTAACACACTTCTGGATGCCATGTAAAAGCTACAATATGTGGTTAAAAGTATTTGCCTTAAGAACTCAGTGATACAGGTACTTAGCATTCAGACTTGACTATCTTTCTTTCGTTAGGCAATTGGCTTTGAAATAACAACAGCAACAACAACATAAGGAATTAGTCTGCTTGTATCAGTCAAGGGACTGCACTTGGTCCATCTATATCTTGTTTACATGGGAAAAAATCAAGGCACCTTTACTGTGTACAACTTCCGCCTGGCAAAAGAATACTCCTGCACTCAAGGTTATACACTTAATTTAGAGAGGAAGAAGAACAAAGGATTGTAAGGTGCAAATACCGCTCAAATTACATTCTATAACATGGTTCAGTGCTTTGAATTATCCTGTTTTAAGATAAGATTTTGCTGCTATGTGTGCTCAGAAATGTTACAGGAGTGCCTCAGTCACCAGATCCCTTTCCAGACCATCCCATTACATTCACAGGCTGGTGCTCCCTTTTACCATATCACGTGCTCAGCATGGGAGACACCAGCCTCGTCCACAACTCAGTGGTTAGCAAACCTGTCCAGGATGCTTGTTCTGTGGGTCTGAGCCTGTGCCAGGCCTGAAAGACAAGTTTTTTGCTATGCTTGCCAGAGTGCTGTGACCACTAGAGTATTTGCAAGGCATGAAGGGTGTTACAGCGGCGTGAAGGAGGCACTGAACTGTGCTGAGAGGGAAAACAGAGCTTATATAACTGCAGTTTCTAGTTTATTTCTCTACAAAAGAGAGCCAGAACCTAAACCATAAATTTCTCCCTGGGTTTTCATATGTTATCCACCTACTTTGCACCAGCTAAATCCTGATTTCTATGCCACTAATCCTCCATTCACTGCATTTAAAATTCAGTCAGGACTAAACACTGCCCAAAGAACCAGATGCCTAAGTGTTAGCATGGCAAAATCAGAATGCTTCCTTGAAGCAGGCCTATAACTATGTAACTGAAACAATTAGTGCATTAGACAACGCAGAGTGAAGTCTTTGATTTGTTGTCAGCTACTAATGGCTTATTGCAATTATTGTTTAATTAAAAACATTGAGGTGTTGAAAGAAAGAAACAAGCCTGATCTTTTTATTTTGTTTCATACTTTTAACGGGTATGTTTTAAGAATGCTCAGTGCAGAGTTAGATTTAATGCATAACCTTTACAGCATTATGAATAATGCTACCTTATTAAAAGTGAATCAGTCTGAAAAAAACCCCAGTATTGCATTCTTGCTCCTGGCAATGTTTTTGCATTTTATTCATCTGTTGTGATGAGCATAGACCTTCAGGTTATCATTTTGTTTTTCTCTAGTCTTACATTTCACATTGCAGACAGGGTCAAGTTTTAGCAAGCACTGAGGGGAATGTGGTTAAACTTCCTTTTACTATTTTTTTAATACAGTAGAAACGTGTGAATGAACTTACAGCTCTGACATTTTTTCTGGTGCTAGACAACACAGCAAAGGTAGGAAAAATAATCATCCCCTCCTCAGGTATGAGGGCTTTGGATCCAAAGTTAGGTCATGAAGCTTTTCAATTAGGTTGATGCTCCAAGAGCACTTCAGGACAGGACAGGTCAGCCATGACACCAAATACCTGTCTTACAGCACCCCTCTCACTGCGTAGCTGTGGAGTGAGTACACAGGATCAGGGAATCCACCTGATTAGAACCAAAGCAGAAACAAACAATCCAAATAATCAAACAAACCCCCATCTTTCTATGTTGTGTGTCCCACTCACCCCCCTCTCATACACACCATCACAACCCTATCATCCCCGCCCCACCACAAGCAAACAGTCTATACAAAATCCTGGTTAGCTTTAATCCAGTTAAGCCCCCTGATCACACAGCAACATAGGAGAGGTTTCAGTTCAGGCTCTTAAATGCACTTGTCTCCAGTGTTGGAATTTGAAGGTTCACTTACAGGGCGTCTGACCCTCCTCTGCAATCCAGAGAGACACAGGCAAGAATTCAGTGGGTATCAGCTAATGTCCCAGATGCCCTAGGTTATCTAAGGTACTTCTATGGAGCTGGCATGTCTGTTTCAAGATCTAAGGGAGACCTATGTCCTTCCAGACTGATAGCTGGAAGGCAGGTGTGTTAGTGTAGGGACATGCACAACACTAGATATTTATGATTAGCCAATTGAATATGAATGTAGACATTTAAAAAATCTACCTCTGTTACTCTCAATCTGAATCCTGACCATAAACTCACTTAACCTAAAGCAGAAAGCCACTTACAAACATGCCAACAAGCACCAGGGAGAAGGGCAGTGCAAGAAGTAGGTATTGCTCAAACACAGTGGGAGCAAAAACCTTCTTTCTTTGAATGAAAACCATTCAAAGATACTTTCTTTTGAATGGAAATCTCTTTGTGTACTAGAACATGTTTTTTATCATTATCATGTTATTAGTCAAAGCAGCAGCAACAATCCTTTACTTTTAGAATAGAAGAAGCTATTAGTTCCCCTTTAGTCCTACAAAGCCCTGTCAGGAAAGCGGTCCAACCTGAGATGCATATTCTTCTCTTGATCTGTAGTCTGTATCTGAAAGCTTATTAAATTATCCTGGAACTTTTTCTGTAATTAATTTGCATTCCTTTGTCCACAGTTTAGAGTCTCTTACTCAAAGTGCTTCTGGAATCACCCTGTGGTGAGGACAGCCCTGAAGGCTTAGTTCCCACTGGGACCATGCTGTCTGGTAGTGGAGTGAACTCTGTGAAACAGGACAGTAAGAAAGTTGAGGTGAATTCCCCTCCAATTTAAAGTACTAAAATGGCAGAAGTTCAAATATACGTTACTAAAAAGCAGAAAACCATATTTCAAGAACGAAAACTGTTGCTCTAACCAAACTAATGGATAACCTGAACTGAGCAAGAATGAGACGTCTAATTCCCTTGAAATTCATGAGTTTGCATTTTTCTGCTGATTTGATCTGATTTCTTTACATACTCTTCCATAAAACATGTGGACAATAACTTTGATATGAGTATTTCACTTCTAATGAAAACAAGTGTTTATATATCTTCTTGCTTAGGTGGGATTTCTGTGAGCAGCTCCCTACTGTGGGGAAAGGGGAAAGAAACTGTTCATTCTCTGTTGCTATATGAATCATTCTTTCTCAGAAAGGAAAGGAAATGCCTATACATAGAAGTATAATAAAACATGAAAATCAGAAACGCTACTATACGAAAAATGAAGTTATATCTTCGGAAATCATCTATGATTCTCTCCGAGAAGATGGAACCTCTGCAGGTTCACTGGCTTTACCTTCTGAGAATTACCTTCAACTGCCTATACGGGCTTCTAGACGAGATCTCACAAGGACTTAAAAAAAAAAATATTAAAAAAACCCTAAGAAAATTTAGTTCTTTGGTTGAACACTCTTGGAGATGCTAGACCCTTCTAGCAAGAACTCTACAATAGTTAAATATTTCACATGAAGAGGGCAAATCCTTTCAGGAAAAGGCACTTTAGCTATCTTCAGACCACACAAACAGACCAAGGTATAGCTGGTTTTCTGTAAAAGAGGCATTTTAATGTCACAGGTGTAGCTACAATGTATTGAACTTCTACTGAGAAGTGTTTTTGAAAAGATTCAGAAAAGGATGCTTGAATTGTTTGATCAAACTTAGAAAAGATGTTTAAAATTATTGATTTCACAGTAGTTGATGTTCAAGCATTGCATGCACGGACAGTGTCCAAAGTTTTTAAGGGTGTTGAAGATCTCATGACAAAGGTAACTGAAAATACAAAGGTGATAGAAATGCATGCTCAAGCTATTCTTCAGGTATGATTTTAATTTCAGTCATTGTTAAATTGTTACTCAGTCTCATTTGTCAGCTGAGACTGACTCAAATGTCAGCTCACAGAATAATCACTAAAATCAGTTTAGCTTATCTTTTTGCTAAATGCACCTAAACAACAGCTGCCCTCAGGAGCAGAGAAGCCAATCAAAATGAAAGACAGCTGCTAACACTGAGCATAGTGATGGTGCTATGCCTAACATTAAAACATGGCTTTGACTCACCACAGGAGAATCAGAGCTGGTCAAATCTTGTCAAAGTTTTGTTCTAGTGCAGTCCCCTAGATGCCTACACTCAGGCTTTTCTCCACATAATGCTACATAAAACTCAAATACCAAGATCAGGTAGTCATCCTCAAAGTTCTTCCACCTGTGTTTTGCTGTATGTACAGAAATTTGTTGAACCTTGAAAATCTTACATTCATAAGATGAAGGAAAAGCCCTAGGTTTATTTTAAAAAAGAAAAATAAAAGCTTGAAAGGATAAGCTTTAATGCTATGGAAGAGCATTAATAATATGACAAGAGATTACAGAATTAAAACATATTTTTAAGTCAGTGCTCAATTTATTTCCTTGGAACCCTTTATTTTCACATCTAGAAGTGGACTTAGTTCATGATTTCTAATTTAGTTTGATGGCACCCAGTAATTAAGATAAACTTCGCATTAAAAGGATCACATTTAAAATAAATCAAATACTTAGTGCATATGTGAAGACAGAATAGGATTTAAGGAAATCAGTAATGAACACTTGAATGCTGTCAATCAGTCAGAAAACTCTGAAAAGGCCTTGATTCTTCAGATATTTTCTTTGCTTAGTTTGATTAGTCATGTTGAAAGAAATAGGACCTTTTGTGTGCACCAGTGTCTGAAAGACATGCTACTAAATTGGCAGGAGCTACCAAATATCTATTCTTAGTTAAATAGGCTGAAAATCTCCAATTCTTTGAATCCTTGGCAGTTTTGAAATTTTTCCTCCTTACAGGTAGCTCAGTTCCCTGCTAACTCAATTGTTTTGGTTGGTTGTCTCTGCTGAATGGAAAACAGCAATTTTCCTTAATCTGCAGCTTTTAAAATATATTTCCCAAGAGGATCTGATGTATGGTATTCTCTCCTGCAGTATCTGCTTTGTAATTTGCCATGGATTTCTAGCTGCTTTAGAGTGATCTGCAACAGCAATCCATTAAAATATTTTTGATTAATATCCATGAATATCTGATTTGATAGCAAGGCTATAGATTTTTGCAAGAAAATGTATCTGACAACAATCAATTCTATAGTCCCTCTTTATTATATTATTTTAACTCTATCTCTTATGGATAATTAATACCTACAGCAGTTGCATGACTTCTCTAGGGACACTCTTTGAAAGCCATTACATTGAAGTATCACAAAGAGGAAAATGCATCAAAATATTCTAGTTTTCTAACTTATCAAAATTCAGTAGTTTGCAAAGACATTGTGATAAACTGGCTCTATTCCCAGTTAAAAATGAAAGCAATATGTGTTAGGGAATGTAACAAAACTCCTGAGAGAAAGAGTTCAGCCTGACAATATCCAGCTACTTTACACCATCACTTACCTACATTTGGAGGAGCTTAACTTCATTGTGTGCCTCATTATTTATAATGAAATCTCTTAGACTCTCTAATACCTGTTCCTGGAAAGGGAATGTTTATTTCCCACCTGAGATTTTACTGCCCAGTAGTTTGTTCATTCAGAGAGGCAGCATTTAAGTCCTGACAGCAGCCTGGAAAGTCAGTTTTGCTCAAAGCTACGAGCTACCTTCTCCTGACCTGCTGCTGCTCTTTTCCCTTTCACCACCTATCTTTATAAAGATCACAGAATCACAGAGTCGTCAAGGTTGGAAGAGACCTTCATCTAGTCCAGCCATCAACCTGGCACCATTACAATCATGCCTAAACCATATCCCCAAGTGCCACATCCAAACATCTCACAAGCACTTACAGAGATGGTGACTCCACCACCTCTCTGGGCAACTCACTCCAAGGCTTAACTATTCTTTCAGTGAAGAGTTGTCTTCTAATGTCTAATCTGAAACTTCCCTGGTGCAACTTAAGGCCATTTGTCCAAACTTTAAAGACGTCTGTTGACGGGTGGATACAAAATCAAGGCTGAAAATAAGGTTGTTTCCTGTAGACACATGCCATAGTCATGAGGGGTTTTGCTCGACTGCTTTCCTTTTCTTTTGCTCCCAGAAGCATAATGCTCAGCTTGACCAAGGGAGAGAGGATGCCCTAACTTTCAGACTATGGAATTCCACGAATTCAGGTATTCTTAAAGGATCAATACTTTTAGACTGGGGGAGCACAGACCCATCGCCTAACTCATTCTGTCTTCTGAGTAGTTTTGTTAATCACTAGGCTATTACACTAAAGATAACTATCAGTGCTATCACACAGCTCTATTAAAGTTACCAGCCTGAGAAGAGCAGGGGTAGACTGCAACATGAGTGACAGACAAAATCAGTAGTCTGAATCATCCCTTAAAGTTGCCTACATTCCCCACAAATTCAGAGGGAATCACTTTAATTAAGTAAACAGTAAAATTAATTCAACCAGTATGGAACTCGTACATTTTTTAACGGCATGGATTCAGAATGTGGAGGAAGCAAGTTCCCATTTGGCCATGGAATAAGAGAATTGACAAAGAAAGAACTGAAATGCCTATTTTGCAATACACATCATGATTAAACTATTCTGTGACTGTGAGAAGTCAAGTCAGGTGACTTATCCCAGTGAAAAGATTGTCACATTTTGCTGAGGAGATGGTTTTCTACATTATATTATGTGTAAGATGCACCTAAAAAAAAAAAGGACACAGTGAGGAATCCTTTTTGGATACCTATTGTTCTTTGGGCATCCTTTTATCTTAATTTTCTACATATTGTTGCCTTCCTTTCAATTAAGACAGAGAAGAAAGCATCACAACTGTTGTGGTTTGGCTTAACTCTGTGACTAGTTGCAATCTAGAAGGTCTCTGCTGTTTTTCATGCAAATGGCGGGTATCACTCTGATTAACATGCCACTAGTCTCTGAGATATGTGGCTGAATAGAATGCGAGAAGCTCAGGTGACTATTTGGACAGTACAGCCTATAACTGGATTTCATTAGTACGGCACTAATCACTCAGTGCATTAGCAGAAAGAAAATCATATAGGAAACAAGATGGAACCCAACATTCAGAGTACTTGTATGTTTTCACTCGGGTGACAGAGAACAAGGGTTGATGCCTCAGTTACTGAAGTTGATGTGCAAGAGTAAAACAGCAAATAAATTCAGAATTTTTTTTTTCTTAATTCATGAAGAAAGTATACTAATCTGGTTTTGAATTCTGAAAAGCTATGCATCTTCCATTCACTCAATGTAGGATCAGTCAACAAAATGGAACCTGATTCATGTGTTATTTGCCAAATTACATTTTCACATCAAAGTTAGAATGTGATAAAATGAGGGACTAGTGATGATTGTCATGATAAATAAAACAATTTCCTTTTCTCTTAAAAGGTAGATAGCAGAAAAGAAAGAAGGAAAGAAATTATTTTATGAGATGGATTTTTCAAACAGCCACAGGGCTGACTGTTGCATCCTCTCACTCTGAGTGGCCCCTTTAACAGAAAAAATATGGAAAAATACAAGAGAAGTGTACTGGTGGATCGTTCTCATGGTTTTTTTTTCTTTTTTTGTCTTTTTAATGCTCTTTGCTTATGCAAAGCTGGTGGAGAATATTGGTGCAGCTGTGGCTGGACTGTTTCTGGGACAATATTAATTCAGTGGAAAGGAAACACGTTCTTTAGAGATGCAAAAGTTTGCTTGGGCTCTAGGGGAGAGAAAAGCACTTGAAAAGAGGTCTGTTACAGACTACCAAATCTACACAGGAAGCCTCCTGGACAGAATATGGTGAGAGACCAAGGATGTCAGGAGAAGAGTACTGCAAGTGCTTGTTTGGTAGCTGCTCACGGCCCCCCTGGGATACAGATACTGGCTGAGAACAAGCAATTGGGCTTTTCTTACGAGATCAAGATTTTAAAGAAAAAATATTTCTACCTCATAATTAGGCAGAAGGTTAGAAAAAATCTGAGTATCTCTAAGAAATATTTGAAATTCATTTACATAAAAATGTCAGTTAAACAAATTTTAATTCTAAAACACTTACTAAGGAAGTCTTCCCCATCTCTGACTTTACAATTATAATATATGCTTACAGGTCTCCAAGTCAGATCCCTCCTAACATATTTTCCCCTAAAAAGTTTCATGTATTCCTTTTGTTTTCATCACAGAGATTTTAGAAGCTCAGTTATGTACTTACCGTGTGAAACAATTAAGCAGTGTACAGTTATATGAGCATTAACAACTAAAACTACAACATCATTTTGTATATAACCTTTTCTATAGTGTGTGAATAATCCAAATTGTAATGCTTTGCAAATGAATATGAATAGCCAGCAGTGAGACTGGGCTGTTACATCACACCCAGAGAACTATTATTTAGCATGTACATAACATTTTCATCCTCAAAGAGTTTCGTGAGCATCCATGCATTCATCTCCGAAAGACGCCTCAAGCAAAGCAGGTAAATATTACCATATCTATTTCTAAACATGAAAGACCAAAAGACAGAAAGGGTAGGGAAGCTAAGTGACTCACCCAAAGGCAATCAATAACAGAAAGTCAGTATCAAAGACATAATTATAAGCCAAGCACACCTAATTATATCTAGAATATGTTTAGAGGAGGAGCCTGAGGTCATGCAAGTCTACATGCTTTTGTCAGCATTTCAAACATGAGGCTGTGGTGACCTTTGGAAAAAGCCAGAGAAAGAGCTTCTGGATAATATTATCCCTTAGTGCAGCATGCCTGATCCAAACACCACTGTAACTCCTTTCAGCAATGTTTCCACCACTCTTTGCAGTATAAAGAATATGCACAGAATTATTCTGAGATCCCTCAGCACCTTTGCCCTGTGAGTGAGTGGGGTTTGTTGACAAAATAAAAACTTCTGCTGTCAGCAGTATGGATTCATCAGATCAGTTAATAATGAGGAGCGTGCTGGGTTGGAGCTGGTAATCTCCTATCCTGAAAGCATAACGTGGGTGTGGATGCCACCTCTAGGTTTGACTATAAGAATCCATTTTCCCATCCCTGCTCCTTTTATCCCGTCACTTTCATCATGTGGAATCTCTCTCAAAAGTGCAGTCTTTCTTTGAAGCTCACTCTTCCATGTCTGCCCCACAGAAAAAAACCCCTTTGCTCATGACCTTATGAAATGTGGCTTTGACTGTTGCCTATTGACTGTTCCTCCTGATGAGGGGATTCATCTCATTCTATTAACACCATTCTCATCTCTTATCTCTAGAGCCTATTGGCTTCATCACACAAAATTTTTATAGGAGTTGTACATTCTTCACAGCCCTTCTGTACAGCAACACAGTTCTACCTCATCTCTCTTAAACTTCACCAACCAATTTTTTTAACTTTTTCTTTGCCTTCTATCTCCAATCACATCTGTGCAGCTCACATTGCCCCTCTCACCTTTCTATACCCCCTCTTCTACAGAACAGCTAAAAAAAAATCTTACTTTCTCCTTCCAGTCTCACTCACCCAAACCCTCTGCATTCCAGCAAAACTTTCATGTCTGTACTCTTTCCCTGCTCACCAAAAGCTAAATGCAGAGCAAGGATATTAGTATAATTGAGCAACTCAGATGACTGAAGCCAGGTGAAGGCTTGGGGTTTTGAAAAAACTTTACCCTATTCTGTTTTGCCTGAACCTCAGCCCATCCTCCTTTGATCAACTCCTTGATGATTTAGATCCTTGGTTTTTACATATATCAAACAACATAAGTTGGACTGTTGGTGCTATAAAGTGCTTGTCTTACTTCTTTTTCTAGCACAATGATAGACCACACAAATAAGAGTTGCACCATTCTTTATAATTCTGTTCCTTTTAGTTTACCATTCAAAGGTAGTAGAAACCAGAGCATCCACTGAACTGAGTGAAGGAAGGATCTCCTTGCCCTTGTGGACAAATACACAGAGCTTAGGCATCTCTTCTCGATAGCGAAAAAAGGCAAGGATTACCAAGCTGTGCCATCTTACTTATTAACATAAAAACATTAGATTTCTGATTCTATTTCTTATGTTTTCTTGTATTTGTAGTCAGCACATTGACAACAGTGCATAAATTTACTGACAACTTCTGTAATCATTAGCAAACTGATTTTAATTAATTTATACTGGGGAGTTTGTGGAAAAAAAATTACAATGAAGAAGCAAGCTTAAAGGATTGAATTCCCTAGTCTTCAGAAGCATTCTTTGGTTTTGTTTGCTCTTCCTTTATTGTACAACTTTTTCTTTCTTCGTTAATGAAGAATAGTGCAGACTGGAAAACTGAGCTTATCTTTGCTTTCAATGAAGAACCCTTGTCAGTAGAATTTCTCGATGATTGAAAAAAGTGAGCCCACAGAGACCAACTGGTGGGATTCTTTTCTGAGATGAATCTTTTCTGTTTGCAGATATTTGCACCAGTTAAAGGAATTCATGACTGAGAGCCAGTCTGAATGGCCGAAAACCACTTTGCAACCCTTCAGAAATACACAGGAGACAGTATCTCTACTACTGTAAATGAATGTATCACTCTCAGCTTCAAAGGAACTAAGATGTTTTGCACCAGATGAAAACCTAATCCCATCGGAATTTCCTGTTGTGCCAGAGTTTGGTTGCTGTCACATGTCTGACTTCAGCTGATCTGGATCAAAAAGGTTCCTAGTCCCAGCTGCTTCTCACTGTCTTCTCTGAAGGTTAACTCCCCTGCTTCCCGTGCTCCCCCTCTGATATGTGTACATAATTGTTCCCTAACCCAATTCAATCAAAATGAAACAGGTTAGGAAAAAAACCTACTATTTAAAGTGTGAGCTAACCTGGATCATTTTGACTGAACTGGGTCAGGGAGTGATTATACGTGCAGTTATACCAGCTGAGTGAAAGGGAAGGGAGACAATCTATTTGCTTGGCTTAGTAACAGTCAAAACAAGCCATAGGACTGCAGCTTTATGTGATTTATTCATACACTGACTTTGGATGGTATAAACTGGCATGTGGTCTAAGAGATGTCTCACTGTGCACAGTCGCCTTCCTTTTGATGTGGTTTCTGCATAACTGAAATGCCCCAACAAATCCTCTTGAAACTGTAATGGGGAGGTCAAGTGAGCATTTCAGGTCTCCCAACATGCTGATGCATTGGGAAGTTCTGCCACACACAGTAAGTACTGGCAAAACCCTGCAACCAAAATGGTTTAAAACAGTGCTGAGGGAGATTCAGGGCAACAGCTAACATGTATGTCTTTTGAAATCAGCCCAGTGGTTTTTTTCTGGCAGATAGAGGAAGCCCTCTTCTATTTACTCTGAAGAGGAGAAAGGATTTGCTATCACTATCAACATGCAAATGTTACTGCCTCTTGTCTAACAGATTTAAGCATTCTTCAAGTGAAGACATTTAATGTTGACATTTGAGCTTAACAGTGTTCATCAACAGCTCGTTTTATGTAACAAGCCTGTACTCTGCCTGACCTTTTCTTGAGCAGAAGGGAAAATCATAGCAGACTCTATGTGGCCTTGGATGTGTGCTTTTTGGGCACACAGAAAGCTTGGCCTTTCCAGTGCTGGGGCTAATATTATTACTCTGAAGCCTATTCCCTTCCTGGAAGAAAAAGAAAAAAACAAACAAACAAACCTCAGACATTTTAGTTTGTTTGAACTATTACACAGTAAAATTCTTCACTACAACTCCTCTTTCTCAGTTCTTTGTTATCCAGCTACTGGCAAGACTACAAGAGCACAAGAAACATTGTCCCAAATAAAATGACCCTCTAGGAATTATCTGGGTAACAGCAAAATTGACTCTGGTGTCCCCATCTTTTTTATAGGTTCCCATTAAGTACTGGTATGCTAGACCTTATCACTGGTAGGTGATAAGGTCTTCCTTGAGCCCTCTCTTCTTCAGGCTGAACAACCCTAATTCTTTCAGCCTGTCTTCACAGGAGAGGTGTTCCAGCTCTCTGATCACCTTTGTGGCCTCCTCTGCACTCACTCCAACAGGTCCACATCTTTCTTATGTTGACACCAGAGCTGAAGCAGTACTGAAGGTGGGGTGTCACAAAAGCAGAGGAGAAGAACAGAATCACCTGCCTCAACCTGCTGGTCATGCTGCTTTTGATGCAGCTCAGGCTGCATTGTGTACATTGCTGTCTCATGTCCAGTCCTTCATCCACCAGCATCCCTAAATCCTTTTCAGCAGGGTTGCTCTCACCCTTTCATCCCCCAGCCTGTATCACCTGGCTTGCCCCAACCCAGGTGCAGGACCTTCCACTTGGCCTTGTTAAACCTCATGGTGTTCACATGGGCCCACTTCTCATGGTCTCAGGCGAATCAAGGGGCTGAACTACAACATTTAATACTGATACCCAGAAAATATTACTAAACATTAAGGGCAGCTGTCAGTACTGTTTGAAAATCCTGTCTGAGAGCTTTGGTTCCCAATCCTTCTCAAATTCAGCACCTCTTCAGAAATGAGGGTTAACCTGTCTGATGGCAATTCACATGGGTACAGCTCTGCCAGGAGCAGACACGCTGCCTGCTGTACCCACTCTGCAGTGGGTTGTTAATCTTTCCCGCAGGAAAAGGGTGGACAGCTGGAGGCAGTAACCTCTTTTGCTATTGTAGTTAAATCCATCAGAGACTGTGAATCAGAGCTCATATTATTTTCCACATGAATGTTCTTCATTTATGCTCTGATGAAATGAGGCATTCAACAGAAAACAAAATGAAATGCTGAAACCATTAACCAGTTTAATAGCAGGAGACACTGCAAGTTTTTGTCATTAATCTGCCATAATTAGGAACTGCTGTTAATGTCTTTAAAAATACATAATATTGAAACGTTATTACTGAAAATGTTACCATGGCATGATATGTGGGATGCACAATTTCAGCTACACCCAGTGTTATATTCCTTACTGTGTGGTGAATTAATGTAGGAGTAACATAAACTTAAAACAATATGATCTGAAATTAAAGCTTAACTTAGACAACTCTTGTGGACTTTTTCCTGAAAAGAAACTTTTTAAAATATAGAAGGCATGAGGGGAAGATCACCTGTTTAACCAATACAAAAACAAAGTCTGGGTTTAACTCCAAATTGAGACAAAATGGAATTTCAAACCCAATTACAACCCAAAACTTTGGAGCTTGAAATCACAGTAGAAAAGCAATGGAAAATGTGACGTGTTTAGATGGAAAGTGTGACATGTTGTCGCGGTTTGACACTGGCCAAATGCCAGGCACCCACGAAAGGCCTGCACACTCATTCTCCTCTGCTCTGCAACTGGACAGAGGAGAGAGAAATTAACAAAGGGTTAATGAGTTAAGGACCGGGAGAAAACACTTCAAGGGCAAAACAGGCTCTGTTTTGATATATATCACTTTTTATCCTCAATGATATAAAGTGAATTTATTACTAACAAGAGCAGGGTAAAAGAATGAGAAGTAAAATAAGCACTTAAAGACACCCTTTTCTCCCCCCAACCCCTCCCTCCTTCCCACCAATGGTGCAGGGAGACAGGGTGGGGGTTTTGGTCAGTTCATCACCACAATCGTCTTTCTGCTGCTCAGGGAGAGGAGTCATTTTCCTGCTGCACCGTGGGGTCCCTCCCACAGGAGACAGTTCTCTATGAACTTCCCCAGTGTGGGTCCACTCTCATGAGCAGCAGCACTCCCAAAACTGCTGCAATGTGAGTCCATCCCAGGGGCAGACAGTCCTCCCAAAACTGCTGCGGTGTGGGTCACTCTGCCATGGGGTGCAGTCCTCCAAGGATGGCTGCTCCAGCCTGGAACAAGGCCTGTCTCTCCACTGGGACTTCCTCTGGATCACAGTGTCCTGGTATCCACCCGCTCCAGCGTGGGCACCTCCCCCATGGGCTGCGAGTGAACCTCTGCATCCCCCATGGACCCCCATGGGCTGCAGGGGGACAACCTGCCTCACCATGGTCCTCACCACGGGCTGCAGGGACATCTCAGCTCCGGCGCCTGGAGCACCTCCTCCCCCTCCATCTGCACTGACCTTGGTGCCTCCATTGTTGTTCCCCTCACATATTCTCACTCCTACTCCTCTCTAGTTGGAAAATTACAGCTGCACTACAAACTTTGTTATGATTTCTTCTTACAGATGTTATCACAGAGGCGTTACCATCATCTCTAATTGGCCCAGCCTTGGCCAGCGGCACGTCCATCATCAGAGCCATCAGGGACTGGCTCTGCTGGACATGGTGGGAGCTTCCAGCAGCTTCTCACAGAAGCCACCTCTGTGGCCCCCCCACTACCAAAAACCAGGCCCTGCAAAACCAACACACATGTTTAAATGGGAAGAGGATGTGGTTTTCAGGTTACCTGATTTTAGGCCACACAAGCTGGACAGACTTGTCTATCACTACAAACAATTTATTTAGACAGTCAAGAACAGCAATATAATAAAGAAAAGTGATATAGTATGTTTATTGTCTGCAAGACAGACAGTAAAAGATAAGATCTCTTCTTTGCAGAGCAAACCTGTTATGTTTAATGGGAAAATGCAAAGTGAATCCTGATTTGCAGAGAGATAAAAAAAATAGAGAATTTATCCTTTAAAATCCAGTCTGAAGAGAATGCCAACCTCCCTCTCCAGTATTTTTCATGATTTCCAGAAAAAAAAGCACCACATACCACTTAAAAACAAAAGTATAAGTTCCAGTTTCCTCATAGAGTGTAGAATTGAAAAGCCGAGAAATCTGACTTTCCCTTCTTTTCCCTCACCAACAGAAGTCATGCTGCTGGCTCCTTTGGGAGACAGGATATTCAAACTCCCTGCCATACCCACAAGAAACAGACAAAGGAGAGGTGGGGAGGGCACTGAGGTTTCCCTTCTTCCCACTAAGTCTGCCTGTGGGTTCCCAAGTGGAAGACTCTTTTCAGCTCTCTTTTATTACTGGGTAAAAGCACAAGTGGCAAGATCCTGCCAGAGCGAGAGTTGTGATTTTAGTTTTGTGAGATGAAAATATTGCTGACTATGCAAAAAATTGAAACATTCCTGTAGACCCTGTTACAACCTGGTTTTCATATGTGTCACAAGAAATGGGATTGGTAAATAGTGGGAACAGTGAACGCAATCTCATGGTTATTCTAAATTCTGCACACCTTGATAGTTCCTTTCAAGATGATATTTTAATGGCAAATTCAATTTTCTTCTTACAGACAGAGTGGAAGGAGCATTAGGCATATGTTATCTTCTATTTTATTGTAAGATCTGTTTCATTCCACAAGAAAATAAGACCATTCACAACTAATTATCCTGTAAAATCACATTCAAGCACAGAACCTGGCAGCTACAGGAAAACTCTGGGAGATTGTTACATGTCATTTTTATTTATGGAAGCCTTTGGCATTCTTGGCACTATACAAAACAGAAAAAGCCAGAAACATTCTCTTTCCTATGGAGTCTACAACCTATGGGTTATGCTTTGCAATTTGAGACCAGCCTGAGTCTAGAGTAGTGGAGAACTGCACCATTTCCTGGAGTGAGAGCATGCCAGCTGCTACTCTTGTTGCAGAGATAAAGCTTGCACATCTGGTGTGCTAAGCCAGCTTTGCTCTTTCCTTTGACACAGTACCATCCCCAGGGATGCCATAAAAATGTAGGATGCAGCAGATCTCTGAGTGAGGAGCAAAGGCACTTTGAAGCACAGGTTTTGTGGCCAGTTGTCAAAAGCAGCAGACTGCTAGTCTTGCAAAATGGTCAAGATTTTGTCTGCTGTGTGCAGGGCAGTCTGGGTTTGGTGCTGCTGGTACTATTGCTGAGAAAGGGGTCAAGGTGGGTGAAGTAATAGTTGCTGCAATGTGAAGCAATTCCAGTGCAACACCTTTTTCCAAGTCGGTCATTCCAGCAGCAGTGGTGGCCTGTCCCTGACCTCCCACCTTCTGAACAATAAAACTTAGATTTTCCTGGGTTGGCCCTGAAATAGGGAGTATTCTCTATACTTGCACAATTTATGCAGTGCTGTGTAAACAGCTCCACGCTAGGACTAGATAAACAAATACATTTAAATAGTACAGTGCACTGTCTTGCAGAGATATTAGCTTGGCTCCCAGAAGCATAAATTAATAGTTTTCCACTGGTGCAAGTTTGGATGATGCATCATTCTGACATGGCTATAACCCTGGCAGTTTTTGAGTCAGTTCACTTACAGACAGTTTGGATATGCTGCACTGCCTGACGTGGCTTTATCCTTTGTGATCTCCCTGCCCTCACAGCCTCGATACTCGAGTAATGATCCACCCCAGGCAGGTCCTAATATTGCTAGAGCAGTTCAGACAATGAATATACTGAGTAAGTAGATGGTGTACCCAACTCAGAATGGTTTAGATGTCATTTTATGATTAAAAACTGTGTAATGAGCATAATTCTTGCAACAGGTAGGCATTTATAAAACTGTAGATGAGGGGAAGAGATAATACATGTGGGTGGTCATTAGGCAGCAACTATAGGTGACATTGGAGAATATGGGAAGACAGACTGGGAGATCATGTGGCTTAGAATTGGCATCAGACGGTGGAGGATTTGAACACAGAGCAAGGAGTCTGCTGAGTATTCAGAACAGGTTTGTATGTAAGCAGAAAGGCTCAAGAAAGTTAGTGTAGGAATTTAGATCATTCAAAGAGGGAGAGAGGAGATCTGCCCCTGATGAGAATGCTGCTAGGACTTGTGCACTCTACCAGAGATCATTTTGTCAGACACTCCCTGGGTTTGTTTGCTGGGAAGGCAGACAGAAGAAAAGAAGTCAAATTAATTTTGTGTATATTACTTTTCTCTAAAAGGTAGAATTTAAAGTAATTTTTAATAGTTTTCTGGCAAAAATTTCATGGAGAGAGAATAAATAATCCTATTATGCATATTTAGGATGTTTATTTCCATTTTTCTGATTGAAGAAATAGAGGACTAAAGAGGGAAAACAGGGTTCTTCCACACTCATCCTGTTCTTGCTGGCACAGATCACATTCCCAGCCATAAAATGCAGCAGCAGCACATGTGTCCTCACTACCTCTTCTCCTCAACTTTCCAGAGCAAGCCACCGGCCTCCTCTCCCAGCCAAGGAGAGCCACCAGCTATTCAATTTGAAGGGAAGACTTGAAGTAACACTGTTATTAGTGTTTTAACTGTTGTGTATTGACTGCATGTGAAACAGGTTAGTTCTTCCCTGCAGCAAAAGAATGCATGGGGAAGGTATGTACTGTTATCATATTGTACCAGTCGCACACATACAGCTGCATATCCCATGGTACATATTGCACAGAAAAAGTTGTTCAGCAGTTACCTAGCTCCTCCTTTATACAGAATTTTGTCAGACTCAAAAACCCCACTGTTCTTTCAGGAGCTGTGTAAAAGGAAACTGGAACAACAGTAATGGTTCACACTACACATAGGTATATGTGCTGATACCTACTTTGGTTCTCTTGCCATATCCTCATGAAATTTTACCTTAGTCATAGTCAATACAAACAATAAAGTCCAATGTTTCAGTCCCTGTGAGGACATGCCAACTTTCTATGCCAGAGAGATTTTTTGGTTTTATGCTTTTCAGATTAGTAGCATTTTAGTTTTATAATTTTATGTATTAGTAACCCTATAATCCTATAACCTCTACCCTGCAACCTTGTATCCCTTTCCCACAGACAAAATAGAACCAAGTTATCAGCCTTTAAGCGTTCCGGAGTTGGACTTGATATCTGAAAAATGAAGCTATTGAAGTAAGCAGAGAACTTCCAATAGAAACTTGCCACAAGGAATAGTGTGACAAAATTCTGCTTGTCATTGAAGAATATTTCAAAGCTATGTTACCCTGTAATAATAGAAGCCTAAATGAGCACGGGACCCTTTTTACACCTTTTGTACCCTTTTTACCTTTGTATAACTTACACTTGCTGGACCCTGCTTGGCAGGATTGGGCCCAAACCCTGCGCAGTGGTGGCTCCTGGGGATACCCCTGGGAAAGCTTTGCTTTCTCTGAATCCTTTAATAAATTTTTACTTTTTACCCTCTTATTCGGCCTCAGCCTTTATTTTCAAACATATAAGGCATCATCTACACGTGACAAGGTATTATGGCAGAGAGATGTTCTGTCTCAGTTCCTAGATCCTCCAATGACTCAGAGTATCTAAGCTAGAACCTCCAGGAGCTCAGCTTTTTCTGAAAGATGAGATTCATGTAGTGTCCCTAAAACTGACATAGCCTGAATCTCTAAGTAGTTTGCAAAATGTTCTTGGTCTTTATTTTCTCTGCTTTCAGAATGTTTTGAATAAATGTCCTCTCACATAGGTGTCCTTCAGGATCTTCTCCACAATGAGCACACCCAAAGTAGATATTATTCAAACAAATGCATAATTAGTATAATTTAATATGCCTTGGGCTGCCCTATATAGATAAATCTCTTTTGTCAGGGACTCATCCATAGATGTTTTCTATTTCCCTTGCCTTGAGAGCTTGCAAACCCACAGAGCCCAGCTCCAAGAAAAGGGCCATGAGACTACTATCACCTTTCATCCTTTTTTATTTGAAGTTAGAGTATCAATGAAGAAAAAATTTGTAGATTTCAGGGTGAGAGAAGATAGGGAGTCAAATTCTGTACAGTTTTCTTCATATAATGAAATTCAACAAATCAAATAAACAAACAAGATTATTTAAAGGATTTTGATGCTGAAAATTCATTAGTATATGTAAAAATAATACTACCATTAATTATGTAATTGTCTCAGACATGCTGGTTTTTGCTTCATATAATGAAATTCAATAAATCAGAGAAACAAACAAGATTATTTAAGGAATTTTGATGTTGAAAATTCATTAGTATATGTAAAAATCGTACTACCATTAATTATGTAACTGTCTCAGATGCTGTTTTAGAGTAGCAGAGATGCTGAGTACTTCCATGTATTTTTTCTCTTTCATATTGTACATACTATGGAAATTCACTACAGAAATTATTATTAAACCATATGCTGATGAATGAGCACAAAACTATTAATGGTACATAATTTGCAGTGTACATGTCCACTGGAGTATTTAGGAATCCACGCAGATATTATAGTATGCCCTGTGTGCTTTGATCTTCTCTGTTAGATGATTGAAAAATATTCATTAAGAGATTTCTCTAATGAGCTGTGTTCAAGCATAAAATAGGCCATTCCTTTTGTAATTTAAGTGTGGTTTTTAGAATATAAATATCCTCCAATTCCCTATAGGTACCGACTTCAAATAGGGATTTTGTCTTAACACAGATTTCAGGATCTTTGAAGGGTCTTTGAAGTTTATAATTGGGTCCAAGCTGAAATGTGATGTCATTTACTCAAATATTGGAGTTTTCACTGCTTATGTTTGGTAGAAAACATACACTTTATTTTTTTGATCTATATCCCCAAAATTCTTTGGATAAATACTTAGGTAGAAAGTTGACAGAATATTCACAGTATAAAATCAGTACAACACCACCTGACCTGGTCAGTTAATCCTGGATCCTATTCATAGGGTTACATCAGACTTACTCTTTTTGTTTTCCATTAAGTTATTAGAGAGAAAGCTTTTTGTGCTTTAATTTATTCTGTTTTCATTTGTGAAGCACTGAGAATGCTTAAGCAGTGAAATAGGCAGCTTTTAAGAATATACATAAAGGCCAAATATTATGAAAATCAAAATGATGTTTTCTCATCTGCACAGGTGAAAAGCACGGAGTGGAACTGGCCTCTGAAATAACGAATCATATTGCTGTTGTGCCTATCTGAAGACTGTTAAAAGTAAGAGCCTTTGTAACATGTCCTGAGTGTAACAGATCTGAACTTCTGGCCTCCTGGGGAGGTAATCCTAGCTGAGGACATCGCTTGTCAGAAGTGGCATTTCTGAGCTAGATGAGCTCACTGTGCTTTGTTGTCCCTTGCAGAGTTGAACAGTGGCAGACCAGGAACATTCTGCTTCGATGAAGTTAAATAGCTAGTTATGTGATGAAGTTAAGGGACTGAAGCTCCTTTCCTTTGCTATTTCCTCTTTAGTCATGAACAATTGATAGCTGATGCTAAATTGAAAACCCACTTTAGCTTCAAGCTCCACCACAGATATTCAACTAGATTTCCAGCTATATTTCTGCACTCATCACTCCTTTGGCTTTCCCAAGTAGAGAAAAAGGAGCCTTCACAAGTTGGCAAATAAAAAACAACCCAACCTAACAAAAACCAGACACAAACACTGGACTTTGGCACAGAAGTTTGGCAGATGTGACACTGGGTGATGGTGCATTATAAGCAAAAAATCTCAAACCAAAATAAATAACACTTCATAACCTGCCGTGTCTATGTGACTCCAGGGATAAGAACAGAACTGAAAGGATAAGAACATTTCCCATCAGAAATAGACTGTAATTTTTGAATGAGTGGAAGGTAGACACTTTGTCCACTCCAGCTACTGAGACACCTAACAGAGTTAAAGAGAGTCTGGTTTCAGGACAATGACCGCTCTGAAGGGACAAGCACATAAGGGCTCTGCTCCCATAGGAGTACTCCAAGCATTATGTTATGATTTCATTTCTTCATGCCTCATTTTTTGGCTCTGTGATCACTGGCGTCCAGGTGCACATTCTCAGCCTCCTGAAATATGGACATATGAGTTCAAACTACTCTTCAGCTCAGAAGTCAGAGTAAGATTTCTTCCTTCTCAGGCAAGCACCCAAGAAGGTAGGCTTTAGGGTAAAGAATAAAACTACTGTCACCAAATCTAAGTCAGCAATGATTCTATGTAGCCATCCAAATGAGAAAGAAAAAAATCCCACATTTCTATAATATATCCAAGGTATCAAGATGATTGAATTCTAGTATCAAGCATGGCAACTTTCTTCTTTTTCTCAGCCAAAAGACTCTGGGGACACTTCTGACACTGAATGTACTGTCACGTCATAATTTAATCACTTCTTCAGTTTCCTTTCCTGAAAAGTCATTTTGGAGGATGTCATCTGTGCTAAATGCTACACAATCAAAATCCCATTAGTTATACTGTCAAAATGAAATTCATTAAACTTCCCAACCAAATGTAGGCAATTGTTCTTCAATGTCACTGGTGTGGTCAGAATACTTTTTCAATTAATTTTCACTGAGCAAAAATTTCAGGGTTGGGACTGAGCAGTAATTTCTGCCCCTGGAAGTCAAATTTGTTTTTTCTTTGCCTCAGTTTTATTATAAAGGTTCAAAGACATAGCTTTAATTGCTGTAAACTGGCAGTCTGTTCACTGAGACACATGAACACATCAGGCAATTAAGCTAATCTTGACAGGCATAAATCTGTGCCTTTAAACCTGAAATTAGTATAAAAGCTTGCTTCTCAGACCAGAATTCAGAGAGACAAAACAGCCATTTTCAATGTGATAACCAGCTCATTTCCTTTTGAAGACACTTTTGATGACTGCCTTCTATTTTTCTCATATCACTGAAAAAAAGCATGAATTCAGTGCCCCTACCTTAATAAAACTGACAGTTTTACAGCCTGACTAATCCACAGCCATTCCCAAGGTAACCAGCAATTTTAAAGATGTAGTTTGCTGCAATAAATACTACAGTGATTGGACTTCTGCTTGTTCTTTAATTCTCATCACTCAGCCAGGGCTTTCCAGTTGCTGCTCACAGTCCTGTGTGGTTTACCAACATACACCATTCATTTTGAAAAATTCAGTGTACTTTAGCCATCATTCATCCTGGCACAGCTTTATGCTTTGAGAATACTCCATGAATAATCCACTTGGATCCCAGCCTTTCTATGGAAGCAGCTGAAAGATACTGGTGAAATGGATACTTCTAATTGAAGAGACCTAGACATTTTATGAGCTTTTCCAGTGCTTGAGAAACCATGCTGCAAATAATTTTCTACAAGTATCTGTCTGATAAAGAAAAAATGGCATTTAGCAGAGTTATCACATAAATCTTATATTACAAGTGCTAGATGAAGAGATAAAGCTGTGTAGTGCGACTGGACAAACATGCCCAAAAAGAAACAGCAGCTTTCCTTTTCTCCCTACTCTCTGTAGAAAATTTGTGTTTGAGGGCCCCTCTTAGCTGTTACACCTATAATCAAGAGAGATGTGGACTCAAGCCACTACTAATCAGCCACTGCCAGTTTATATCTCAATGGAAAGAAGCACATGCAACAAGGTTAGATGGAATCAGTCTCCCTCTAGTTGTAAGGATTTTCTGTGTATGCCATTGAACCAATAGTTTGGGGTTAATACATGAAGAGTAGGTAAAACAAACGTGTGAAAGATGGCTGGGGGTAAAATTAGAGGAAACGGAGATGTTATATTCACATCCTAACAGAAGTTATAAGGTATAGAAATTATAGGGTAAAATACAGTTGCTGCTCTGTCAATGGAATGTGGTTGGCATGATCCCCATACAACCGTAAGCAGCTGCTAAGGGAGATGGAATGAAGTTGAGACAGCACGGCCAGGGTCTGTTGAAATCCTTGTAGGGAGGGGAACTCAATGGTACTTTGCAGCTGAGAAAGCACATAACACCTGTCAGCCATGGAATATAGGGGAAGATGCCTTGCTGCTGAGCCAGGAACTGTGGTGAAATCCCTCTCCTCAGATGAACTTGGTTCATTAAAGCTTAATAGCAATATTAACACACACCTCCCTCCCAAAGGTAAGACCACCCCTCACTGGGCATGTGCTTTATATTCTTTTTGACTGTATCTTTAAAAGTGAAGGGAGAGAATTGTATACCAATTAGTAACAAAGGTAGGCATGACTGGAGTCACTCAAGCTCCACCCAAACATAAAGAAATAGTATGAAAGTAAGTTGAGAATGGGGGCAAGATTAGGAAAGACTCCATCATAACTGTTGGGATCAGCTGACAGGCTGAACCTGTCTCCTCCCCCATAGGAATGCCTATTGGATAATAACTATACTGTATGCAAGCTGAATCCTCTTACTGGGGATTAGAGCTTCCCTGTATATAATTTCGAATACATTTTTGCAGTCAGATACTATCACCGACAATCCTCGAACCTTAACCTGTCACAATTTTGTATTAATAAAGAGTGTTATTCTGTAAACTGTTGGTGTGAATCCTTCACAGGCGCTGGCAGGAGAGAACATACTCAAATAAACAGGAAGACCTGCTGAGGGGTCCTAAAGTGGGAAGACTCACAGAAGGGTCTCCTTTATGCTGTTGATGCATTTCCCTGAACAAGCCAGTCGAGCCGCCCTGTGATCCAGCAGGACTGCTCAGTGAAAGGTCTCCATGAAGGGATGCTGACAAACTGGTTGGGCACAAGGGTCTTGGCTTTCCTGGGGCACTGACAGACAAATCAAATACTAAGGGTCAAGGAAATCTCCCCTTCTTATGTGACAGTTCTCACTTTTGATAACTTTTGATACCATACTGAATGACTGTACTACTTAGATGTCATGCCTCCATATTGGCCAAATACGGTTTACACTCTGTTTCTGCTCCAAGTATGAGAATCTCCTCAATTTTTTGAGGCTTTTAAGTCTGGGTAATATTACTTCAGCAATGCTTAAGTGTCTATGGCACTTTTACACATTTTTTCATTCTCCTCAGCCCTCCAAGATGGTTCACAAGACAAGTGGTATGAGGTTACACCTCCTAATGAGTCGGTAGCATTTAATGCTTACTATAGGAAGTGTACTTAGGGCCTTTTAGTGCCTAAAATCCATCCAAGCTCTTCTGCTCGAGCCTACCACTTGTCTGATAAGACCATCACTGTGCTACTTACTCTCTTTTGAAGCTGGCTTTTTATCTGCAGCTGAGGATCACAGTCACACGGAATCACGAATGCTAAAGGTTTAAAGGGACCACATTCATAAGTGTAAATAATTTCCTACACACCTAAATCCAGGACAAGAGAAGGTTCCTAAAGGTATGTGAAGGCCAGTGTGGAATCAGGACATGGGAACTTCTCCTCAGTCTCATGTAGGCATGAAGATTGGTTAAAGATGATGTGGTTCATAAAGATCTTCCTTTGACAAATTCAGCAAGAGCAGGGCTTGGTACGGTGAGTCTAAATGGGGAAGTGAAGAGATTTGAGGTAAGATAAGGGATTTTCTGATCCAGGCGCAGGAGGGATTTAATGGTTTGCATCTGTGTACAGCAATTCTATGGGCAGGAGCAGACCACTTGGGAAAATACACAAATTTGAATTTGGTATCAAGTAACTTCAGCTCCTGCAGGCTCCTTCCCTCTCACCAGCTATGGAGAGTTACCAACTGATGGGCAAATTGCATAGGGACTGTAGATGCAGTCAGCCACATACTATCCAGTGGACCTCACCAGTCAATGCCCTGTCTATTACTCCATGGAGACTGGACACGATTCATTGTGCCCCCCTGCTGTTAGATAGAAAGGTTTCTGTTGGGCTGACAGTGCAAAGGTAGGGTGTGTACTGCAGCTACGTGTTGTGTGGATGCTCTGTGATCTGAAATTACCTGGAAAATGCATTTGTCTTTTCAGATATATTCTGGCATGCTCCAAAGCACATACAAACCATCTCTCCTGCAAACTGGAAGGCGTTCTGGCATACCACTTCAAACAAGCTTATCAAAGAAATACCTGTGGTAGATACGTCTCCGGGCAAAAAACCCACAGCACAGAGAATTAAACTAATGACCGTCCTCTGCATTCCCATGTACTTTATACCACCTTGGAGCTCACAGTGTTTTAAGAATTCTGAGTCATCACACTCTAGCAAGACAGTATTATTCTCTACTTTGATAGATGAAGAAACTGCAGCTCAAACTGGCCTGATGGTTCACCAGTGTACCCAGGAGTATAAAACATTCCTAAAGTAAGTGAGATGAGTTACAAAACAAGCCTAAAAAACAGTTTCATGTGTATATATAAGGTATATTCTGCCAGTCACTTCCACCCGAAAGGTTTTTCCTTTTCACTTTTTATTGTTGTCATTCATCCTGTACTTTCTCTGTACTAATTGCTCGATCCAGTCATTTGCCAGTTTTGTCACACATAATATTTTGTACCTGAGGAATCTCAGTTGAGTTCATAGCTGAGTCCTGTTGTAGATAGGCTTACAGACAGCATCTCATAAATTCTTCTCCTCTTCTATTACAAGGGAGCTAAGTACACTGAGAAAACAATTTTTTCCTAGGGTTCTGGTTCTTTCATATTCTGTGTAGGATTCTCCCTGAATAGTCTACCAGTCTGACTGTTTTCAAAGAAATGCTATGATGCTATGCTATAAATTTATTTCATTTGCAGCTTCCTGAATACCTTTGTGGCTAAGCAGAATATAAAAATCTGTACCTTGATTCATTAAAATTTCCCATGGCAGTCAAGCTCTGAAAAAACCATTTTTTTAAAGGCTAACTCACTATATTAAGTGTCCAAAGAGTTCAATGCTGTTGCCTTTGGATACAACATAATATGGTTACCAAAATACGAGAAAGATATAGAATTAGAAATACTGCACAGACATGCACTAATTAGATCATTGCTTATTCAAGAGAAGAGATCTTTCATCTCCAGGAACTCAGGCAATTAGGTGAGGTCCGTCACAGTACACCGCGGGGGCAGCCAGCTGATACTAATGAGTTTTGTGCTGCAGTTGAGTAAACAAGCGGTCATCAAGGTCTCATTAAGGCTCTTCCATTTCCATGTTTTCTTCCCAGATGCTGGGCTCTGTGGTCTGGTAATGTGTTAAGGCCTTGTCATTACTTTGTGTCTGCACATATCACTTCTGCTTGTTCCTCCTACTCTCTGCCCACACTGTTTTATCTGTAGTGTGGGACAGGTGCTGACCCTGCCCACGCAGCCCTCACCCCATCTGTATCATTCTTTTCACGTCCTAGCACAGGTTACACTGAATGGTCAGACCTGCTTGGAGATGTGCCTCCTTCCTGAGGTTAATTTACCAGCAATGAAAATTCCAGTTACAGAGAATAATTCTATCTGTTCTGGTCAGGACAGCAGTTGTCACAACTGGATGAGTTTTAGTCTATTTTATAATGATCATTTACAACAAAGCATCAAGTTTTTAGATTACACTGACAGCACTGTAGCTTCAAGCTATCCAAATACTGCAACATAAGTAATTTCGTTATACCTCTTGAGCATCTTGATTTTTTATATATATTAATTATTAATTTATCAATATATCAATAAAAGTATCTGCACACAAGAAATAACTAAAGTCTGAATATAAATAAGCCTTGACATTTAAATTCACAGAGATAATAAAGACTGGCTTTAAAAGTAGATACACAAACTAGTTTCTGGACTCTGGGCCAGACTGTGCTCCCCAGAGTATACCAACTGTAACTTCATACTAGAGTCAATGAAAAGAGACGTGTGGTTTGAGAAGCTGTAAGAGAGCAGAAGATGAAAAGCAGAGCTTTTGGGTAGCAGTCAAAGGCCACTCAGAGACTGATGGAATCAGCCATTCTGCTGAAACCTAAGACCATGTGAAATTGGATCAGTGTCGCTTGTATTTTATTTCCAAAGAAATTAGACCACATCAATTACATACTTTAATTTCTTAATCAGAATATGACAACATAACTTCCTTTATGTAGAAAGAGATTACGCCACTTAAACAGAGGTAGCTGTTGTCATCTGAGATGCACTGACTACCAGCTGCTCCTCCAGATAGGACTCCCATAGTTCTGTGTACAATTAATATAACATAGGCAAACAGATATAGTTACAAATATATGCATCAGATTCATGTATTTAGGTGACTAAATCCCAGCACCAGCGATTGTCAGTAAGTGGGTTTAATGCCTGGATACATTTCAGCATCAGAGTTAACATCTCTAGACTTCCCTTGCAATTGAAGATAAATATGAATTTTCTTGGGTTTTGATCCTTGAACTTATCCCATAACATCTTCCTTAAAACAGATTTGCTCCACCTTTAATATATACTGCTCACTCTGGTGTTTCTTGAGCTATAGTGCATAATATTCCATTGTTTCTGATCAAGAACAAATTTTCACAAGCAGATATCTATAAGGTATCTATAATGTCTATCTATGTAGACTTCTTTTGTGATTGCTTACCTTAAAAAAAATCTAAATTAAGACTTCAGGATTAGACTTCAGACTTTTCCAGGAGGAAAGTGTTTTGGAAGTAGATAGTGCCAGGAAAATGTGCTCTCATTCTGAATAAGATCTGTGCTTAGACTTAGACTGAATTCAGTTGTCCTGAAAATATATATAAATTTATATATATATATATATATATATAAATGGATAGATATAGAGATATAGATGTGTTTGTGTATCCTATCTCAAACTGGGGCAATTTTAAAATGTATGCAAAGCCTTAGCAATTTGCACCTAGTTATATGAAACAAGCTTTTTCTTGTCAAATTCTTTTCTTTCCCAACCTTTTCTAACTAGAAGTAACCTAACCCTTTTCAAACAGAAGCCTGCCAGACCACAGACTTTGTTGTCACTGAGAGAACCCTGGGGTATCACTGAATAGGCACAAAGAACATAACAGTGCCCAAGAAGTAAAGTATGCTTTATTTAAGCATAGTTAAGCAGCAGAACCTGTCTCATCTCTCAGCTTGAACATATTTCACAATAAGTGCAGAAAACTTGAAAGTGTGGGAAAAAAAAATACTGCCTGTTTTAATGCCCTCTGAAATGGTAATTTGCTATGAAATTAACATGAAGGTGAACAGAGACACTCACAAACTGCATGTAAAAAGTACTGAACCACCAAAGTTTTCAAAAAGAGGAGGTTTTGGATTATATGTATTTCTTTATGAGAGATAGGCCTCATGAGGTGGAGTAAAATTATGAACTTTGAGTGCAGATTCAGCTCTTCACTTAAGTTTGTGCTCTTTCAGAAGCCTTCTAAATACTCGGAGAAGTTACCCCGGAACTAGACCCATGCAAGGGCCTTTAAATTGCCCCCTGAGGCTTCTGTAACCCATGGATGTGTGCTGAATGTTGGTGCAAGTCTTGTGGCTACAGATGCACAGAAGAGATTCCCGTGTCTCTGACTCTAAAGAGAGATTCTGGAGGATCAATTAAAACGTGTCCGGACTCGACTGACAAGTGAAACCCATCATAAAGAGCTGAACCAGCTGATTTCTGGCATGGGAACTGTCAGTCAGTTGAACCTCAGAAAACCTCTACACTTACAAAGTGTAACTGCACACAGCGAAAGGAATGGATGACTACATGGCTACATCACTTCCCTCGGGTCATTTATATAGACACACCATCTCTATAGCAAAAAGTGTTATATTCAGTACTGCACTCATGAACTAGGAGTTGTCTCTGCCAGTTTTAATGGAGTACACAGTGCAATGTCAAAGATAGAGTCAAGCTCAGTCTTGTGTATGTGGCTGTTCTTTTTCCAGAGACTGAGACCACCAGTTAATTTTACCCAGATAACCAAAAAGCTGTAGTAAAGACATGCTTTTTCCTACTGGGCTGGGCTACTGCAAAAATCACTGACCTGGAACTGAGATAGCCACATAGCTTTATCCATCCTTAGATAAATTATGTGGTTTTCACCTATCTTTTCCTAAATAGTGACAAGGAGTTTATATTCAGTCTTTGAAAATTATTAAAGATAATTCCATTCTCATTTACACCAGTGTGAAAAACAGTATTGAAGAATCTCTTCCACAAACTAATGGCAAATATTTTCTCTGACATGAACACAACCCATTCTTACGTTATGTAACTCGAACTGATCTTTAGCTTTGTTTTCCTTTGCGTTTATACATTCTTTTTTTTTTTCCCATGGCTTTAACACGAAAACAAAGGGGAGTTCTGGTCAATAGAGATATTCCTAAGAGGGAGAGAGAAATTTAATGTCATGGGTTAGCTAGTACATAAACAGATGATTCTCCTTCTGTTCTTTGTCTTTTGGATATTTTTGGGTTTGCCTGTTGTTTAAAAATGAACTCTTCTTTCTTCAGTGGAAAAGGTCATTGTGCTCCTGTAATTTTCATGCTACATCTATGAAGTACATCCATATTATTATATCCAGTCACTCTTAACCCAAGCACCAAAAGTTTAAAATACAGCACTGCCTTGTGCTTATGTGGAACACAAAGAAGAGCAATCCAACTAGACATTGAGAATATTAATGTTACAATGGCAAGAAACTCCAATGGCAAGAAACTCCAATGGCAAGAAATTAATTCCAATAAATGTATTCAAGAAAGACATTTAGATTCTTTAGCTGATATAAAGGAAAATACTTATCTAATTACAGTTAAGACACTATTACAACCATGTAGCTCCTTTAAGAGCCTTGTTTGGCATGTAATGTTTAAATAGACATTTTAACTTTATATCAAATAGCACTCTATGGTGCAAAATGGAATAAAATAAAACCCCACCATCTTCATCATAGAAAAAGTCCCACAAATAAAAAAGACATTTTACAGTGAATATTGCACCTATAAACATTCTTTAAAATGCCACTATTACTTTAGCTATACTTAAGTTTCCAAAGTGATTTCCATGTCAACCTTGTTCCTAATTGTTTACAATATTATGGAAGATTCTATTTTCAGACTCAATGTCTGAGTTTTGCCTCAAATAAATAATATGAAGTTTGCCTTCTTTATGACCTGTTTTCATTATAATACTTGTATCTCCAAGTTCATTTTTTCTCTTTTCTGATCTGAGGTGAAATGAGTGTTAGTACTGTGACCTAAAATTACATTCAACAACAAATATTTGTGCAGCAAAACTGTAAATGTGTGCACTCACCTTTAAAGATCATACACAATGAATTCTAAACACACCTGGAATGATCTGTAAGCTACAAATGAAGAGCAGCTTTTATAAATAACTGTGTGCAGTGATGGGTGTACTTCCTCTGCAAAGGAAAAGTCTCTAACTCCAAATATTGTTACAATTCTCAAGACGAAAAATACTGGTTTTTATATATACAGAAGTGACTACTTTTTATATTTCAGGGTTAATACTCTACCTCCCATTCTGGTGTCTGAAGCTGCATCTTCTTGGTCGCATTCTTGGGCATTGAGGGCAAATTGCACCATACAGATCATATCTGTACAGTTAAATTATATTTCAATTACCCACCTCTGTATCTTTATCTTCTAATACGTCTTTCCAGAAAGCAGATTTATCTAGATATGTCTGTTTTCAGAGTTATCTAGTGCTTCAGAAGAGAGTGTAGATCTTCAGGGATGGATTGTTGCTTCTTCCCTCCGTGTCTTGGATACAAGCTAAAACGATTGTGTAATACTTCACACCATCTCCACCTTCCTGATTGACTTAGCCTGCATACTGTCTGGAGCAAGGATTAAGGTCCTGAATCATCTTTTACCCCCCACTCTCAGACCTGAGTAAATCTTCTGTTATGCCAAAAGTATAGCACTGAAGAACATTGAATAATTTTCTTTACTTTTTTCATCTTTTTTGCCGACTGTTAATTATCAGTGATGTTAAACATAACTAATTCATCAGTATGCTCTAAGTAACGCAGTGACTTTTAAATTTGATGCTGAAGGACCATGAAGCAAATGACTTTTAATTGTTATCATGATATAGTTATGTTCTCATGTAATGTGATTTTTATAATAGGCAATAAAAAGCATTTTCTA
Source organism: Ptilonorhynchus violaceus (assembly GCA_013397565.1). Lineage (NCBI taxonomy): Eukaryota > Metazoa > Chordata > Aves > Passeriformes > Ptilonorhynchidae > Ptilonorhynchus > Ptilonorhynchus violaceus. The sequence continues at coordinate 159,041 of VZRJ01000965.1, forward strand.
TAAAGTATAAAAATTGCTTTGACTAAAACTTATGTTCAAATCTACACAGACTTACTTCTAGGGGGAGGAGGAAAACAAAACCTTTTTCTTCCCTAGAGTCTCTAAATGGAGGTCTGATTCTGAAATTTTTACAATATCAATCACCTTACACAACATATTTTCTGGTTTGTATTCTTTCCTGATTGCAGTTCTGGATGAGCGAGATTGGTTTGGTGTTGATCTCATAAACCAGGATTTATACCTTTCTGCCTAGATAACTTGGGAGTCCTCGAGTATCAGTCTACCAACATATTTTCATGGCTCAGTGTGGAATGTTGCCATCACACAGAATTGCAACCTGAGAATGATTCCTTTAATTAGATAACATATCTAATGTTCAACATATCTAGTGTTCAATGTAAGTCGTGAGTGCTCTTAAGATTTCTTGGTATGAAGACAACGAAGCATTTTGTTATTCCTTATCCAAGACTCCCACTCTGGGTTTATTCTTGAGCACACCACAATAACTGAAAGCAAGCAGATAAAAGACTTTACAGTGTTCCCCAAAAATAAATATATTCCATGTATCACAAACATATGCAGATCTAGAAAAAATAATAACACACCTGTCAGAATTCCCCCACCTCGGTTTGCCTTCTCTTCAACACTCATTGGATATGCTTCAGTGTCCTCTGATGAATCCAGGATCCTTCATGATTAATGTGCAAGCTCTCACCACACTCACGGCCTCACTCTCAAGCAAGGAATTTTATTTCTTTCTTGGCTTCTCTCATCTGCTGTGGCTAACTACATGAGTGCAGTTTAGTGACGTGATGTAAGCTTTGGGGATTGAAAATTTGCTGATGGCAAGCCCACCTGAAGTATATTTGGCTACACTATCAGGGGCTTTATAAAAGCATCTCATGGATAACTTCAGTGGGAGCTTAAAAACCTGAAACAGAGAAACAAATTAAATCCATGTAGTTCATGCTGCATGAGGCGGATTTTGAATATAACAGTAGACATAAATTTGTGTTGTAAGAATTCATGTCCCTTCCCTGCTGTCCAGCATTCCTCTGTCAGTGTTAGTTCTCCTCTTGTTCACCACTTTTCACTTACGGTACATATCAATGGCAGTTGTTCTGCCCTTGGAAAAATCCAGCAGTCTCAGATGCTGCTTTGCTGCAGAACAGTTGGAGAAAGATATTTTTCTCTTGAATTCATCTATCTCAGGCCAAAGAGTTTTCTTTGGCCTATATCACTAACCCTTTGGATACCATTCTGGTACATAAGCAGAAAAAACCCCATATTCTAGCCAAGGTTCAGTCTGGACATGGCATACATGGATAGTCCTAAATTCACATCAGTGTTATAATCTGCATTTAGATATATTCCACAGATTCTTACATATAGATTAGCATATGTTTATAGTTTTTAGATACCTTAACCCAGTAGTTTCTTCCGAATAATTAAATAATAGGTGTTTTCATTACGATAAACATAGGACGTGATTGTTTTCTTATTTATCACAAAATTTACCACAAGATCTCTTGATAACCACGTTCCATTTATTGCTTTGAGAAACAATAAAGAAGGGTAACCCTGTTACATGCTTTTCCAAAAGTTTCCATAATACACCAACATTCATATTAACACCTTTGCTGTCAACCACCACTATACGCTTTTTCATATTTATAAGCCTTTTCTGTCTGTTTCTGTGATAGACAACCCTTTCTTTTAAGAAATTAAAATGTGAAAATCTGCACTTGCTTTAGAATATCTTTTAAAAAATAATATGCTTTTGCAGATAATAGTGGTCATTTATTTCTTTCACATGGGACTGGTGAATACTTAAATATATTTCGGATGCCCAAAATGTGTACTCTTTCTCCCATACTGAAGTCAATCATTTAAATACTTTTTGCCTTTTTCTTTAATATTTTCACATAGTAAGAGAACAGTTAAGGTTGGAAAGGGTGTCTGGAGGTCACCTGGTCCAACCTCCCTGCTCGAGCAGGGTCACCTAGAGCAGGTTGCCCAGAACTGTGTCCAGATGGCTTTTGAATACCTCCAAGGAGGGAGATTCCACAACTGCTCTGGGCAACCTGTGCCAAGTGCTCCGTCATGGAGCACTGGATGCCAAGGTCCCTTTTTGCAAATTTGCTTTCCAGCCAGGGCCCCCACCATGTGCTGGCATCTGGGTTTATTCTGAGTGAACTGAGACTTCACTGCCCATGTGTCTAGATTAGGTCACGGGCAGGTATGTAGACGTGGCTGTGCGTTTCTAACTCATTATAGATTCACTTTCCAAATATGGAAATCTTTTTCTATTTCTTCATTTCAGTTTACCACATTTTAAAAATTTTCTGATATGAGAAAATAAGAATAGCAATTGTCACCTTTGCCAACATTTTGTATCAAATTGTTTGCTGAGTTATTACTCATTAATAATACTACTCAGCAATTACTTCACATATTAGACAGCAAGTTCTTCGCAAGTATTATAGCATTATAGTTGAATTGCTCAGGGAGTCATCTGGGAGGAGTGGGAAAAATCATAGAAGTAACAGGGTTTCATGTATTTCCACTCACACATCAAAAATCTTTAGTTTCGCTTCCAGAAAATATATGTCATTTTCTCATTGGCTTCTATTGATGTTATTAAAAAAATGTAGTGGGAGACTTTTAAGGGTTTTTTTATGTTATTACTTAATCTTCCACATTGTTATATTCTACTTCAAAACTGCTAAAGAACAGAAGACATACCTGTACTAAGGAAATACAACCTCATTGGCAGGAAGGAGTTACAGCATCATCTGTGGTAGTTTTATACTAAAAGGTGATTAGAGACAGGTTGGAAACTGTCATTTAACATCTCTCTTCTTCAGTAAATATGCCTATTCTGTGTGATGAAAGGCAGTCCAGCTATTAGAAACACAATACAAAAATAGGTCAGTGGTGGATTACTGTGATGCTGGGGAGAGCATGGACTGACATTGCAAATGTCAGTCTTTATGGGTCCTTTGAGAAGGTATCATGAGTGTGATTTTATGAGCCAAACTGGATATGCAGATTTTCTCAATTCAATGTTTTATAGTAAACATAAGCCAGAAACAGCAGCAATTAATCTGAGTGACTAAAGTCCACATGAATGTAGTGTAATGGCAGCTTCTTTCACTGTTGTCTTTCACTGATTTTGGCTGAATTCAGGTGCAAGAACTGAACAAAAATGCACATGCACTATTATGCATATCCATTAAAAATGTCAGATTGAAGATGTTTTGCCTAATTGTTTTTTTATTTATTTCCCATGGATACAGTTTCAAACAGGAATGATCAGTTGAACAGTGGATTTCTAATGCAGTATTCGATAATAAATGTATGTTGTTCTCCTTGTGAAGAAAGCTGTTTCCATGTTTTACTTGTTCAGCTTGGGCAAGAAAGGAACATCACGTGATAAGCATGTTCTAGCACTGTTCAGATTTTGCATATTCCTGCTAGCAGTCTACAAATAAAAATTATTTACAAGAAGAATCTGATGAATAAATTTGAATTGCAAAAACTTTCATTTGTAAATTTAAAATAGAAAAAAGGCTCATAAATCATTTTCATGTGACTTGACTATGAGAAAAAGCTAAAATAACTGAATTATTAACTGAGGATTACCTATTTAGATTTATCTGACACATTTTTATAAGTAATTCTCAATAGGAATGCAGTTCACTTTTTGTAGATATCACAGACTGTCACTGGAAAAAGTCAGTAGTTTCAGATACTCAAATAATGGCATTGATTGTTTTCCTAACAAACTACAAGTGTGTAAACAAAACTAAAGTCTTGTTGAGCTGTTTTAGTTACTTATGACTTTGCCATGAGGACAATCACTTTTAAAGAAGTCAATGTTTATATTAAAAGGTAAATGATTACATATCAGATCTGTTGGGAGGACAGGGTTAAAATCGGAAGATTTGGTGAGGACGAGGGAACAGTTTTGTTCCAAGTGACATTGTAGCTGCTAATGCTAAAAATGTTGGTGTGGGAAAACTGCATTTCTTATGCCTCCTGTTTGGAGAATTCCTGTGGAGAGATAACACACTCTCACAGACATGTGTGAAGCCTTCTGCTATGGTGAAGCAGCAGCGAGCCCCTCACGCTGCCTGCCAGGATGAACTGAGGGGAAGGGAGTCTGTGTCCCTCCCGGCGTGGCTCTGCCACCTGGCATGGTTAGCAAGGTAATGAAATAAATCTACTCTTTGCATTTTGGCTGTGGTTTGATGGTTGCCCTTGATTACTCGCATGTGTCGATTCACACAAGATCCTTTTCCACAAGACAACTGCTTTATTTCTGTAAGCCCAGGCAGGCTATACTGATAAACAGCACACCCATAACTTGCCTAAGCAACTTTCTTATTTTACTTCTATAGGGTGATCAACAGGTTTTCCTGGGTTAGGCTGGTTGTGTTTCAGCGTGTCTTGTACAAAAGTTGATTTCTGTCTTACGTAATGTGCTTGATTGATTCTTTTTCTCCAAAAATGCAAATCTTGCAGTACCACATGGTAAAGCAGCTGATCGAAAGTAGTACTTTATGTCACAACTTGTATAGCATGACGTGTTACAGCTGTGGTATTTTTATGAATTATTTGAAACACTTTACTGGCCACTACGAAAGAAAATATATTTCTTCTTTGAAAACTGTCCCGCTTTCACCTGGGATAGAGTTAATTTTCTTCTTAGTAGCTGGTGCAGTGCTGTTTTTTGGATTTAGTATGAGGATAATGTTGATAACACACTGATGTTTTGGTTATTGCTAAGTGTTTATCCCAAGTACAGCTTCCTGTGCTCTGTCAGTGAGGAGCTGCGCAAGAAGCTGGGAGGGAGCATGGCCAGGACAGCTGACCTGAAACAGCCAAAGAGATATTCCACTCCATACAACATCACGTCCAGTATATAAATTAGGGAGAGTGGGCCAGCACCCACAATTTTTTCTTTTTCTCTTACCTTTCTTGCCACTGGGGGAGGAAAGGGTGGTGAACAAACTGGTATTCACTTGCCAGCTGGGGTTAAACGATGACAAAACCTCACTTTCCTTACTTCTGTGAAATTTATAGATAATTATTCCAGCCAGTGACAATTTGTCTCTTCCTTTGTAGAAGTGTCACTCAAATCTTTCCAGAATCTGATCATATTTCAGTGCTGTGATTGTCTTGTGCATTGCCCTCCTTTCACTCAATAGTATGGTCTTGCTGTAAAATTACAGCGATGTCTAACACTGCATACATGTAACACTAACAAAGCATTCAAGTATTGCTAGCTGCCTTTTCAAATTTTTCAGTGAATGAGGAAAAAGTCACTAACTCAAATGAGCACTCACACAGAAATGTAGATTCATTTTCAGTATTCACAAAAATTTCCAGTAATACACTTAGGAACGTTTCCACAGTCAGGAAAGGAGTAACACCAGTGTCACCTCTCTGGCCCAAGCATTCAGTATGTTCTCTTAGCTGAGGCCTTGTCATTTTTTCACAGTGTCTCTCAGTATTCATGTAGGATTATTGGCCTTGATTATTTGAAAGCTTCCAAGAAGAGAGTTAACTCTCCTAATTTCAGATATTTAAATATTACACATGCAATGTGTATAGCACATGTATAGCACACACGTTGACATAAGCTATGAATGACTGAATGAATCCCACCTGCAATCTTTAAATATTAAATATAAAAAAAATCACAAATATAAATATTTTAAATTAATATTTTAAATATGTGCTGTAAACACACATAGACATGTAATCCAAATTTCTGTATAGACCACTGAATGAGTCTAAACAGGACTCCAGCTGTCGAATACTTGTACAACTGACATCTTAGAACAGTTTGTAGTCAATACAGAAATATACTCTCTGTCTTAATGGTGCCTATCTCACTCCATTCCTCTTTAAAAATGTGATTAATTCCATCTGAAAATGAAGATTTGTCTCCATTAGTTAGAAACATAGTCTAAACAAACTTCCGTTTGTTGGCAATCCTCTGATTGTCAAGATCTTGGAGGTCAAATAATTTGCTCAGACTTCAGTGCCTGGGGCCATTTGAGACTCGTTGCTATGTAGAAAGTATATGTATTCAGCTTGGCAGATGTGGTACAGGATCTACGGGAAACTTTCTGGAGTTGCAGCTAGGAGCTAGACAGGGCATCTTTGGGCAGATCAGATGGCATTGCATCCCCACATGGAGACAGTAGAACCAAGATCCCAAATTTTACACGTGCATATAAATATCTGAGAAGAACTCGTCCTAACTGTGATTGCTGATTGGAGTCCATCTTTTAGTTTTACATCATTCTGTGGCATCTAACACTTACATATGGTAAACCCGTTCATTGGCTTAGCAAACTAAATTGACTGACTGTTGGGTTGTAGGAGCTTGGTGAAACCTCTGGCAGCCCAGACACCATCATGCTCTAATGCTGTGAGCTGCTTGCATCCTCTCAGAACACAAAATCTTTAAAGATGCTTCTTTAATGGTAAACAGCTCCTGGTGGAAGTGCCATTAAAACTGTTAAAACTTGTATTGGATACCTTTAGTATGTAGCACCTGTACCTCAAGACTGCTACCACAAGGAAAAGATTTATATATTTGACCTTTTTCTCTCTCTTCATTTTTTTTGGGTTTTTTGTTTTGTTTTGTTTTGTTTTTAACTAAGCAAGAGTGGTTCCCTTTTCAATTTCCAGATGTCTCAAACTGGACTGTAAGGAGAAACAGAGAAACAGAAATTGATGGGGACTTCCTGGGCCTACTGCAGCCAGCTTTTGTTGCAGTCATGAAGTATATGTATTGAAATATATGAAGAATAAGACTGGAAGGCACATTTGTGAGCACACATGTACATCTTCGCTTTGAAATGCAGGACACAAGAGCAGAGTTGCTACATTGTCTCAGGAAAAAAATGTGCAACTGAGGATTGCACTGCTCCTCTTCCTTTTTAAGGAATAAATCCCGAATGGTTCGCACAGCCCCTGCAAAAAATCCGTGCTCACAGGTCCTCACAATTACCACTCCCCTTAATTGTCATTATCTTCTCCCTTCTCTGTCTTGCACACCTTCTCGCCTCACAGCCTAAGACTTTAGCTCTGAAAAAGAACAAACAAAAGTATGCAACCACATGAGCAGAACCAACCACAAGTTATCATCAACTTGAATAAGGAAAAAAAGCATCTTCTCTAAGTCAGTGCATGTGTAATTATTCTCACATGCAGTGAAGAGCAAGGAGAGGTAACATGCTGGAGACTTTACATTTAGAAAGTGCTCTGTTAGTTTTCACATAAGTTACACCTAACGTGATTTGGTGGAATTACTTTCCCTCTTCCTTTTTCATTCTGGGTAGGAGTAAAGATTTAAACACTATAAAACACATAGGCTATAGCAAGTAGGTTAGAGGAATTCTGTGTTCAAAGAAGTTCAACCAACATTTTTCCCCAATTCATTTTCAATGCTTTTAAACAAACGTTGTTGGCTTGTAAATTCTTATTTACCCTGCCCTGCATGTAAAACCTGCAGTATATGTAAACACTCTAATATATTAGGCTTACTTCCCATCTCAGCTGAATGAGCCTCATGCCAGTGATTTTCGTGGAGCCATCCTTGTTTCAGGCCAGTGAACAGAAATCAAGCCTTTGTATACAGGATTTGAACAAAAATCCATACATGAGAAAAGAGAGCAATGCATTAACAGCTGATTGCTTTCTAGTAGTTTTGCCTTCCCACTGATTCCAGTGACAGCAAAGCTGATGAACCTCTTGTTCAGTTACACCTGTTGCAACGTTGGAAAGCTCTGGGGTAGAAATGGAGCTCTAATGTAAGACCTGGCCCAGCTATGTCCTCCTACAAACCTGAGTTACAGCCCTCGGCATAGAGATTAAAAACAAAATGTTTTTGTTCTGATGCTTTATCATAATTACCCAGGTTTATCTTTACGCATTCGTCTAATATTCTTACCCATATTGATAAAGGATTTTCCTCATTCCCAGGTATTCTTCTAGCTAAAAATCATTTTCCCCCCTCAGTCTCCCTGCCCCATTGTTTATTTTAATATAAAATAACAGTAAAATATTCCTTTTGTAAAAAGGCAAGTCTAGGATGTCTATTACTTAACTTTTTATAGTTGCATTTCTTTACTAGCACTAAAATTTGCTAAAATTAACACAAGCATTCATCTTCTCAGTGTCTTTACACTCAAAGCTCTTTAGACAGGCAAGCAGCTCAATTTTCGAACAAAAGACAGATTTTCATAATGTTGTTGCTTAGCACTTCTGCTTACTGACCTCTTACTCTCCGTTTAGCTTTAAGCCATGAAACATGCTTTGGGAAATTCTAGTTCCTTCAAGGAAGTTTTACCTGTACAGAGCATCTGAAATAGGACATCTGAATTACTTTCTAAATGCCTGTTTCCAAAGAATCTGCTTTTTGTACCAGTACCTAAAAACCATCTATTTTTAACATCAAAGTTACCTGCTACAAAGCTGAAGTCTCAGGCTCCTTAAGAAATGAGATTTGTTATCAATAAACAGATTTAGGATGCCAAATTTGGCAAAGGACAGTTTTAGCCCACCGAGACAATCTCTCAATCCAGCCAAATTCTAATCTGGGAGAGGTAGCAGTTTTCCCTGAAATCACTCACCAAGATGACCAGTGAGCCACCAGGCTCATTTAATTTGGTTTTGGTGCATATCCATGAGACAATTTAACAGCTTTTCCAGCACAGAAAGGGAAATACCACCAACATTTGCAGAAAGCCAGAGGCTATGTGGCTTTTGGAGTAGCAGGGTGAAGTTAAATAGCCCGGGAGCCGGCTGTAGAAAGAGAGATTGGTTCTTGGATATTGGGATGAAAGGCTCAGAGCTGGCACGAGAAACTATATGTTTCTGGCAAAGGGGCTATAACAGCCATGAAAGAGCCTTGTGGGTGGCCCACTAAAAAGGGGGGTTACAGCTGGGTCTGAAGGAGGTTGGCAGAAAACAGTTCCTGGCTCTTAAATTCACCAGCCCGTGTATGCTTGTAGTGAGGCAATGACCTACAGGGAGCTGGCTGGACAAACTCCATGTCTACACCCAGCAGGCATTGGGATGTCTTTAGGGCTGAATGAAGCATGATGGTCTTACATTAGTTGGTAACCACTTGCATACACAGAACATGAAAAGAATTTTCCTCAGAAACAAAGGTTGAGAAAGGGTACCTTCACTACAACACAATCAAGTGAACAGGGAGAATTCTTCAGAAAGGTATATTTAAACACACCTGTAATCCTCCAGGTACTAAAATTGCACAGCCTCCATAGACTTTTCTAATTCTTTACTCACCTTAAAATTCTAAAGTATTTCCAAATAAAAGAAAAAAAAGTAGTAAATTAATCTATTTACTTGTTGCCCTACCATCTGTGGACTTGGAGTAAAAACCAGAATTATTCTGCTAACAAAACAAATCAACACAAAGAATTGTTACAGGATTGGAAGGCTTTTCATGTCCTTCCTCCCTTGTTTAGTTTGCTCATATGTATGCTAAATATGACCATATCTTTCCAAACTTTTTATGGGTCCTGTTTTAGAAAACTCTTTTTTTCTTGGCTTTCTCTAGATTTTCTTCAACTCCACCTTTCTTAAAATATGACAGCCCAAATAAATATAGTACTCCATGGTACTCCTCACCAGTGGACCAGTTGTAAGTCCTCAGCAGAACAGTGACTTTCCAGACAACACAAAATTACATGTGTTTTTGCAACAGCATAACACAGTTGATTCAGAGTTAGCCTGTGAAACCTTGTAACTTCTATGCCCTTTGTGTTATTGCTGACCACCAGTTAATGCTTTTCTGCATGAAAACCCCACAAGCAATATATTGAATTTCACCTTTCTTGAAATTCACTTTTTTATATCAAACTATTCTTCAGCTGGTCAAGATCATATTCAGTGAACCCTGCCTACCATCTTCACTCATTCAGTTTTTAATGAAAGTTCGTTCTAAAATACCTAAAAACTATTCATCCAACCTATTAAAAATGTTGAAGAATACTGAGCACAGGACAGAGCCCTAGGGAATGTGACGTAATAAGAAATAGTTGACAAATAGCTCTGGAGCAGATGTGTGCTTTTAGCTGTGAACCTGCCAAAACCATCATGTATACATGACTTGCTTGAGAGAAAATGCCGTGTGGAAAGATCTCAAAGGCCAAAAGTCAAGATATATGCCGCTGCTTCCCCTTTTTCTTATGTGACATGATTTTCTCTGGAGAAGAAAGAAACTGCAGTGGATTAATATGTTTAATTCTTGAAAAATAAGTTGTCTTTTTTCTTATTTAATAGTTATCCTTTAAATAATTACAAACTGCTTTTAATCATTTGCTTCAGATTCTTCCAGGCTATCAAAATGACATGATTTTATAATTCCATTCTACCCTTTCCAAAACTGGAAATATCTTTGCCATCAGCTTTCATTGGATGCCATGATTTCTGGAAGAAAATCGCTGTAGAGTTGGGAGTTGCTACAATACACTTCATCAGGACCTCCCAAATTTGAGAGTATCTAAAATATTCTCAAAGGTTTTTGAGCCTGGGTTTTTACATCTGTTTGTAATTTTAATAATTTTAGCCATCTAGAAGAACTACTTTTTTGCAATACTTGAATTAAAAAAGACTTTGAATTTCTCTGCTTATTACTTCCTTCCCTTTCCTGGTAAGTACACATCTCATTCTTGCATTTTCCTTTCATTTACTCCTAAGACATAATTAGAAGTTTTTCTTCTTGTCTGTTTTCTCTTGTTAATCACCTAAACTCTAGCATTCCATTGTATGCTCTGAATCAGGTGATTTTCTAATAATAATTTCAAAGGTGTCTCAACTAGCTCAGCCTCCTGGCTCAATTGCATCATTACATCTTGCTTCTACTTTTATCTGTCCCCAGGGACTTTCACCAGATTGGCCTATGGTTTCTTGGAAGCCAACACATTAAGCCTATTCATTTTTGATGTATTGCATTTTTATATACTGTGTGTTTTCAGACTTTAGTCTGTTGATCAGATACTTACACAAAGGAGGTCAGGAGAACAGGAGATTCTTGTGTCATAGGAAGGTGGTCTCATGGATTATGGTGACTAATCAGCACAAAAATCATAAGCATACTAAAAATGAAAATAAAAAATATGTACTGCTTTGCAACTTGCTCCTTAAATGAAAAGAGAAGTCCAGCTATGTTGAACATCTCTTGGCACACACTTGAGAATTACTTTCACTGTAAGCTAAAGAAACTTCCTGCACAGTGAACTGGTCCTCTTTCTCTTCTGTTGAGATTCCCATTCCCATGAGGAAGGAAAGCTGAGTGTCTTTTGTATTTTCCTGTGCCCTGTACAGAAAGCCTAAGGTCTTGCCGGCATAAAGGAACTGAAATAAGTAGACAGTGTATGAAACGGTGGCCCCTGGGAACGCTTTCAGGACTTTGTATTTCCTAGTTATTTTGTGCTTTTTTGTCAAAGGGTAAACATTTCAAGCTAAATTATTCAGAAGGGATTTAGGATGTGTTTTCTTTAAGTTCTGTGGAATACAAATGTGTGGAGAGAAAGAAAAATCAACCATTCTGCTTTGGTTTTGTGTTTTTGTTCACTGGTTACACTGAGATCTTTGAGGAGAAGGATTGTATAGATGTCTGGGGTAATCCAGTTCCCCCTCTTCCTGAGCAGGGCTTTCATAGGAAGCCACTCCAAACCACTACTGGAAGAGGTCTATCTCAAGCCTAGTAAAGGAGAGAAAAGAAAAATCCTGGCAAATGAGCCATGATAAAATCTAAGGTGACTTTGCTACCAAGACCAGTATTTTAGTGATATTTCTCCAGCTAAGAGAAGACACTGAGTACTTTCCAGGAGATGGCATTATGGAAATGTGTGGCATATTTTAGCAGTATAATATCAGCACAAGACCTCAGAGTGAAGAGTGAATTCACTTTCCTGAAAAAAATAACTTCTTTACATGTAGGTGGAGGAATGTAACTCCTTAAAGGTAGAAATTGAGGTAGAAGCCATCTGCTTCTGGATTATTACACTGACAATACAATATATGATACCCATAGATCTTCATAATTTAAACAAAAACAGGTAATTACTAGAACCATGCTATGCCCCAGTACACATAATCTGCATGAATCCAGAAAAAAACTGTTCGACCCCAATACAAGCCTCCCCAAGGACTCCTGGAAATGCCATTTGCCAGACTAGTGCTTCCTGCAGTACACGGCAGCAGATGGCCAGCCAGCACCCTGGGATATGACCAACTGTAAGACACTGCCTTGACTGTATTCCATTATTTTAAAGACTCAAAATTTTAAATATATGTGTTTTGACAAACTTGTGAGACTGCTTATATGGGAGGTAAGTAAGAGGGGAATAAAAGTTGTTTCTTTACAAGATATTGTGCTGTCTGGAGAGACTGAGAACTTCAGGCTTGTTTATGCTAAATAATCTGCTGAGCCCATGTGTCTTGGTTTGGTTAAATAACACTGAATGCCCTCAGTGGGGTCACCATCTTCCTTCAATGTTCCTACAGTGTAGTTTGGGTAGTGAAAGAAATAGTAACCCCAGACAGCTGTGACCCTCATGGCACATGTCTCCAGAAGAACAGAGGCTGCCTCTTTTGAGACTAGCCATTTTGGTACTCTGGCATTCATCCATGTCGAGCATTATTCCACTTATCTGTTATTATGGATTTGGCCTAGTTCTATGATACAGAAGCACGTATTTATATTTAAATATTATGCTGACTGCAGTACAATTACTCTTAGTAACTTATCCCAGGACAACAATTCTATTTCAAGGCATTGTTTCAGATATTTTTATAATGATATTGTTTCATGGTTCACAAAGTTGTAGGTGACAAAGTGCAGGGAGGCACAAGAAGTTGTGAAGATACTGACTTTCAATAAATGAGGTCCAAGTGCACATCCCTGTCCTCTGTCCTCTGTCTCAACATGATCTGTGATGTTTTAGGGAAGATTTTTCAAGCTAGGACATCTATTTCTGTGTAGGTTTCAGCTACCTAAGTGTGAGAGACTAATTTGAAACCTTCTTGACATTAACTCTATGAAAATAAAATACTGCAAGGGAGCACTGCTCTTCTTGGCCTTAAAATTAAGTACATGCTAAAGAACCTCACTTACCCGGAACTTGTGAAGGAGGGTCCCCCAAACCCAAACTAACAGTAAATGTAAACTGCTTATGACAGAGCTCCAATACAAAATGTGGCATTGAAAGATAAGGATGAGCTAGGTGTATAGGAATGCAAACACATTTAATTCTCTTTATGATATAACATTTGTATGTTTTTATCATAGGCTTGAAATGTTGTAGCAACATTGGAAAAATTGGAATAATATTAGGGATGTCCTCAAGGAAGCAATAAATTCCTAATTTGCACAGAAAGGGATGGAGGTAAGGAGAGAGGAAGACCCCGCTGCTATGCATGACTTTTGAACCTTGAAATTCTTCTCCAGAAATCAGTGGGGAGAGATGTGAGACATAAAATCTTGGTTGGAGGTGAGTTAGAATCACGTTTTGCTGTTTTGTTTTTTACCTTTGCCATTTCGCTTCCAGCCCTGATAGTAAGAATTTAGGATTTTCTTCTGCTCAAATAAGCTTGCATTAATTTTCCCCATCATCTTTCCTGTGCTATAGTTGAGGCCAAGGGAAGCTGACAAATTCATCTCACACTCTGTCACTGGAGGTAAAGTATGCGAGCATCAGTCTAATACTCCCCCCATGAGGTGCACTCTGACACGGTGCTAAATGCTCTCAGCCAGGCTAGAAGGGTCAGCCAGGGCCTGGGAGTGCCAAGCACTCTATTGAGAAAGTTGTTTCTGGCAGACACATAGAACACCCCTTCTTCCAGGATCAGGTAACAAAGAAAGACCCCGAACAGCAGACCCCTGGGGAACCTTTCAAATCAGTCCATGGCTTCAAGGGGAAATGTAGCAGCTTCCAGCACAGGAGAGAGGGCTGAAACTAAATTAAGCAAGAGAAAATGTTGGACAGTACTGATTTGTGAGATATTGTTTAAAAAAAATATTTACAAACACTTTCTGCAAAGTTACTACTACTGTAAAATATGCAATAGAAGGTGTTTTCATGAGAATTAAGAAAAGAGGCAGCTCTTTTAGTCTAATAAATTCCAGGAAATCAGTTCTCTTGTCAGTTCCCTGACCTGAGATGCTGTAAAATACCGGTTTATTCTACCTATTCTGAAAGGTATTGGAAGTTCTCTAGTATTTGCTCACTCCAGTAGACTTTGCAACTATGCTGTTGTTTTTATCCATTCAGTCCATAAGGCTCCTCTCTGTGCTGTCAGGCTCATGGAGAATATGACTTGAAACTCTGCTTATAACCCAGACCCAGGCTTTGGAGAAGATCATTACTGCTAAGGAGCTGGCTGCCAGCATATAATGTTTTCATGGAGATTTCATGGAGACCATAAAAATATGTATTATAAATGCTAAAGTAAGGCATCTGTTACCTGTCACTCATGTCTAGATTCAGCTTATTTTCTCCAGAAACATCCAAGCTAGACAATAGATCTGCCAGTACTCAGTTCTCCAAACTGAGATGGGATTTGTCATTTGACTGTTATAGCCTTCTTCCTTTATCAGCATTATCCTCTCCCACTTACGAGACATTCAGCGGGGTTTTGTACATTTTTCTAAAATATAAAATGCCCCATATAATTTCTTTGCCTAACAAGTGTAGGACAATATATTTATGAAGTGCCATGTCTTCTCTGTTCCACATGTGCAGAGCCAGGAGCTGGACTTTGATGATCCTAGTGGATCCCTTCCAATTCAGAATATTCTGTGATTCTGCAATAAAATGCTCAACCCAATCTACAAGGCTGCTTGTGTAAAAAGATGCAGTAGGCAAGAATCATGACAACTGCGGAATAAAAGCAAGAAACCTAGTAACGTTAAACATAGAGAACCACTTGTTTGAAACTTTTGGAACAACCAATTTATGCTTCTATTTCATTATGAAGTGCAAGCAGCCCTTGGAATAAATTCTGAATATGAAAACCTATGAAGAAGTATTTACTGAAGCCTAAAACCTGATATTCTTCTCAGAGTTAAACAAGATGTGGTGAGAGTTTCTATTTTAAACTCCAAAATAGGTGACAATTACACTGATGTTGTTTTATAGCTATCGTTGGATTATTTTTTTAGGTTGACAACAAAATAACAGGTGCAAAAAATAAGAAAATATTGAAAGAGACTAATACCGGAGTGCATATTTCCTCATGTTCCCAGGTCCTTTAAAATTCATGTAGTCCACTCTAATGGGAAACTAGAAAGGAGGAGAGTGCATTTCATTACAGGTAACTCAAAGGAAGTTTCAGGGTATTCAGTCCCACGTTAAGGCTGTGTTAAAATAGAAACATGAACAATATATTTTCTAAATGCAATGGTGTGAAATAGTTTCATTTGGGGTGGTCACAAACCAGATATCACCAATGCTATAAAAAGGAGATTCTCTTTAAGAGCTTCTCTGATATTTTGTGTGGTGCTATGAAGAAATGCACATTGTGCAGTAAAATAAACACTTTTGCCATTCTAAATCACAGGGACAAAAGTGGAAACCAGGCTGCAGAAAACCACAGAGTGCATTGAAAGTACTTTTAAGTAAAGCCTTTCAGAGATTCTAAGAACCGCCAAAACAAGCAACCCAACTTCATTTAGAAAAAACTGAAAGCAACTCTGCAGAAAGAAAACCCACGCTATGTAGAAGAGCTTGAAGTGCAGAACACAGGGCCAAAGTGATGGTAATTCCAGCTTGAAGTGGTAAGTATAACAAGTGAAAAGGCTTAGCTTAAAATAACAGTGCCCCAGGTACAGGCCTTCCTAAAAGTCCTAATTAAGCAAAAGAGATCGCCCAAGAATATTGGCATCAGGAAACAGCTCCAGTAACCTGAACACCCTGGAAATATAATTGATAAAATATTAAACTGATATTTTTAACCTGGCAGCAGTCCACGTTAAGTCATGAACTCATGAGTTAAGCATGCGTTACTGAAACATCAGAAGCTGAGTTTTACTCATGAAATATACAGTCACAGAGAAGTTATCGTCCACAGAGCAGGCACACACCTACTGACAGTAGGCAGCCGTGCATGCAAAATTACCTCCTGTCTGTGCAGTGCAAAGGAGCTACTTAGATCCCTTCTGTGTCTAATAATGGGGCTCAAAGGAGAGACAACTTGGATACTGTGTATCACTAATAACTGAAAAAGGTGCACTGGAGCCTGCATAACTAACTGCAGCAGAAGGGGTTATAGCAATGCCTGCGAGAAATACAGCAAAAATAAAAGAGAACACTGAGCTGTGAAAAATAGCACATACCCCTCTTCTTTAAGAATTTTTCTTACAATCCTCATTACATGTGCAAATAATTGATTTTTCAGTTTGGTGGCTGAACCTAAAAAATACTTTCTCATATATTTCAGATCAACCTTAACTGATTTCTTTCCTTTTTGCTAACACAAAAAGCAGCATTAACAGTATTTGGTGTTCAAGCAGTTCTACATTTACAAAAATGATTTTGTAGCTGCTTTTTTGTTGATATTTTATTTGGTTGGGTTTTTTCTCAATAAATGAAGAAGAATTTGACTTCTGCAAGGAACAATCAATAAACTTTATTAAAAAAAATTGAAATTTGATCCCAAAGTTCACAAATTACTTTGGTAGACCTAAAACATTTCCTCTCATATGAGGTTTTCCCCCATTCTAGTTTGAATGCAGACACAGTCTCCATTATTGAAAGACTTTACTTTTTTCCCCCCTAATTTCACATTACCAGAATTAATTCTGCCCTCATGTAAATAGAGCAATGTAGCTCTCACAGCCACAGGGTCCTGAATTATCAAATACCTGTGTATATCCTTAATGATAAGGAACCTGAGAAGACATTCGTATTTCTGTTTGAAAACTAGGTCAACTTAAAAAATTTAAAAATTAGCTAAACATCATTTCAGCAGCTTACTCCTACATTCCTTTCCTTCTTATAACTCTGTAGTAACTTCCATATTTTCCCCACATCCTCTCTGTCCTATTGAGGTTCCTCATAACACACTCTAAAGGAGAAGTTATTGAGGGCAATTTGTAAGCTCCCAATCCACATTGCTGACTCCTAAAGTGAGAAGTCCTCAGGGTGCTTCTGATCTCCAAGGTCTAGATTGATGCTTCTGCCACAACCTGTTTTTATCTTGGGCTCATCCGTGGCTGTCTACTGGCCACTAATTATTGTGTGTTTGAGATCCAGGAATATGGGCTAGATGGGATCCAAGGAAGACTTACACGAAGCTCGAGCTCCTGTAACCGGGTGAACCAGGACTTCTGAGCATTCCCACAGTGCAAACCCGCAGCATTTGAGGAGTCAGGGAACATTTACATCCCACCATCACCTCACTAATTAACTCCTTACTGAAAAAAACCAACAGGAGATGCGTAATAAGACTGTAATTGATTGTATCAGTAATTAAGGAAAATTGACTTTGTTACTGGAGCAAAAACTAAAGAACAGGAAGAAAAAATAGATAACTAATTCTTTAGCAGTCTTGGCTGCCACTGGTATCAACTGTTCCCAGGACTTTTCAAGAGGGATCATGATTACCATACTGCTTCTACAAGTTGTTCAAATGACTTCACATTCTTTCAGTTTCTTTTTCACTTTTCCTTATTTCAGTTACGCATGAATTGTAGCTAAAGACAAGAGTAAAAACATTTCCCCTTATTTGGGGTGTACTGGAGGCAGCTCGGTTCAGGACATTGAAATCGCAGCCAGATCCAGAGCCCTTTGTTAAAACCTGCTTTTGGAGAATCCTGTCCCCCGCTGCTGACTCTTTTATGTGCTGTTGCCTCTTTTCTATGCTGCTGCTCTTGGCAAACTGGGCCTCTTCTCCCCTTCAGAGGGATACTCACTATATTCAGTCTGGGAAATCCTTGTTCCTGGGAAAGGAATAAGGCAGTCTTTGCTACCTGCTCTTCCAGCTCTGTGCGTAGCTCCTATTCCTTCTCTCTGTTCAGGTTCAGGTAGAGAAGACCCTTCTCCTATGCAGAGACGGTCCCTGCAGCTCTCCTGTGCTTAGGTCCAGCTGCAGATTCCTGGTCCCAGACCCAGTTGCTATTGAAATGAACTCTCAACTGCCTAAGTATAGGTCAGCTTAAAACCACTCTAGTCTCTAGAGCTGTTGACTGAATTTACACTGACTCTTGTGGGAGCTTCAACACCTAGTTAAGTTTCATATATGAACACATAGGTTTAAGTGTCTTAATCTGAGAGTTGTGACTTGACCTTATGAATACATGGCCTTTCCTTTTTTCACAAAAGCTTTACTCTGGCAGGTAGGACAGCCTGTTTAGACCCTGTGACTGAAACTACTTTGGACCTTGAATTTAGAGCCATATAGGCTTAGATCTGAATGACTAGCTAGTTTAGGCAAGCTAGACTGTCAGAATCTAGCCATTATTTCTGGATGCTACAAAATCTAAAATTGTGTATTAGATTTATAGTAAATACGATGGGATGATTTTAGAGCACACAGAAAGAGCTGTTTGTGAGACTTCTGACTGAGCAAAAGTCTGGGTGCCAACATTCAACTGAAGTTTCTTGCAGAGGTAAAAAGACTCGTATTTATATCAAAGCCACTCATTTAAAACGATCCCATACTATCACGGCCATTCAGTAGTGCACATGTATAATAATCCCAGTCTAGTTGCTGCACAAGGAGGTTCTATCACTGCAAAGGGTCCATTCAGCTTTCTCACACATAGCTTTTGAAAGGATGTCCAAGAGACACCTGTCACTGATCCTTTTACTCACCCTTGCAAGTAAGGTCTGAGCCACATTCACTAGAGATTGTGTGAGGACAACAAATTGTATCTTCCCAAGGTGTTTAACACATTTCTTCAACTTTTAGATTATCAGTCTGATAGTCTTCACTGGAAAATCAATGCACATAAAATGAATACACACACAAATGGCAGCAGCATTAAAAGAAGCAGTATGAAGAGACTTTGACAGAAATAGCAGATTATATCTGACTAAAATATCTATGAGTTCTAAAATGGCAGTTGAAAAGACATCAGAGGGGCAGGGAAAATGAGGTCTTTTCTATTAGTTCTGACTACAACTAGCAAGAAAATTTTTGCTAACACATAATAATCTTAGGAAAAAATCAGTTTTACATATCTAAGCAGTTGCATCTTGAATTCTTTCTATGATGGCAAGCATTTTTTGTAGGTGAAGATGCAAGTTTTAAAGGTAAAGTCTTTTAGCATGAAAATTTGTGACTTGTTGTAAACAGACTGACATTTTTCTAGGAGAAAAGTATAATTAAGTTGCAAGATTCTTTTCCAAAATAGAAAGACCTTACTCTACAAGTGGAATTTACATAAACCAAGTGTTTCATCAAGTTACCTTTAAATTTGACTATCAGTGAATTCAACTCCCACTCTCTCCTCAAAGAGTTTAAATCTGAAAAATGTAGAACTGAAACTAACACACGAAAACTGTGGTAGGGAAAAGGGTGACAAGATTACAAGGGTTAATGAAACCATGCAAATTATCAATGAAATCCAGTGTTTTAAGCACAGTTTACCCAGACAGCTGTACAGGATTTGGGGAGTTCACTTAGGGGCAGGCTTAGCCTCATGCTGTCCTCCAGAGTGGGGAGGTAACTGGTGATGTTCAAGGCCTGCTGAGAGCAGGGGCAGCACCTACAGGTAAGCTTGGACTCCACGATTCCAGGTGGTGATAGCCCAGGCTAATTGCTGCCCGACACCTCCATCCCGAGTCTGCGTTTGCAGGAAAGAATCCTCCTGGTCCAGCAGAGATCCTCTGCACTGAAGCAGTCAGAAGTTATGAGCTTCAGGGAATCAAGGCAAGGGTTACAACAGAATTAAAACATTTTGGTGAAAAAACATCTATGAGCCATGCAAAGTGCAGAGGAGAAAGGACTTGGGAGAAGAACTGTATAATAAGTTATAAAGAAGAGACAGTGTAAGTGCACAATAGTAAAAGACAAGCATCGGCTTTAGAGGAAAAAGATGTTTTGAGGACTGGAACATTCCTGCAAGTCATGTGTCAGTGTTGCATGTGACAGGAAAGAAGAATGATTCTTGTTTTGAAACATTGTTCTTGCCTCTGCCTAAGTCCTCTTCACAGCATAACAGTAAAAACTTGTTAGATGTACAAAACAGCTGCTGATGTGCTCTCTGCTGTCTCACAGCATCCTTTGAGAACCAAAATATATAAGCAGAAGCCGAAGTTCATTGCTAAGCAACAGACTGCTTAAACCTATCTGTTGTGGCGTGGCCTCGTCCAGCTAGATGGTCACTTCCCAGGAGCCTCACGCTGGTCCGGTGGTACCTCGGTGCAGTGTGCGATAGCTGGTGGGAAAGGTAGAGTGCTGTGCCATCCCTGGAGTCCCTTGCAGGTTCCAAGGCTCCCTGAGCCTTGCTATCCTGGGTGCAGGCTACCACCTGTGGCCAGTAGCCCCAGGGGGGGCCATGAAGCCACCACATGTACACCCGCTAATCCCACCCGCACAGGTGGTCATGCTGGCCGTCGCACTGTCAACACCTTAAGATGGGGGTAAAGAGTCAGAGGTGGACTCTCCTTATGATGTTCCACAGAAGATGTTTATTGGTGGAGGGACAGGGAAGGAGAGCCAAAAAACACAGGGTGACACAAGGTTTTATACAGAACCAAATGGGGGCAGAGAGAACACTGAGGACCAATCACACGAGGGTAAGAGGGAGGAGAAAAGGCGGGGTTACAATAAGACAGCCAATGAGGGTGGGTGAGGGGAGGAGCAGGGGAGCAAGGCCACTAGGGCATCGAGTGGGGGAGAACATTCTAGAACTTAACCATATACAGAACATAGATTGACAGGGATAAACCAACTGAATAGGGGGACAAAACTTAGCAGGGCCTGGATGGGAGACACCTTCCTAATCCTCATATCTTAGGGGGAGATCTTACTTTGGACCTTGGAGTCTTCATTCCATACAACTCTTGGGCTCCCTGGCCCCACTGGCTCCTTGGTCCATTAGGTGGCTGGCCCATCCACTGCAGCCTCTCCTGCTGCCGACCTAGCCACCTCCACACATATCTCCAAATTCAAGTGTGTGACAAAGTTCTGTTCATATCAGTAGGACAGAAGCTTGTAATTCAGTTTAAATTCATATGAGCCTTTTGCTGAAGAGTGGTGGGGTATGGAGGTGGTAGTGTGAACCCTCTGCCCGGCACCGGCCAATGTCAGAGGGGAGGTCTCATGAAACTAAAGGGACATCAGACTTTAGCTGCTTTCTTGATACTTCTTTTGGACTCAATGATGTTAAAGGCCTTTTCTATTCTAAATGACTCTATAATTTGGTCTCAGCCATTGCTAGTTTATGTCTGCAGCAGTTCTAGAGTTTTCCCTTCTCATGAATTAGGGAGTGGTGGAGCATGAGTGAAACATGTGAATGCAGCACCTGAAAGGATCACTGTCTCATCTAATCCCATTACCATCATTGTGGGACACCATGCACTAATCTTTCAACACCAGGAAGGCTCTACAGAACATTCACTCCCACGCTACAATCCTTGTTTATAGGACAGAAATTAACATCTTCCCCTTGCCCAATCTAGGAGAGATTCACTTTTTTGTTTCTGCTGCAACTGGGCTCAAGTCAACAGTTGGTGGGCTGGTTTGAGCTTATGAAGTGTCCTCAAGGAATACCTGGGGACTTTTACTGGTATTCTGTTCTGAAAATACAGCCCATAAAAAAGAGAGAAACCCTATGTTGTTTCCTGGCTGACTGACCCATGGGAAGATTAACACAGTGTTAAAATATTTCTCCTAATAAAAGGAGCAGGTCAGACAGAACATTCTCAGAGGCTTCTTGGAGGCATATCACAGACAAGTAAAAGCAGTGTGAAAACCAGTCCAATAAGCCGAGTATTTATTTAAGGGCAGGTACATAATGCTTTCTTTTTCATCCTCCTCTAAACATTGCCTTGGCTTTCGGTTTCCTTCCAATGTCAGTTTTGTTCACTATAAAATCTTTTTCCCCTGCATTTAGATTCCTTCGTTGTCATAGTTCATAGACCCATAGAATGGTTTGGGTTGGAAGGGACATTCAGGATCATCCAGTTCCAACATCCCTGCCATGGACAGCGACTCCTTCCACCATGTTGCTCAGAGCCCCATCTAACCTGGCCTTGAACACTTCCAGGGACAGGGCAGCCACAACTTCTCTGGGCAACAACTTCTCTGTTCCAGTGCCTCACCACCGTCACAGTGAAGAATTTCTTCCTAATATCTGATCTAAACATACCCTCTTTCAGTCTGAAGCCATTCCCCCTTGTCCTATCACAGCATGTCTTTCTTGTAGGCTCCCTTCAGGTACTCAAAGGCTGCAATAGGGTCACCCCAAAACCTTCTCTTCTCCAGGCTGAATAACCCAAACTCTCTCAGCCTTTTCTCACAGCAGAGGTGCTCCATCACTCTAATCATCTGATGATGATGATGATGGCCTCCTCTGGATTTGCTCCATCAGGTCTATGTTCTTCTTGTGCTGGGGACCCCAGAGCTGAACACAGTACAGTACTTCAGGTCTCCTTCTTCTGCCAGAAGTGGGACACAGTTTTTATATATAAATATGTGTGTGCGTGTGTGTGTGTGTGTGTGTGTGTGTGTGTGTATAAACAACATATGCAATGTATACACAAATGTATGCATTTACACAGCTACTTACTTTTGAACAAGACACCTGAGAAAAGGAAAATTAAGGAATCTTGCTGCTGTAGGACTTATTATTCTTCCTTACCCAGTATTGTCCCTACTATATGTTACATTCAATTCTCACAGCACTGTGAAAATGAGTTTGTAAGCATTTGGAACCTGAGAAGTGTGATTCTGCCCAATCTCTCAAATGAATAAACAGTTTTAGTTGATGCTTAAAATCTGCAAAAAATTAGTTGCTGTAACTGACACTGAAACTGTGTTAGAAATTTTGGGAAAAACTGAGTCATGATATAAAGGTATCACACACATTCACCATTATTCTATTCATGTTTACTTAAGTCTACTAAGGAAATGTACAAAAAATCTCAAGAGGCAGTAAAATGATAGCAGTGACCACTGGATGGGTTCTGGGCAAACACTAACTGGAAATGGCACCAAGGCTTTGCCAGCTCTTCTAGAAGAGACAGGAAGAAGAGCAAGAAATACAAAATCTCCCACAGATGGGATCCTTTGCACCTCACTTCAGATGTCTGTAATGTAAATGCCTATGTTTGAGGTAGCCATCCCCAGGTAATTTTACCTGGAGGTAAAACATCTTTCCATTGCCAGATCCAGGGATCTGCCTGACTCATCAGATGCAAGCAATGTGTAATTATATAGGCTCATTGCGGTTGCAATTTTTCTAGTTAAACTTTGTTGTTTTAAAGTTTGGACATCTGTTCAGTTCACTTGAACCACACCTGCTCAGGGAGCAGTTTTAAAAGTTTGCGTCATGCTTTTATTTATTGACATAATGATCATAATTATCACTGCACTTCAGTTAGTAATGGTTTTGATGTGGCTTCTGAGGGCTCAAAGTTGAGTGTACAGGGAACAATATTCTTTCCAAAAAAATGCTGATTTTGGCATATGTAAAATATCTCACACAAACATGAATGTCTTTCTGGAATAATCACTCTTCTCTTTCTGCAAGTAAAAGATACATCCAAGCAACCTCAATAAGAAGAACAGTGTAGTTTTGATCAAAGCTAATCACAGTGTAGTAGAAATGATTAATTTTTTTCCTCTATGTTCAATGCAATTCTGAAATTATCTAATACTCACTTCAACAGAAGTGAGTATTAGATCTCACTAAAATCTGAACAGATCTGAAATATATTTCATCTTGATTAAAGGTAAAAAAAAATATATTTTTATGTCATCATTTCAATTGTTTTCTTATACTAAATATTGTATATTCTATCATATAGGTAAAAATAATTATTTTGCTTTATTAGTAGACATAGCATAAGAATCAGCAGTTTCATCTTATCCACACAGACCATTTTGCATGTATGAAGATAAACCATCTCAAGGAGACTTAAGATTCGAATTTTTTTATTTTTCTCGAATTCTGAAATATTTAGCTTCTTATCCCATTTCGCCTCTCAGAACTCCTTGAGAAATGGAAATTCAGATAAAGCCTGGTGAAGTTTTATGAGGGAAAGTAATATTCAAGTTCTCTGAAGTCTACTGAAATTCAGCTACAATCATTTGGATGAATCATGAAGAATTATTCTCTTTAAAAACTGGATGAATTTTTTAAGTTATGTGACTGTGGCACTCCTCTAAAAATCCATATGATACAAAACAAACAAACTCCTTGAGTAATTATTTTTACTGAGAAGACATAAAAATCCCGTATTATTCACACAGAAATAAATGAAGAGATGATGCTTCATTCAGGTCGTCTCTCTGAGTGTTTCAATATGACTTGGAAAGATAATAAATTTAAGTCCCAGAAAGATCAACCCACTATTGGTATTTTCAGTAATTTTAGAAAATGGGGTTGAAAAATCAGTTAAATGGAAACACTCAGAACAAAGTACTTAGATGTTATCTCAGACTCCAATTATAAAGACCAAAGACCAAAACCTTCCAGCTATCATTAGCACCACAGGAGATCTTTTTACTAAGCTCATTTAAAACATAGGTGTGCACCTAAATCCCTTCTCATGAAAAACATCTTCTTCTGTCTAAAATTTCCCTGAAGTATAAATGTTATACTGGCACTGGTGTGCAAAAGGAGCAATTAAAAGGAAGATTAAAAGAAATTTAAAGAATATATTTCCTTCATAACTATTCTTATAACTGCTCTGAAGTTCCTCTGAGTCTCATTTGATTTCCCCAATGGACTTTTAGTCTTTTTCTAGTATCAATATCAGTCACGATCTCTCCCTGCAGAGTAATACATCTGTTCTCAGGGAAAAGAAGGGCAGATAGATACAGAGCTTCTTCTAAATCAAGCTAGAACTTGTTATGGATTTTGTTTTCCTTCTTGCATTCCCACAGCCATAAGAAAGACACAGCAGGTAAAAAACCACTCACAATGGAGAAAAAAATGACCAAGATTATAAACTGCAGTGAAGACACATAGTTCTCATGAAAGTCTGGTCTATTTAAATAAGCAAAACACACATTTACTGGAAAAAAAGTTATTTAATTTTTTTTCAATGGCAATTTAGGACTTTGCCCTTTTTTTACTGAGAGTAACATAATGAATAATTGCTTTTAAGATTGAAGTGATCACAAGCAGCTTATAGAATTAGGGAATTTTGCTGAAGCGAAACCTTTATGAGGAAACGTACCTTTATATGCCCAAAAGAATGGCCTTATTTATTTGAAAATATAATGGCTTAAATCCTTGAGGGGTTACCTGAGCTCTCACCTTGCTAAAAAACAAGCTACATGCAAGGAACCCAGAAGTGATGTGTCTTGAGTTTAAAAGCTCTTTATAGCTCCAGCTTTTGTAATTTGAACATCTCTGTTGCTGCTGAAACAGCTTGATCAGTATGATCTCTACAGTTGTCTCAAATACAAATTGCAGCTAATGGAAATAGAAAAGAGTCAACAGTTAGGTTTTACTGCAAAAATACCTTCCCAGCTTGATTAGCCAATAAGAAAAGGTGGCAAAACACCTTCTACCATCTTTGCTGGCCAAACCCCTCCATCTCACCTACTAGAAAAGGATACAGTCACAGCCATACATGTTTGATTTCTCCTTCTTGGATCCAGATGCTGAGGCAAGGTGAAACCTTCACCTCACACAGGGTGCAGCAACTCATCTCTGACAGGCCCAAATTTTGAAAACACTTGAACACTTAGGACCTGCAGTTGTCTCCCATCACTTAAAGACATACTGAAACTGTGGGCTGTCAAATATTTGATTGGTATACAGCAGCCTTATTTTATTGTCTTCAACTGCTCCTATATTAGCAATTGCATGGTCACTCTCCTCTTAGATAATTCAACCTGCAGTGCCTAGGGAGTGCAGAGGAAAAGAGAGTTCTCCAGCTGTGAACCAGCAAAAGTTAAACAGAAAGAAATATACTGGATAAACCAGGCCATTCTTGGAAAAGACTATAAAATGTGTGCAAAAGACTTAACAAGATTTAAGAATGAAGGAAAAGACTGGAAAGAATAAAATACAGAATCATGTACAAAAGCCTGTCCAAGAAAAAAGACAGAGAAGCAAATATCAGTGCACTATTGACACTGCTAAGCAATCCACGGCTGGAATATGGAGTGAATGAAATCAGACACAGCTTCATGATCACCACTACTTGGCAGTGTATTTCTTTCTCCCTGTACTCCACTCCTGCATCTTGGAATCACAGAATCACAGAATGACCTGAGTTGGAAGGGACCTCCAAGATCATCTGGTTCCAATTCCCTGCCTTGTATAAGGACACTTTTCACTAGACTGACTTGCTCAGTGTAACCAAAAGTAGGCAAAAATAAAACTCCTTAACACCAATGTAGAATTAAGAAACAAGCATTCTTTATTTGGCCAGATGCACGGGGGGATATATCCTCCGAAATAGCATTCATCCTGAGTACAGAAAAAGCTCCTGTTTATGTACTGTATTTTACATACATATTCATTGATTTTCTTGGAATAAACATCCATATGATGATAATTTTCTCAAAAATCATCAATATCTGTTACCTATCCTTTGCTTATGTGTTCTTCTGTCCCAGGGGTTTCTTTGGTGGTCCCTGGTGGTCAGTGACTCCAAAGCCATACTTGACTGCCCGGTGAACTGGTAAAATGTTGGCATAGCTGGGCTGATTACTCTCCAGCTCTTCTTCTTGGTAAATGCTTAACATGACCTTACGGAATAAGCATAGTGTGGAGCCATAGGCTAGTGGTTTGTGAAGAATAAGTGTTGTATTAACCCACCACGTGCAAACAACTCTTCGTGTGGCAGCAAGAGCTCCATCCAGCCTGGCGTTAAATATTTCCAGGGATGGGGCATCCACAGCTTCTCTGGGTAATCTGTTTCAGTACCTCACCATTCTCACAGTAAAGATTTTTTTCCTAATATCTAATCTAAACCTACTCTCTTTCGGTTTGAAGCCATTCCCCTTTCACTACATGCTCTTGCAAAAAGTCCCTCTCCAGCTCTGTTGTAGGCTCCCTACTGGAAGGCCACAACTAGGTCACCCTTAAGACGTCTCTTTTCAGAGGGGCAGAATTCCCTCCCTTGACCTACTGGCCATGCTGCTTCTGATGCAGAAATAAACTAACACTTCTTCAATGTTTTATTCAAGACTGCCTTGAGTCTTACCTTGCTGCTAGAATCATACTCATGTGCCCATGTGACTGCGTTTCTGCTGATGTTAGTGTGTCGAGTTTATGACTCATCTCCATTTTAAAGATAGTGATTATGCACACATACACAAATACATCAAAAGCCTTGTCATTGCTTCACCTATTCAAATCCAGTTTACATGCTATTTGATATCAAACATAGAAGACCTTTCTAATTATTAATGGTGACTACTACTGATTGTGACTAATGTTTGAAGTCTCATCAGGGTAGGAAGATTGAATCAGAAACTGCTTGCTTTTTTAGTGAAGATGTAAATGCACAGCAGGTATTGTTCATTAAGTGATGTGAGGTATAAGAGAAGGAACAATACTTCCTAGTCATTCATACATCAGATCCTGTGTCAGTGAGATAACTGCATCCCAATATAAAAACCATATTTCAGAGGTGCATGTCAGATTTTACTTAAGTTGATGGCACCAACATGTGCAAAGTGTATTTCAAAAATCAGATGCCATGATGCATTCCTGAATCCACTGAAGTCAATGAGAGGCCCCTTTTTTCAGTGGGACATCTTCAAGTCCTATGGCAATGAATTTTAAAATTGTACGTTCCTGAATGCCAAATTCTTCAAGATTAAAGAAATTCTGATACTCCATTAGTAATTTCACCATAATTTACAACTGAAAACCATCAAATGTCAGAACTTTCCAGTGATCACATTTACTTCCCCAAAATTCACCACATTATGTCTTGCATTTATGGCTTTTTATTAATTTTTGCTTACATTCCCACTATTAGAATGATGACTTGCATCCCGAAAATACCTATTTCACTTTATTGACATAAGGAGAGCCAGGGACAGTTAATTTCAGCATAGACACAACAGCAGAAATGTCTGAAGTTAGACGGGATGAATTACAACTTTTGTCATTCAGATGTCATGAGACCTGAGGGGACACATAAGGCAGCATGACCTGTTGCCCAACACAGACTACAGAACATTATCTAGTGATCCTTTTCCTGGGTTGAGAACTAATAGATAACTGATATTCCACCTGGTGAATGAGATGAGAAAGTTAGGGATAGCCAAAGTAATATATAATGTAATGGATTATATATAATCCATTACTCTAGAACCAAGAGAGACAACAGATCACTGACACCACTATAGTGAATAAATTTGTCTCAAGCATAGCAGCAAGGCTTGAAGTTTGAGTCAGGCATCATTTCCCTAGGAGTTTTGTTCCAACGAGCACATAAAAATGGTAAAAATATATACCCTCTAACTAATTATCTGGTTTAACTTCTAAACACTGCCTTTGCCTGCTAGATTAAAGACTGATTGCATGTACTGATCTCTCATTTTTTGTATACATATATATATTTATATTTATATAAATATCTAAGTTGTATCTTGATTTTCTTTTGATCATCTAAATAAATTATGAACAAGTCCCTCACTGTAACATTTGAACACTTTATAAACTTTGTTACTTTTTTGGTAAGTGGTGGTGAGATCTGCTTTAATGTAATATCTTCACTGTGAGAAAATAAAAAGTATCATACTCTATTCATTGCAATGAAAGTTTTAGTGTTTACATCTAGCTTAACTGTAGCAATCTACAAAAAATCTAGCAATTTAAACTCTAGAAAACAACTCTTAATAGAATCAAAAAGGTCTTTTTAGTTTTATTTCTCCAAATGCACATCAAAGCCTCCAACACTCTGTATAGTACTGTCAAGCTGCTGTATAAATATGTGCTCTGTTGTCTGACAATAAGGAAGAAGGAATTTTTGGCTAAGTAACAGCTGAGCTGCAACGTGACCATTGCAAAACACAGTACTGTTGGTAGGAGAAAGAGAAGGTTTTACTGTGAAGGCATCATAAAACTCAACTGAGGCAAATCAGCTGAAGAATCACCATCCTGGTTTTAAAAAGTCTGGTGTCCAAGAACGTCTTTTGACTCATGGAATATGAGCATGAAGACTTATCCAACAGTCTGGCAGTCCAAAAAAGCCTCACACAAAGTCACCTAAAAGCAGAATTGGATCATATTTCTGCTCATAACTGTTGGTGACAGATTTGTCAAGTAACAAAGAATTTACTGCTTTTTTAATCTATGGAGATCCTGTGAGAGCCTCTTTTTGAATCTACCTATATCCCCTGAAAGGCTGGACTTTTGATGAAGTGCAGATCTGAGAGGAAGAATTTTTGCTGGTTCTTCTACTCAGAAGGAAGTATTAGTTCCATGCTGTTTGATCTTCAGAGGTGGCGTCTTCAGAGTTGAGATATACTGACTTCCTTAAACCCATAAGATTTATTAAAAACTCGAGTGAGGTAAAAGATGCTTTTATTCTCTAAAAGAACACCAAATAGGAGTACGCATTGGCTGGCCAGGCAGTTTGAACTGCCTGGTGCATGAAGGGTAATAAATAATTCTGTGCTTGGCATACATTTTCCAAAGAGCACAGAATATCTGCTGTTAAATAAGCAATGGCAAATTATGCTGTACTACAGTACACACAAGATATGAACAGATTGTTTCATATATTAAAAGAAAGGAAAAAGAATTTTTTGCATAAATTAAGATTTCATTTGGAGACATTACTTTCATTCCTTTTTCTCTCCAAGCATCACCACAATATATCAATTCCTATCACTTAGGGGAGAACAGATTGTTAAAGACTAACATAACAGATTGTTTCAGACCTCAGCAGAAGCTTAATCACACAATCAGCTTGGACATGCCTTTCCCGTTATTGGTAAGTCTGATCTTGGATTTCCACATTCTTAGAGCAGCTGTATAGAACTTTGAAACTACTGGTCATAACCAAAGTTTGCATTTATTTGAACATAACTTATGAGGTGTGTACCAATATCTAGATATCCAAATAGCATCTTTCCCTCTAGCAAAGTAAGAGAACAACTGGCTAGAGGGTATATCACCCTTTCGTTGCAAATTGAAAAGCATCTGTGCCTTTCAATTTGACAAGGAGAAAAGGGCAAACTCAACTGACTTCTGGGCTACAGACACTGGATTAGAAATACCAAACATCCCGATTTGTGCATCTGATTTATGTTTTCCTGACTAGCTATTCCCATGGAATTTAACATATCATGCAAGAACTCCCTAGGAAATTAAGTCTTCCTTCTATCTGAAGAATTTTTTCTCCATTCTCAGATAATATATTGCAAAGAAGAATTAGGGATTATTAACATGAGGTCTTCACAGTGTATAGCTCCAATAGCAAAATGCACCCTTCAGCACAATGTAAAAGCCCAGGACAGATTGATTCCTGTAAAGGTGGAAGGAATTATCATTGCTTAAGGTAAAATCTTCAGAAGTGCCTAAATTACTTAGACTGTTGAAGTCCCATTTTCAAAAATGACATAAGCACTTAGAAACATAAATCCAATTGAAGCTTCATGATTACTATAGCCTAATAGTTACTTCATTTCAGGTGACCAGCAATAACTGCTACACTTAACCCACTAAGATCTGCAAATGAGGCTTAAGTGGCTCTTCCCTTGCTGGCTAAGTACAACCAAATTTTTCTTACTTTTCTTACATGTAGCATGCATGCAGCCTGTTATGAAGGACTACTTGACATGGCAGAAGATTAAGTTACAGTAACTCACCATTAGCAAATGAAATCATGGGACCTCAGAGCTTATGAATATGTAAATTCAGCCCATGAGAGGTTTTTGACTCATAGCCCAAACTGAATTTCACCCAGAAGTTCCTCCAACAATCCCACAGCAGCTCATTGAATAAGCATTTGAATGCATTTTCTTGAAAGCTTGCTTCCTTATCCTAAGAAATAGATACAAATTTTTCAATTCTCTGAAATATTATTCCAAATATTCTTACACACAGGCATTCCAAAGAGAATGTTTACTGAGAGCTTGTGATTCTTTGTATTCCTTCATTTCTTCTACCTATGTCAGGTTACCCAAGTTTTCAAGTAGCTATGTCTCTTCTTTGTGTGCATGCACGCACACATGTATGTGTGTTAAAACTACAAATCGTGGAGAATGCACTAAGAAAAGACACACTAACGGGTTAATCATCCATCTAAAACAGTGTGTGGGTGGCTAAATAATTCATTTGAAATATAGCTCACTTCTCACCCACTCACAAAGGTGTTACTGAAAGCATGAATTCTCTTTCATATTTGGGAACAAAACAAGGCTTATTTTTTGCCTTTTATAAGAAATGCTAAAAGCAATGTGAGAACCCATCTTCTCAAATACACACAGAGTTCTCATAAGCATTTATGCAACATCTGCTGCTGTGGGCTGAGGCTAGTAAACAGAAATGTTAATAAGAAATAAAAATATAGTATTGTTAACAATAAAAAGTAATAATGTGTTTCTACTGCTTAGGGCATCTACAAGCGTATAACCTAAGGCAAAGCCTGCTTTTCATGTGGAGAGGCAGAAAGAAGACAGTCACCTGTTTACAGCAGTAAATGTCATCCTTTGTAGTATTTCAGCTTCTCTGCTGTAATGTGATTCTGTAAATATGATGTATTCATTTGTTCTACATGTATTGCTCTGTACCTCAAAGCAGATGCTGTGATCCAAAAGACATGAATGAAGAATCACTGGGCTGACTTCAGAATCACACTACTAAAGTCAGAATATGCTGGATGTAAAGACTTTGTTTTCATTAACATGGTGTCAAGGGTTAAACTGGAGGCAAACTCAGATCCCCACGCTTAGTTCTTCAGAGGAGAGGAGACAGCAAAAACAGGCTGCAAACTTGAAAAAAAAAAGATTAAATTATTTATTTGCTAACTCTACTAAAAATAGAAAGAATAAAAAATAATGAATATATTAAGGCGTAATATGCAAATATCGTTCTCCC
>VZRJ01000967.1:473-80333 GCA_013397565.1 Ptilonorhynchus violaceus
GCCCTGCAGAGAGTGATTGACAAATAGAGGGCTGGGCAATCCTGGGTATATGGACAGACTGGGGAATGAGATGCTGGAGAGCAGTGCCATGGAAAGGGATCTGGGAGTCCTGGTCAATGGCAAGTTGAATATGAGTCAGCAGTGCCTTGGCAGCCAGGAGGGCCAACCCTGTCCTGAGGGGCATCAGGCACAGCATCGCCAGCCAGGCAGGGCATTGTCCTGCTCAGCTCTGCTCTGCACTGGGAAGGCCTCACCTTGAGTATTGTGTGCAGTTTTGGGCACTGCAATATAAGAAAGATATTAAACTGTAAGTAAGCATCCAAAGGAGGGCAACAAAGGTGGTGAAGGTACTTGAGGGGAAGCCGTATGAGGAGCAGCTGAGGTCACTTGGTTTGTTCAGTCTGGAGAAAAGGAGACTGAGGGGAGACCTCATTGCAGTCTGCAGCTTCCTTTTGAGGGGAAAAGGGAGGGGCACTGAGACACTGAGATCAGACACTGATCTCTTCCCTGTGGTGACCAGTGACAAGACCGGAGGGAATGGCCTGAATTTGTGTCAGGGAAGGTTTAGTTTAGATATTAGCAAAAGGTTCTTAACTGAGAGGGTGGGTGGGCACTGGAAAAGGCTCTCCAGGGAAGTAGTCACAGCACCAAGCCTGCCAGAGTTCAGGAGTGTTTGGACAACACTCTTGGGCCTATGGTGTGACTTGGGTATGGTGCTATGCAGGGCCAAAAGTTGAACTTGATGATCCTTATAGGTCCCTTCCAGCTCAGCAGATTCTGTGATTTTCTGATTATGTAACGTTTGCAGTATCAAACCAGGCTCTATGTCTGTCCTTTTATGTTAAATGTATAAAAAATGCTCACTGTAAAAGAAGAGAGAGGGGAGATTGAATCTCTTGCTATTTTCTATGTCTAAGGAATATTCAAGTGAATAAAGTTCATGTGGAACAGAAATGTGGGCCCTAAATTGGTCTGGTTGCTAATTGAACATATTAGACTTTAAACAGGAAAGTTGTATGTGTCATAAACTAGTTTCATGTTTAGTGAGAGTCTCATATTTGCTGCTTAAACAGCTGCAGATGAATTACTTGTTTGTACATGAAATTATATGGAGTCTTTGAAACTTGAATATGAAATTAGCACTTTTAAGATCTAGCATGTTTTAAAAAGTGCTTGAAAGACTTCAATATCAAAACCAGAACTTATTACTGAGCAACCAAATAAAAGACCTAGTCTTTTGCTAGAAATTTTAAGGGGATGGGGCAGAGGAAATAAAGATTCATGTATGTTGATAAAGTACTCATCATATATGAAAACTATAAAGTGGGAGGAAGGTACATGTTTTGGAGAGGGGTTCTGGCAGTACTAGAAACTTGATCCACCTTTCAATTGGTCTTCAGGACCACAAACTTCCCTGGTGATGTTGCTCAACCTGTGGAGTCTGTGTTGCCTCGTCATAAAACACTGTTGATACAACAGACAGCCTGGGAGAATTGCTCTCTGCTTATTTCACTGAGTGACTGAGTCAGAGGGTAGTTTTGAGTGACTGCTCTTCTTCCCCAGCGGGCAGCTCAAAAGTCAGGCATGTCACCTTTTGTCTCTTGTATCTGTACAGAGGAGCCAGAGACACTTCTGATGTGGCTGAGGGACGGCACTTTCAGAGGCAGCAGTCCAGTGGGTCAGGCCCAGCCTTTGTCAAACGGCATTAATCTGAAATGGCCATATCTATTATTATTATCCAGTTTCTCCTAATAATGTCATAATTCACAATGAAATGATCTAATAATGTTACCGTTCAGCTATGAAATGAACTTAGTAGAATAGTAGAATATTCTTAGTAGAGGAGAATAAAGTAGAAATAAGTAGAACAGGTGAGACAGCATGAGTCAGATGTGCTCATCATGAAAGTGGAGAGAGCATTGTTATGTAGGCTTTATTGATAGCTACTTGGCAAGTCATATGTGATATATGTTCTATTTCTAGAATAGAACATCCATGGAATGGAAGATACTCTGCTTTTAAAAAGATTAAAAGTTAAATGGTGAGAACCGAATGATTTGAGAATGCATCAATCCACAGTTGTCCCATGAACTGGTCATCTCTTTTGCTAAAAGATTGTGCTGCTTAAGGCTAAGGAAGCTTCCTCTTCCTGCCATTTGCAGGCCTTCCCTCATTTTCCAGATCATGCTAAGAGACAGAAAAATATTAATAAACACATTTATACAAAAGCTATTTTTCTGCTGTGATTATATTAGGATTAGATGTTGTATAATTTAGGGAATATTATCTTTCTTTGCCAAGTTTTGGCAGAAGTGCTGCAGAGCAGCACTGCAAAGCAGCAGTGCATACACTGCTTCATGGATTTAGCTAGTCTGCATATCGAGACTAGAGTCCTGTCTCACCTCTTTTATGTCCTCAAAATGCTTAAAAAATTGCACAGCTGTTTGCATGTTTTTCCCAGGAAACTATTCTGGAGAAGCTGTATAAAATTTTACATTCAGAATATTTCTTAAATGCTTTTATTCACCAAGACTTGTTTATTAGAAAATATTCTAGAATAGATTTCCTGTCAGGGAAGCCTTCTGCTATTTTAAAAATAAATGTTATTCATATTTAAATTCTTCACATTCCTATTTATTGTTGCTCCAAATTTTTCTCCAAATTTAATTTTACTACAAATTACTAAAAATATTGGCTTGTCCATGATTTTTTGGAAAAAGCTCAGAATGCAAGTACACTCTCAAGCCAGGTATTTTTGGTGTGAGGGTGGAAGGCTGGCCCTGGAGCATGTATCCTGCTGCACATATCCTGGTGCTTCACCACTTCAGGTGTTGTACCATTGTGTCTGTCATTTTCCTCATTCCTGCCAGTTTGGAAACAGTTAAGAGCAAACTGGATTATTATTTTCTTACTGGGGGATAGTCATGAAGTGCATGGTTGAGCTGAGGACTCCTGACACCGTACATTATACTGCCCCTCACATCAACTTTCATACTGTTTTAAAACACTCAATCAGTCTTTCATAGAAAGATATTTTGCTGTGATGTTTTACTGTATCACACAGAGTGTCTGGCTGATGATCGCTCTCTGAATAAAAGTGTTATACTGTTTGCTAGATCACTCTTCTTCACCTGTTGTGAGAAATAAATGAAAAAAACCATAGGATCCTAATATGATAACATTTATACTTAGAGGTCATGCAGGACCTCCCAATGTTATCTTTCTAAACAGACAGATAATTGTACATGGTGGCCCAAAAATCAGTTCAAGCTAAAATAAAATTTTGAAACTTTCTGCTAAGAAGTGCAGTAGATGAAGTCCATCTCCATTGCCTCATCCCCATTGCCATCTGGGAGGGGTTAGAATTTCCTGTTTAGCTGAAGCTGCAAATTATTCTGTTCTTTGTGTGTACCTGGAGGTTTTCAGCTGAAAAAGAAGTTCAGTTCTGGGCTGCCACTTATATTTTCAAATGCATCTATCTATCTGACTTTGCTGTGTTGCTTCCATTTTCTGTGTTCCTCTTTGATTTAATAGAACAATTTTCATTTTGGCCTTTTGGGCAATTGGCAAAGTGTAATTCTTGCCCTTTATTGTACCTTGGTGAGTGCTCCAGAAGAAAGCATTTTGTTTCCAAGGACTTTGTGTAGGTGTGTGGAAATTTCTGTTCGATTCCAGGTACCCCAGAATTGTGACCATCACCGTTTAAATGTTTTTCTTTAAATAGAAGATTTATTATTCTTTAGGTAGAAGAAATATTTTAATTTTCATTTTAGTGTTTAATGCCCAAGAGTAGCTGAGTTTGGTGAGTTCTAAGTCAGATACTGAAAAAAATTGAGTGTTCTTTGTGTCAGTATTCTTTATCCTCACTGACTTGAACTTGACTCTCTGTATGATTCAATTTTTCGTTTTACTTGTCCTGTTATGCTGAGTTCAAACTCTGCTAAACTGTACAACCATGTCAGTTTTATAAGTGAACTCCTAATGAATATAAAACTCTACCTACTCTGCCATGTGAATTTGGTGGATTAGCAGTACGATTTACGAGGTAAGCTTATTTCTGTAGAAACAATTCAGGTTTCTATACAGAGTAAATGAGCTATGGAGACTTCATGTTTTCAGTACAACTGTAATTCAGTTTGTACTTCTGTAATAGTCAGCAGTAAATATAAGAGATTTTTCAGACAGTCTTCCTTTAAAAATGCTTTCTGCCTTTTATAAGTAAAGAAGTTTTTTACAGTCTAGTGAAATCAGATTTTTTAATAATAAAACCCATATTTAATTTTTTTTAATTCTTATAGCATGCATTGCAAACTTTTTAAGTGATGATTGAAGTAATTGTTGAAGTTGTCTGGAAGGGTACAGGCAGTGAAGTCAGAGAAGAAATAAATATTAGAGAAAATTACTTACTGTCGTTTGCCATTAATACTTCAGATACAGACTGAAATCTAATGGCCTATTTTTTCAGTTTCTTTAGCTACCTATATCTTTCCAAAGGCAAAAAGCTCTGTGTCCTACAGTGTTTTCTCAATCAAAAGTCACAAAGTTGCACTACGGTAAAACAATTAATTTAAGAACCCTATACTTCAAAAGTTTCCTTTTATCATTAAATGGAGCTATCATCTCAGCACAGTTTAACTGAGCTGTGAAGTTAGTCCATGTAAAAATACAATAATAATATCACGTTCTGAATTTAGCGATGGTGTTATTTTTGAATCATGAATATTCTAGTTGCTCGTTCATCCTCCTGACTGATGAAGTCCCCAACAGTGGTTTTCAATCTCACTGATTAATTTATGTTAAATTAATTTATTGTGCCTAATCCAAATTTTAGGATCACTGTTACTTGTAGTACTATGATGCTGCTGGTGTCGACAGCAATGCATTGGGTTCAGTGACCTGATTTTTTGTGTTTTTAATTGAGCCTCCTGCAACACCTCGAATTGAGGGGTATTGAATGTCATTCTCACATGAGGAATTTATATTTTCAGTGGCAGCTAATTAAGTAAAATATGTGAAGAGCTGAGCCTTGATGCTTCAGTAATTACCTCCTCTTCATAGTTATATTATTTTACATTTGACTTGTAAAATGTGTAATTTACACAGAAGTTCAACCCAACCAGGATGAAGAGGTGGATGTAATTATTCTGTAAGCAGCTGGAGGATGTTTCAAGATCGCCAGCCCTTGTTCTTGTAGGAGACTTTAACCTGCCAGAGCTCAACACTGTTCCCTGCTGGGAACTCAACACAGCAGAGAAGAGGCAGTTTAGGAGGTTCTTGGAGTGTATGAAGGAGAGCTTGTTACAGCTGGTGAGCGAGCCAGCCAGGGGTGGGGTTCTGCTAGACCTGCTGTTTACAGAGAAGGGCTGCTGGGACATGTGGTGGTCAGGGGCCATCTGGAGCACAGTGACCATGCAATAACAGAGTTTTCAATATACAGTGAAACAAGGAGGGACATCAACAAAACTTCAACTCTGGGCTTCCAGGGGGCAGACTTTGGCCTGTTCAAGAGACTGACTTCGAGAGTACCTTGGGAAACAGCCCTTAAAAACAAAGGGGGTCAGGAAGGACGGAAAAAGTCCAAGAAAGAAATCTTGATTGTGCAGGGGCAGACTGTCCCTGTGTGCCGAAAGATGAGCTGATGGGGAAGATGACTGGCCTGGGTGAGCTTTTGGAGGAACTAAGGGAAAAAAAGAGGGTGTATCTGCTTTGTAAAGAGGGGCAGTCAACTCAGGAAATATTAAAGGATATCCCTCCTTTTGCCATTAATGTATTTATAAAAATATTTTTTATTATCCTTCACAGAAGTGGGCAAATTAAGTTCTCATTGGGCTTTTGCCTTTAATTTTTTTCCTACATGACCTAGCAACTTCCTTAATATTTGCTGAGTTACCTGCCCCTCTTTACTTCAAGATTTCTTTCTTGGAGTATGCCCATCCTTCCTGACCCCCTTTGTTTTTAAGGGCTGTTTCCGAAGGTACTCTCGAAGTCAGTCTCTGGAACAGGCCAAAGTCTGCCCCCTGGAAGCCCAGAGTTGAAGTTTTGTTGATGTCTCTCCTTGTTTCACTGTATATTGAAAGCTCTGTATTGCATGGTTACTGTGCCCCAGATGGCCTCCAACCACCAAATCTCGCAGCAGCCCTTCTGTGTAAACAGCAGGTCTAGCAGAACCTCACCCCTGGTAGGTTCACTCACCAGCTGTGACAAGCTCTCCTTCATACACTCCAAGAGCCTCCTAGACTGCACTTCACTGTGTTGAGTTCCCAGCAGATTTCTGGCAGGTTAAAGTCTCCTACAAGAACGATCTTGAAACATCCTCCAGCTGCTTACAGAATAACTCATCCACCTCTTTGCCCTGCTTGGGTGGTCTATAACAGACTCCCACCAGGATGTCAGCCTTGTTGGCCTTCCCCCTCATTCTTACCCATAGGCACTTGACCATATACCATATCATCGTTAATCTCAAGTTCTACATCGAGAGCCTCCCTAACACACAGAGCCACCCCTCCGCCTCTTGTATGCTGCATGCATTGGTGTACACGCACTTCAGCTGGGCTGCTAATTTCACCACTGACTTACCACTCTTGGGCTCCTCTCTGGGGAGCCTGGTTTCATCCCCTTCAAACATGGTTTAAAGCCCTCTCAGTCAGCCCTGCCAACATATTCCAGACCATATGACATCATGCTCGGTATATAAAGCTGAGGGGAGAAGAAGGAAGTGGATGACATTCAGAGTGATGGCGTTTGTCTTCCCAAGTCACTGTTAGGTGTGACAGAGTCCTGCTTTCCTGTATATGGAGAACACCAGCCAGTCCCTGGGAAGTGGTGAATGGATTCCTTGTTTTGCTTTGTCTGTGCATGGTTATTGCTTTACCTGTTAAAAGGCAGAATTCACATTCTTGCAGGACTTCCAGTATGACTTCTTATTGGCATGGTCTTCTATGAACCTTTTTGGACTTGACATGTAGTCAATTTTCCATGAAGGAAACCTGAGTAATAGGAATTATGGGATCTATTAGGTCATATGGGTATATGTTTTAGCACTATTTCTCAAACCGGCAATATACTTAAGCTGTAAATAATATTCAAGCGCTCTTGGTGTCTTGCCCAATAGCTCAAGGCCTAGCCTTTGCTGGAGCATCTAAGATCAGGGCATTGACTCTGAAGTTGGTCCTGAGATGAGTGGAGGAAGTATGGTGTGGATACAGTGAGTGGGTGAATCAAAGCAGCAATTGTGAAATGTGGTGATCTCTCCTCATGGTTTTTAATGGAGACTTAAAATAAGTTCATTTAATACAGTGTGGGTAGAAAGAGAATCATAGTAATGACTTAATAGTTGCCTCATGAGAAGATTTTCTCCTTTTAACCAGTTTGAAGAGTATTCTCAGTATTGGGTGCACATGAGTTAGCGTTTGCTCTCCAGTATGAGAAACTCATATAATTTTTTTCACAGAGATTTTAATCATCTCTTCTTATATAGGTATATAGGAAAATTATGGAGAAAAATAATGGAATCTATAGAAAGCCATTGCAAACAGAGATCTTTTTGTTTGTTTCCTGGAATATTTTTAATGTAAGACACTGATTGCTAATTTACTACGCTGTATACTTCTTAAAATAATGGACTGATTTAAAGACAAGTTCTGTTTAAGTTGCCTTTTTCTCTGTATGTAAAATGGTTTGCAGACTTTTAAACAGAAGGAAAGAAAAGATTATTTAAAGCAATTATGAAAATCAGTACCATTCTCTTATAATTTCTTTCTTTTTATCTGCTGGTTGGATTCAAGAATAACCTGCAAAATAATGTGCTTTTTTCACTCTCATTGAGTAAACTTTTCTAAAACTCAAGAAAGTGTTTCTGTCAGTAGGAGTGATGCAGGAGAATAATATGGAGGAACTAGACAGTTGCAGATGAAAAATATTAAGACTGTTACTCGTCTTCAATCTTAGTTACAGCTAGAAAATTGGCTAGAGGACATTTGGTCAGGATCTGAGATAATTAATGATGTTCTGATCTACACACAGTGAAGATGAGAGTCCAGAAGGTTACAGAGGCTTAGCAGGTGATATTACATAGGTGAGAGTTTACAGATGTGAATGATTTAACATGAGTGACTACTGAGATATGAGCGAATGAATGTTGACAGAGAAAAAAAACAAGGCACAGAAATACAGTCCCCCCATTGTGTTTAATTCTGTATTTTGGTGGTCAAATTGGAACATGTTGGGAGGTAGCTGCCTGATCATTCTCTTTTTGTTAGGCAAGATTTAATGGAAGAAATTAGCAAATCTAATGCAATGATACAGTTGTTGATTTCTTGGGCACCAAGGTTTTTAACTGTATGGTACTATTTAATGAGTATAATATAAGTATGTGTATATGCCTATATGCACAGAAGAATTTCTATGCATAAGTTAAATTGACACTTTGGTTTGTCTCAGATTTTTAAGACTACTGTCATATATTTTTGGTGTACAAGTTTATGGTTTTATTTGCATGTTCTTTTTCTAGTAAAGTGATCTCCAAAATCACTTGGCAATAGCATGGCATGGCAATAGCATTTCAGTGATTCACTTTGCTTTTTATAGATACAATTTTAATTTAGGCATGAGATTTTTGAGGCCTAATAGAAGGCAGTCCTCCTCTGATAGGTCTTGTTTCTTTATTTTTCACTTCAGATGTCTGTTTTCAGATTATCCATTTCCTAATACATAGGGAAAAAACACTAGACTTTAAAAGGAGGGAATAGAAATAAGCATTAAGAATGTGAAAGAAAGAAATGCTTACAATATTTTCTAAACTCTGTAACACATTTTATTATTAGTATGAATAGTATCATAAAAGTTTAGATAGTTCTAATGTGTGACGTATTTTCTTGCCAAACTTCTGAGACTCTTTTTGGAAAGTACTCTAAAATAGTCATCCCAGTGATAGCTTTGGTAATGACTTTTATTTCCTAAGAGGAGGTTAGTGCCATGTAATAAATTAAGATTTCACTAATGCATAATAGCAGTGAGGGATGTTCACTTCTAATTGCTGAGATGACTGATGTTTCTTAGCACTCTGCAGAATGAAATCCATGTGGAGTATGTCTAGGCTATGATCTTTCATTTCATATGAGATTTAGTCAAGTAGACTCCTTACTCGACACACAGACTGAAGCATCTGCTTATGTAACTAGGCATTTGCTTAAAGGACATGCAAAGTATCTGCAGTGGACTAAGATTTTCTAAGATAACCTCAACATTCTGTGAAGCCAGTTGGTCTTTATTCATATGTTATCTGCTTTCATCCATACAAAATAAAGTTGTGGAGTAATTTAGTGTGCTTTATTTGTCTGTGATGTGTACTCTCCATCTGTGAAGCCAACTGTCAAATATGTGTTAAGCTTCTGTTACTGTAAATCTAAGGGACAGTGATTGTCCAAATAGTCTTTTTCCTTTCTTGGAAATGTTAGAATTTTTTTAAAATCCAAATGAAATGATTCCAGAGGGAGTATTGAGACAGAAACTAATATTTAAGGTCCAAAGCTAGTTTAGAATAGGAATAATAGGAAGCAGGAAAAATATATCAACTTCCCTGGAAATGTGTTACACTACGTGTAACTGTGTGTGTGGACGTAAGTATGTATTTGTTTGAAATGAGAAATCTTAACAAAGTATTACTGTTAAAAGTGCCTAAAATTGTAGTAGTATTAGTAATTCGTATGAAGAATTACTCATGCTTTTGTTTTTCCCTGCATGATACTATTTCAATACTTATATTTGAAGATGAGTTTGAAGTGCAGTCCCTAGCTGATAGACTACATAGACTCCATCCTACTGTTTTTGGAGTCTTCGTGTTGTGAGCATGCTACAAGATCAAACTAAAATGTTTCCCTTTAAAAACTCCTATTACTGATTATTAATTTTATTCCACACAAAAGAATAGAAAAATTTGTTGAGCAGCATTTGGGAAACCAAAATGTGTCTTACCTGTTAGCACTGCAATATAAGAGTCTTGTTTCTCCTGCAAGAAGAAACTCCTGCAAATTTTCTGGATTTTGACAGTACCTTTCTTGCCATCCCTCTCCCATACTTTAAGTGGCCTTAATACAGACAATTCAGATTGGTTCTGTGAGACTTGTTCACCTTTGAGAACTATTTTGGTCAGGGAGTGATGCAAACCTATTGGTTGATTGTCACTGGAAATAGACACAACTCTTAAAGTGTACTTCTGAAAAGTATTATATATACAGTCTTTCTCTGCTTAATCACTTAGGATATAAAAGTCTTCTCACTTTAATGAAACCTACAGAAAGTAATGGACAAGCTATTGCAATGTGTATTAAATGTTTTAATAAATAGTGCAAAATTTCAGT
Organism: Ptilonorhynchus violaceus; assembly: GCA_013397565.1. Taxonomy (NCBI): domain Eukaryota; kingdom Metazoa; phylum Chordata; class Aves; order Passeriformes; family Ptilonorhynchidae; genus Ptilonorhynchus; species Ptilonorhynchus violaceus. Next base: position 10,832 of record VZRJ01000967.1, read on the forward strand.
TTGCTAATATGAAAACCCACTAATTTCTTGATGTTCAGGAAATGTTCAGAGTAAAAGAGAAACAAAACCAAAATCTAGTACAAACTTTTATAACCATTCTACATTTATACTGTAATTTTGAAAGTTCTGTCAAGTATACATAGGCATTTTGCAAATGCAAAAAATACAGGAACTTTTCTGCCAAGCTGAGTGATAACGGATCCTATGGATTACTTTTGTTCTTCTTTGACCCAATTTCATGCTATAAAAGGTAAGCCTTGTGAGTGAGAGCCAAAAGGCTGGGAGTGGAGCAGCAATTAGTGGAAGGAAGTTGAAAGCGTAACAGAAGCAAATGTAGACCTATGCCAAACCATCTGCCTCATTTTACCCTAATGAAAAGCTGGAACTAGTCATTAAGATTGCAATTGTTGGTGTCATCTGTCCATCAAGACACTGTCTTCTCTTTCCTTCCCATCACTACAGCTTTGAAATTAACTCAGTTTTCCCGTCCAAGAAAATACCAGTGTTATTTGGAATACAGACAAAATATCTCCTCCTTGATTTTTGTTTTCAGTGTTGCTAATGGCTGTATCAAGATGTCTAGGATTGTGTGTTCTTTAGGAAGCATTTAGACATCTGTTGCCTCTGTTTTACAACTGTGCTGCTTATGTTGACTGCAAGGTACATATATTGGTTTTGAATGCGTTGTTTGTGGTTGAAAAGTGTAAAACAGGTTTTAGACTTCTTACTTTGGTATTTCAAATTGATGGGTTTGGTAATTTTCTTTTATTATTTATTATCTACTATCTATTAATTATCTATTTTTCTTAGATAAGGTGTCCTTCTGATGTGAGGCTTAAGTGAAACTATCCTGAACAATGTGACAGCTTGTGCACTGAGTGGGAATTGTTCAAACTGTGCCTTTTAGCAGTGATTTACTGCTGTATACCTCCCTGCTATCACAGGGTTTTTTTCCAAATAAATTGGTACTGCAAGAAGAATGTACACAGGTGGCAGAGCCTTTATTTTTCACTTTTTAAAACAGAATATTTCACGAGTGCTGTCGCTATCTAGTGCTATCTAGGTTTTACCTAGATATAGTCAATAGAAGCTCAGGACTGCTAGTGTGTGCTTTTCCTTGTGTATTTCAACAGCTATTGGTCACACTAAGACAAGTGATTTTTGCATGACTGGCCAGTATAAGCTTTAGGTAAAACAAAGATTTAGTTTCACTTCAACTTCTCTTGTTTTTTGTTCAGATATTGGGAATAACTCTTCAAAGAAATGGCTTTTTGTGTTAATAGAAAGAGCACAGGGAAAATAAATTTGATTTTTAAATAATAAAAAAATTCTAGGAAATTAAATGTGCCTCTTTTATGCCTTAAGGAATAGAGAAATGGTTGTAGTGCCATGGGTTTGGAGCATTAGTAACGGACTGTTACTGCGAGTTAGGATAGCTCATATGAAATATTGGTAGTTGCAGTATATGTGTAGTGTAAGATTTATGTACTGAAAAATCAAATAATAATTTAAGAAACACATTCCAATTTTTATTGAATTTTCTTTTTTTTACAAAGAAGTATACAGCATTAATGGATTTGGCTGAAGAGGTCACACTTCTTTAAAGTGTATCTTGCACCTGATGGTTTTTTACACAGTTCTAGTTCTGTATTCTTTGAGGAAAAAAAATTGCTATTCTCTCACATTTTTCAACAGTGTCAGTTTTCCTGTGGGGGCAAAGTGATTTCTGTGGGCGTGCTAAATGCAATTAGGACATAACTAATTCAGTCACGTTCTTAAATTCACATTCTTGGTCCCACTGCATTATTCTATGAAGATATATTGTATGAAGGCAGGCTGAGAGAGGTGGAGTTGTTCAGCCTAGAGAAGAGAAGGCTCCAGGGAGACCTTGTAGCCTTGTAGTAAATGTTTAGGTACTGAAAAATAATGTAAGAGAGCTTTAAAGAAGGGCATGAAGTGATAGAACAAGGGATTAATGGCTTTAAAGTGACAAAGATTTAGATTAGATACTAGGAAGAGGTTTTTGACTGTGAGGGTGGTAAGGCACTAGAAACAGATTGCCCAGAGAAGCTGTGGCTGCCCCATCCCTTTGAGCAATCTGGTGAGAGTTGTCTCTGTCTTTATATATAGAAGCCTTGTCTATCTCTCTGTCTGTCTATCTATCTATCTATCTATCTATCTATCTATCTATCTATAATATCATTCTCCCCCTTCCTGTGCCAGTTTAAATGGAATCAATCTCATTCCGTACAGAGCAGCCTTAAAGTTGGGGGTAAAAATAGCACAAGCAGGAAAGCATGATCCTATTACTGACAGAGTGGCGTGCCTTTCAGGAGGTAATCCTGACTTCCAATCTTCTCTCCCAGAACAGAAATTTAAAGTAAGCTGGAGGAGACAGCTAAAAACAGAGATAAAGGGCCAGGCTGTGGGCAGCTGTTTCCTCCCCATGCACAGCTTCAGCAGGAGTTGGGGCTGGTGGTCCTCTTGACTGGTCCTTGGAGCAGAATCTTCTGGGGTAGAGCTGTGGGACTGGTCTCCCTTGTGTGGGCCCTGTGGATGAGCCAAGGTCTCTCTCCTTGTGGGTGATGGTGTTATGAAAGACAGTTCCTGTCATCACAGCCACATCCTGAACTTTTCAAATGACTCTGTGAAAGCCAAAGGCTCAGTGAGTTCTGACACTGCCAGGTGCATTGGGTAGGGGAGTAGCTGTGTTTGGGTTGCAGAGGCAGGACATAGCCTTCATGCAAGTGAGAAGGTCTGTGCTTTTATCTTTACTTTGGAAGAGCAGCAGTAGTAGCAATTTAGAGCATGTGCCCTCCAGGATAGGTGGCAGATCTGGTGGATTTGGAGGACCAGCCGTGAGGCTGCAATGCACTTTAGTGTGCAAGCCTTCATGCCGAAGGAAATTCCTGTGTGCTGTAGGTAACTTGTCTTATTTTGTCTAGTAATAACTGCTAATCGTAGCAAGAATCCTGCTGTGTTTGGTCTATTTCTTAAGCAAAATCTTTTATTTGCAAGTGCAAATTTAAGTTTGCCGTATGACCATGAAACAAACTACCTCTGCTGGCCCTTTTATATGTTCTAAGCCTGTTTGCTAAATTAATTGACTAATTAGAGCATGAGGACAGATGAAAGCTGGGGAGGAAAGTTTTCTTCCTAAATAAAACCTAAGTTCTCTTCAAGAAAAGATGCAAATATATGCACTTACATTTTTAAAAGACTTTAAAAATGATTACTAGTGTGATAAGCTTTGGACCCTTTTAAGCAAAAAACAATGTCATATTTCTCCCTGAGACTTAAGTGTTTGTAAAAATTGTATGCCTTCATACGTAAAAGAACAAATTAAAATGTAGTCCTAAAATGCAGCTTGTTAAAATTACTCTTTCCAAGGTATTTTACTTCACTAGAGGAGATGAAGAGGATTTGCAATCTCTGTTCTCTTCCTGGAAAATCTGCAGTGTTCCAGTGAATGAAGACATGCTGTACTTTGCAATCACTGTGCTTTGAAAAACACTGAAGCAACTATTTGATATATTGCTGTCTCAATAGTCTGCCTTCAATATTCGTATTTATAAAGATGTCCTAAAATAGCACAGATTTGGGAAGAAGCCTGGGTAAAACTTCTTCATAAATGTATTTTTACATTAGTAAAAAAAGGAGCTTCTCTTCAGGTTTCCAGACTGGGAAATGGCTATTGTAGCAAATCAAAGCTTTGCTCAGTCTGTTCAGTATTGAAACCTCTTGGGTCCAGTCTTTCTCCAGAACTCATAATAAATTCTGCGGTCTGACTATTTGAAAGAAATAGTTATGGAAATGAATACCNACCCCAAAAAACCCCACACCCAAACAAACAAATAAACCCAAAACAGACAGTCATAGAGGAATTCTTTGTAAATGAATAGTATGCAAGATACTAAAATGTGAAAATGCCCATTCCCTTCTTCAGGGATAAGACTTAGTTTAGAAAATAGATTTTAATGGTGTATCAGTTTTGGTTTTGCAGATACATTGTTCCTACTGTCCCTAAAAATTCATTGAAATGATCGTGAAAGATTAAGGATTCTGATTCTGGAGCTTTGTAAAAACAATTAAGCAGCACACATAGATTTCAAAAGTCATTGGAGCACTTAAAGACTTCTGAGAATGTTTACAGCAAATTCCAGAAGTACCTGCCTGATACCATAAGTGGCACATTTGGGCACTCTGTATAACACAGGTGACTGTAACGAGACACCTAATAATTAGTATTAACCTATTTGTTAGTATTAGCATGTAATTGTTAATATTTTCTTCATGAGAAATTTAACATCCTGCATCTCCGCAGGCAGCAGAGCTGAATGTCAGACAGGTGTCCTTAGAATTCACAAACCTGCACTGCACCTGAAGTGGGTACCTCTGGTTTTTCTTCGAAAAAGAGACAAATTACTACATCCAAAGGAAGAACTCTACCAGTTGAGCTGGCCCTGACCTATCAGAACCCTTATGTGCCATAGAAGGGGATAAAATCCCCATGATGCATATGAGAAATGTGTTAGGAAAGACAGTTTGGGTTACTCCTGCCTCAAGCGAGGGCATCCTGGCTATTGTTTTTGCTCAAGGATGTGGGTGAACTTGGTGGATAATGCAGAGGGATGGGGAAACATAATGTGTACCTGAAGGGATTTGATTTTTGGTCTGTAATGATTGAATTGCTAGTGTAATACTGGTTGCTGATTGTCACCGCCATTGTATGTCATAAATACCAAGGACAATGAGTATAGACTGCTCCAGTGACACCAGTTATGAATGAACCCAACAAACATCTTGCAGGGATGGTTAGTGATTACTGAAATAATGTCTGTGCTTGTGTATAGTTATATATATATCTATCTATCTCTCTATATGTATATGGTTGAGAGGTATAAAATCTAGGCATAATTTGATGGTATTGGGTAAGGGGTGAGTAATATTCTCGTTACAGATATAGAGGCAGAGTGTTTCTTTATTCCACAGCACCCATGTCAGTGGTGAAGGGCAGAGTTTTCAGTAAAAAATGCTGAAGCACCGGGAGCTGGGGCTTCATTTCCATCCTACAGTGCTTGAGGGAAAAAAGAGAGGACTGCCCCCTTAAGCTTGGTGGTGAACTTTCTTTTGCTGTTGTCTCCCAGAGTTGCAGGGAAATGGTAACTGTTGTCAGAGCGGGTTGGTACTGAAATCAGCTGGAATAAACTTTTGAAGCATTAGAAAGCAAGCATTCTTTATCTGCGCAGGACATGCAGAGGATATCTCCTTATTGTGTGTGTGAGGCGAGACTTTACAACAGGATTTTTATGCATCATAATCATACATATTCATTAATACGTGCTTCTTATCTAACACATAAACATAATTTTCCTAGAACTAATTTGCATGTATCTGCCTCCTACTGGAAGTCCTTTTACAGTCCTGGATGGTCATAAAAGGGGTCTCTGGGGGTCATATTCACTGAATGCTGTGATATTAAAGGTGACTTTTCCTTGAACGTTTTCTTGAAGCATGTGCTGTTGCTTCTTTGTTACATGACTTGCAAAAACCCCATGACTTGCAAAAAACCACTGTGCTCCTTTCTCCACTGGTTCCAGCCATGTTTATCGTCCTGTGCGCATACCTTTACATCCTATTATCTTTTTTGCCAGTTAGTCTTTAAGCTCTATTTAGCAACTTCAGGAGAACTGAACATTGCTATTCTCTGTTACTTACCATGGTGAGTGGTCACTGTGCCCAAAGCCAACAAACTGTAACTGTTGTCAGGGTTGTGGGAGGGTTGGAGTGCCAGGAGGGTCTGAGCTGCCCCATGACTGCGCTGCACTGGCAGCCCCTGCTGGGATGAGCCTCTGCAGAGCCACTACCAGGGATCCAGACCCCACTTCACCGTTTACTGCTGCTGCTGCGCTGCCATCCCCAGAAAGAGAGAGAGAGGCTGTCCTTGCACCCTGCTGCTGCTTACCTCTGCCCAACTGAGAGACCCTGGCACATGTGCCGCTATTGCCGGAGTTGGCCTAATGGCAGCGCAATACCTGATTTGGATGAAATAGCTTCTCTGGTTTTAGCTTTGCTCCTGTTCCCCATGGTTTGTCTGGTCAGGGGAGGGCATTAAATTGTGGAAACTTGTTTGCCACGTCATTTTTCTTTTTTCTCTTGGCCAGCGTGGTCCAGCACAAGAGCCCTCTGCCATCTTGTCTTTCTTCTTGGCGGGCCATATGGTGGGCAGGAACGGCTGCCATTTTGTTTTACCCTAGGGTGGGACCAGGCGATATCTTGCCTTTGTTGGTTAAACTAGTCTCTCTTTTGTACAATATTTTTTAATTTTTGTTTTTATTTCTATTTTCTTTAGTAAATCCGGACTCCAATTTATAATCTTAGATTATTTTTTTGTTTTCCCTTTCACTAGTGAAAGGGGGTGGCTCGAGCGGTCTTAATTTTCCTGCTGAGTATTTAAAACCATCACAATGAGCTAGCCTGAAACTTTGTGATGTGGTTTGTAAGAAGATGCACAAATGATGTTGCTGATTTTCATCTTTCAGCCATAAACTGTGAGTCTGTCTTCAGAAGATCTACCTCTGACCTCAGGAATGCATAGTACTAAAATCAGATTCACTATCCTTTTGTTTCATAGTATCGTTTTTACAAACTATGGAAAATTATATGATATGGGAATGGTAATGATTTTAGCCATCCTGTCAGGTTTCAAAGAAGTGTCATTTTTCTTGCATGCTGAGGTGGAGCTGGGTTCCAAATAGTGAACACTTCATAGGGTGGAAGGATTGGGTGAACAAATACTGGGTGAGCTTTTTCCTTTATTACTGGTGTGCAGCTACTTGCATGTACCAACCAGCTAGCTGACAAATCTTTTACACGCCTGACATTAGTTCAACTGTAAAAAATTAGTTTTCTCATCTAGTTAATAAGCTGCTTAATTTGGAAAACAGATCGAAGTGTCTTTCATGGTGTGGACAAGAGAAATGGAAGTACTTGTCTAACTTTTCATGTTGCTGAATCACAAGGGGTTTAGCAATGAACTGCAGAGCTGCAGAGCTTCTAGCTGCTCTAGAAATTTTTTGGAGAAAATTAAAAAAACATTTTTCTTTACATGCCACAGGAATGGGAGTTCTAAAAAAAAGATCAAAACCTTTAATTGCCTTCTTGACAATAGTTTGGGCTTTGTGTCAGCTTGAATATCAGAAACTCCTCATGAATACTAGTCACAGGCACCAGAAAACTAATTTTTTGATGCACAGCTTCTTTGCATTGATTTCTGCCTAGCCCTTAATGTGACAGTGGCACAAGGCCTATACCAGGGCGTGTTCCTCTTCAGCTCCGCTTGGTCTCACATGTCCCCAGATTGGCAGATGTCTCAGAGCTCTGTAGATCTTCTGTAGAAAGCTTCTTTTAGAGCTTGTGTAAAAGTGACCTGTTACTTCACATTGTTAGACTTAACAGCTTAGCTCCCGAAGTGTACTTAATACACAGTAAAGTAGTAAATCAGTCTTTGATTTTGGTCTGAAAACCACTTAACAGTGCTGGATTTCTTTTAGTTAAAAGTTATCCATTCTGTTGGTTTTGGTAGTTGTGAGCATCTCCTGTCCACCTTGGGTTTGCCTTGTGTACACCTGTTGGGGGTTAGGCGTTTTTTTTTATTTCTCTTGGAATTTTCTTCCCATTGGTTGTCTAGGAAACAAATGGGGTTAATTAAGAAACAAAAGACATAGCCAGTCACTCTCACGTACCATGGTAATAGCTCAGCCAGAGGCTTGAGAGTTTGGGCATTTTGGCTGGGGGTGAGCTCTGGGGAGTCGTGGATAATGCTGCGAGACGTGCGGGGCTAATCGAGACCTGGCTGAGGGACCAGGGGCTGGGCTCTGCCCTTTGTCGGCCCCGTGGTCGGGGTAGGCGGTTGCCTGTGATGCAGGGAGCAAGCGCTGGTTTTTCCTGAGAACAGTGTTACATTATAGCATGCTGACCGATGAGATCTGTTGTCTCTGCTGTCATTGCCCTGGCTGGGGTTGCTGCTACACTGTAGCTCGCCGCTTGCCCCTGGGTCTGATCACCTCCGCTGTTCCAGCTGCTGCTCTGAGGATGCTGCTGCAGTCCAGCTTGCCACGCGGAGTGCTCTCTGTGAGCTTTGCTGGAGGAGCCATTTCCCCTCTTCCCTCTCGCCCAAGCTGCCATTGCCACGCAGAGAGGTCGCTGCTCTCACACCACAGCACCCCCTGCAGCCGCGGGGGAACCATTGCACTCACCCCACCCCACCAGGGCCTGCCAGCCGGTTGTGCTCACAACTACACCAAAGGGGAAATTGCTTGACGGGCGAGGAAAGGCTGTTATTGAGTTTCTGGTTTTTTATTGTTGCTATTGTTGTTGCTGTTTGTCTGTCTTGTTATATCTGTCTACGTATGTATCTATCTATCTAATCTTCTAGTAAAGCACTGTAATTCCTTTTCCCATGTCTTTGCCTGAAAGCCCCATAATTTCAAGGTTATAATCATTTGGAGGGAGGGGGTCATCTTTTCCATTCCAGGAGGGTTCCTGCCTTCCTTGACAGACACCTATCTTTTAAACCAAGACAACACCTCTAATGTGAAAGGGTTCACCTCACTTACAGCTAATAAACAAATAACCCAGGTGAATAATGGTTGTTAATGGACTAATTTGGAAATGAACTGCAAAATTACTCTCTTTCAGCTTCCTGTCTTTCTTGGAAATAGTCTTCTTTCAGATTTCAGATAAGCTTGTTTAATGTGGAAATAGTTCTTGAAAAAACAAATACTTAAAGGAGGACTGCCACTCACAGGAGCCATCAAAAGTATGGCCAGTGTGAGCTCTGTGTTCAGTTTGGCTCAAAAAAATGGTCCATTTTCTGGGCATGTTTGAGCATCACTTGCTATGCCATGAGTCAGAAGTGAGTTGCAGCTGCAGATTCATTTTAAATGCAGACTACTGAGGAACTTGTCACAGATGTCTCACTGAAAGTGAAAGCAGCTCCTACTGTTGCTCTCACTGTTTGATAAGAGAACAGCCTGATAAACAACAGAGTGAGACTAAGGACCGAACAGTCTTCAATTCCTCTGTCCTGACCTTTGCACATGGCCTGTTTTCAAGATCATCAGAGTTCTTTAACTTCTCTGTAGAAATACAAGGCCCCAGTGCTTGTGCCAAATAATAAATTTCCCTTAAAAGAAATTAATTTGGACTATATGAGATTCTACAGTCAAGAATTTAGTCATATTTAAGGTGAAAAAGAGTATTCTAAAGTAAAACAATGACTACTACTAAAAATTACTTCAAAGGATTTAATTCAGGCACTGTCTTCCCATGGGCAATTTTTTTTTTTGTGAAAATATGGTTAATTTCCTTTCTGATCCTAGTCTGGAATCTCAACAGTTTTGTTAATGTTTTAATAAAAGTAATTTTAAGACTTTCCATTTATTTTAGAAACAAAAAGTGAAAGCATGCACTTCCTTTGTCAGGTTTGGTGTCATCATGTAGCAGTCAGAAACAGCCTTGAGGCTAACAACTTTGAGTTATGTTGTTTTATGTGGGTTTGTTTGTAGCAGGTTTGTTTGTTTGTTTGTTTGTTTTTCTTTTTAACTACAGAGAACTTTTTTCTTGGTACTGTTAAAGTCACTTTTAATGCAGAAGTTCAAAAAATTTGGTTTTGAAACAGTTCAGTGGTTGGGGCAATTGCAGGCTTTTACGTATGCTCTCAATTTGCTTGTCCAAATATTTCTAACTTTAGTTCATTACTACAGGTCACACGAAAGTGGTCTTTTGGTTTTTTGCTGGTTTCCATTTTAATTTTTGAACTTGTTAATTAAAAAAGGTGATTCATTGAAAAATGAAAAATTTGCATTTATTATAAAATCCTCCAGTTTTAACTGCATCCTTCAAATGCTACTGGGGTGCAGAAATATTGGTCTGACTTTCTAAATTCTTAGGGATAGTTAATATCTATTTCATTTTTGTGTAACTGTTTGTGTCATGTAGGCTTGTTACCTTGCTCACCCAACTGTTTCTAGCCTCATTGAGCAGTTCTCTGAAAAACTAAGTAATATAAATATTAAAAAAGGAAGTGGAGTTCTGTTGCAAGAGCAAAATAAGGAAAAATATTGAAAAGAAGGTGAGAAAGGGAAAAAGGAAGCAACATGGCACTGTTTAAACCAAGGAATATTAATGTAGGGCTTGCATTCTACCTCAGATTGGAAGTGAGAGGAGGACTAGGCAGGGAAGAATATAAATGTAGGGAGATGTCATGTTTCTTTTGTGACTGCAAGTTCTAGAACAGCAAGAAAGCAGGAAAAATGTTTTGGTTTTTGTTGTTACTGCAGAACACATTTTCTTTGTTTTGCAATACCCTGATGAATGCTATGGCCATGGATGAAGCTGAGGTAATTATGCATTTTTTTCCATATTTCTGACTGGACTAGATACTAAGCATTGCAGGGGGTGAGGGTTGCTATTGTCAGTGTTGTATCATGCAGAGAGTGCATTAAAAAAAAAAAGGAAAAAAAGAGATGATGAGTGAGGACTTAGTCATTTCAAAGGACGTAGTGGATGCCTTCTGCAAGAGTCTTGCAAGGTCTTTTGATATTTTCAGTCATGCGTCAGCAGTTAAGGACAAAATTAGAAGATAAATGTTGATAGATTTTGAGAACAACACCCCCCATCAAATAAAAGCCGATCTAATAATCTTCTTTGAAAAGCACTAGTTTTGAAAAAATTTCGTTGCTGTGGATCCATTGAGTATGCCCGTGTGCAATTTGGCCAGCACTGTATGTGTGCAGCAAAGGTTAATATGCTAAGGCTCAAAATTATGACTCTGGAATAACAAGAATGGACCATATGTTGAAATGCCTTTATTTTGTGCCTTCCTTCATGCTTTAGCTTTATTATTACCTTAAAAAGAAGAAAGAGTTTAGTAGGAAGAAAGAAGATAAAACTTGTTTCTTGTTGAAATGATATAGCACTTGGTACACACTCTGAGATATCATGCCTTTTTTTTTGCTTGCAGAGGACCCATAATCACATAATAAAATATTAATAGCACTGCTCTTAAAAGATTTAGCTCCCAGCATGAGCATATGTAAATATAGTGTTTGATGTGTGTAACAGATGAAGTTCTCTTATGTACTGTGAATATATAATTGATGTAGTTGTTCTAGTCTTAAACTTAAATGTGGTGTTCCAAGCATGTGTTGTAATTGGATTCTGCTTACAGAGAAATGTGTTAGAAACTATTTTTCAAAAGGTTATATATACTAAGAAATATAAATTCTCTACTTCGTCTTTTGGACAGAAATGTGTTCATGCACTCCAGAGGCTGGAGAGTTCCTTGCATTCTGACTTCCTTTATTGTGTTTTTTTTAGGATACATTTTATACAAATAATTAATCTAAGAATATTTCTGCTGGCATACAGAACTACAGCTGCATTTAATGTCTTTATAATTATTTCCCTGCCACAGCTTTTACCAAAACTCTGTGGAAAAAACCCACATATCTTGCGAAGTACTGCAGTAGATGACAAAATCTTAATTCCTGTATATTTATTGGATGCATAGATTATCACTATTGAATAAGCACAGGGTTTGGGGATACTGATAATGACTATTCCAAATAAAACTGTAAGATCTAGCTTTGTGTTTTTCGTATTTATTTTACTTTACTGGGGCAGGGCTGGATGTGAATGTAAAAGTGGAGGTTCATAGAATCATCAAGTGGTTTGGGTTGGAAGGACCTTAAAGACTGTCTATTTCCAACCCCCTTGTATCAAAGAATTATTTTTTCGACAACAGTTTGATTTTTTGATTGGTTTGGGTTTTCTTGGTCTTTTTTTTTTTTAAAGGAATCTCAGAAATTGTCATACTGATGAGATGGGGCAGATTCCTTGGTGTTGGATATGAGCTCTGAGGTGAGGGAGCTCATATGATTGATATGATTTGATATAATATGATATGATTGATAATGAAAGTTCCAACATGAAACTTTTAGTAACATTAACTATTGCATTTTTTTTTCCTCCCAGAGAACAAATCTGTTTGGAACTAGTAATGCAGATTTTCCCTCTGGGGACCCCGGAATGTACCAGTTGGACGTTACTCTAAGAAGAGGACAGAATCTAGCCGCACGGGACCGTGGAGGTAAGTGTGCTGGTATGCACTGCCTTAATGATTGGGAATTTGCATGTTCATGGGGTGAATTTGTGTGAGAGGTATTAAAATTATAATTAAGGTTTGAGTTACAACAGAGTTAGGTCAGCTCTGCTTAAAACTTTGTAGAAGTTCTTTGAGCCAAGAGCACGAAGTGAAAGGAGCTGGGGCCAGCTAACTATAGAGTAATAAGATTTAGCTAATGGTGGTTTAATACTTCTCCTAGACAATTTTCGTCCCTTTTTTGAACAACTCAAACTAAGAAAGGTGCAGCAGATTCATTTTAACCTTCCAGCTTTGTGCTGTCTTGCTCACACATGTGCTGTCTTGCTGTTTATTTTATTCCTTGACTGCTTAATTGATAAACACTGGAGCTGCGTTTAAAGACAAAAACAGTTGAACCCCCGTATTAAATGCTGCAGGCTTTGCCTGTTGGCCAGTCTGCCAATCTCATGTTGTCATTTTTCAGTCTGCTCTGAGGCATATGCCACACACATATTTCAGATGTGGAAAGGTTAACTAAAATGTATTTTGACTCAGTGTTTTTTTACATACAACTATAGCTCGTATTTAAAACTAGGTAAGTCAGTAATCCACTTTCTGAACAGCAATGTAAGCATGATAAATCTCACTAACAGTGTGTTTTGGATTAGCCATAGCATATTCCCTGTGGGAAAGAAGAAGCCACAGTAAAAATTTAACTGCAAAAATAATATTGCACAGGACCTTTCCATGCTTACCTGATTAAGTTATATGACTGCTTTCAGACCTCAGATATGGTAGCAGAAACTGAGAAGGCTGTTTACATCAATAGGAAATTACTCCACTGATGTTTATGTTACAGAAACTGAAATTTTGATACACTCACTGTTGCAAGATTAAGCTTTTCTTACTCTAGATATATTGATATTCTCTCAAGCTTTATTTGATATCCATTAAACATAGACACTCAAATGTTTTTGTTGCATGAGCTAGAGAGACTTTCCCAGTTTCTGAATGATTTGTTCAAATTCAGTTACATACATCATTCATATTATTTATAAATGGACAAAAATGTGAATGTAAATATGATTGTTTGTATGCGAGGAAGACATCCATAACTCTTTTCTATAGCAATACAGGAATCTAGGTCTACAGTAAACACAGAACAGGAGGATCTGACTCGTGATCTGACTCATCTCAGTGTCAGAAGTGAATACCAGGTGCTGTATAAAATGTCAAATGCTTTGAAAGGTCAGTTCAGAAAGCTGTTGCTTCAGCAGCAAGGAAACCTCCACAATCTAACTGGGAAGCAATATGTCAAGAGTGATATTTTCTCAGTACGTATTAGTCCTAGAGCCCAGACACAAGGGTTGCAGTGCATGGTCTTCTCCCATCCTGTTTCAGAGCCGGTAATTTGCTTTGAGTGGTATACACCTATAGCCTTTCAGAAGGCTGGGCAAGTACTGGTTCTTTTGAAGAGATACAGGGGAAGGTTGTTGTACTCTGGAATCACAGAGTAATCTTGTAGCCTGAAATCTTACCAAAAAAGCAAGATGCATGCGTTAATTTTTGCTCCCTTTCTGAATTTTTTCTTGTCCCTGTAAAAGCTCAGCACTCCCATCTTGACCAACCAAGGGAATGTTTTACAAAGCCACTGCAACCTTGTCAGGAAGAAGAATGTGCATTGCACCTTAGTAAAGTATAGAATTTCCTTCAGACCAGGTGTTTCTGGTTAACTGGGAAGATCCCTGGCTGACCGGGGAGGTCCCAGATGACTGGAAGCTGACCAGTGTGATGCCCGTCCACAAAAAGGGCTGGAAGGAGGATGCAGGAAACTACAGGCCTGTCAGCCTGACCTTTGTGTCCAGCAGGGTTATGGAACAAATCATCTTGAATGTGATCACACGGCACCTACAGGACAGCCAAGGGATCAGACCCAGGCAGCAGGGGTTTAGGAGGGGCAGGTCCTGCCTGACCAACCTGATTTCCTTTTATGACCTGCCTGTGGATGGTGGGAAGGCTGTGAATGCCTACCTGGACTTCAGCAAAACCTTTGACACCATCTCACAGAGCATTCTCCTGGAGAAACTGACAGCCCACAGCTTGGACTGGTGCAGGTCTTCTGTGGGTTAAGAACTGGCTGGATGGCCGGGCCCAGAGAGTGGTGGTGAATGGTGCTGCATCCAGTTGGTGGCCAGTCACTAGTGGTGTGCCCCAGGGATCAGTGTTGGGGCCGGTCCTGTTTAATATCTTTATTGATGATCTGGATGAGGGGACTGAGTTCACAATTAGCAAATTTGCGGATGACACCAAGTTGGGCAGGAGTGTTGATATGCTGGAGGCTGGGAGGGCTCTGCAGAGGGACCTGGACAGGCTGGATAGATGGGCCGAATCAAGTGATAGGAGGTTTAACAGGACCAAGTGCCATGTCCTGCACTTTGGCCACAACAACCCCCTACAGTACTACAGGCTGGGGACAGAGTGGCTGGACAGCAGCCAGGCAGAAAGGGACCTGGGGGGACTGGCTGACAGCAGGCTGAACATGAGCCAACAGTGTGCCCATGGGGTCAGGAAGGCCAATGGCATCCTGGCCTGTATCAGGAATAGTGTGGCCAGCAGGACTAGGGAAGTGATTCTTCCCCTGTGCTTGGCACTGGTGAGGCTGCACCTTGAGTGTTGTGTCCTGTTTTGGGCCACTCAAATTGGGAAGGACACTGAGATGCTGGAGCATGTCCAGAGAAGGGCAGCAAGGCTGGTGAAGGGTCTGGATCACAAGTCCTGTGAGGAACGGCTGAGGGAGCTGGAGTTGTTAGCCTGGAGAAGAGGAGACTCAGGGGAATATTATCACTCTCTACAACTGCCTGAAAGGAGAGTGTAGCCACATGGGGTCGGCCTCTTCTCCCAGGCAACCAGCAACAGGACAAGAGGACACAGCCTTAAGCTGCACCAGGGGACGTTTAGGTTTGAGATCAAGAAGTTCTTCACAGAACAGGTGATTGGACATTGGAATGGGTTGTCCAGGGAGGTGGTGGAGTCACCGTCCCTGGAGGTGTTTAAGAAAAGACTGGATGTGGCACTTAGTGCCATGGTCTAGTTTGTAAGGTAGTGTTAGGTCATAGATTGGACTCAATGATCTCAAAGGTCTTTTCTAACCTGATTAATTATGTGATTCTGTGAACTACGGATCCAGTAGTGCTCCCTCCTGCATTGACCAGGGTTCAAATCTCAACTGGGTTTGGTCTTCCAGGACTGAACTTTCTTTTTAAAGGGCAAAATACAGAAGCTGCACTTTGTACTAGGACTCAAACTAGGACCCATCCACTCGTGACTGAATGTCACAGTGGCTGCCGTCCACTGTGTTTCTGCTTGTTTTCCTTTAGTAAGTTTTTAGGAGCACCTGAAGCATTTGAATTGAGGAGATTTTACAGGCATTTGTCAGACACTTAGTGGATTTAGATGGAAGCTGAATGGGAAATGCGCAGACAGGTGCTTGATTTGGATAGTCAGTTTTGTCTAAATTCTCTCTTGAGTATAATAGCAGGTCTTTGTTGTTCATTGTTTAATATGTCGCTGTGGTATCCTGATGGTGTTTCACTAAGAATCTGGGCATGTAAAACTAATTTCTTACTGGAGGTTTATGTGGGTGCAAGAGGAGATTCAGTGAGTTCATGAAAGAAGAATACACAGAAGGCATTGAAACACAGGAAACACATATGACTCTGAAGGTCTGTACTCCAAATTTTTGATGCCTAGAAGGGTATTGGAATAAAATAATAAATGTGCATGTCCTCTTGTTTCTCCATTAGCATCTGCTTATAGCCCTGGTAGCAAACAGGTCTATCAGGAAACAAAGCACTGAACTCGCAGGACCTTTGGTGTGGACCAGTATAAGTGTTTCTATGGCATTGCCAGCATGCTGCAGCAGTGCTTATAGCAGGGGTTGTAATACAGAAAGTGATTATAGGACAGTTCATGGGAGGCACTGTGTAAAAATATATATCCAGGTGCTAACTGGAGCTACTAAGACAGACATGTTGTATACTAGCACATTTTGTAAGATTTATCCCAGGACTGTCTGAGAGAAGTCTTATACTATAAATCTATAACAGTGCATAACACTCCGTTGCTCCAAAACCTTTCTCAGATCCTCTGCTTGAAGTCTGACAACGGAATTTTCTCTGAGTACTGTGAATTTTGTTCTAAAATAATATTCAGCTTGAATTTCAGTATAGTTTTAGCTTCTCATTCTTCAATTTTTGAACTACAGTTTCACATATCTTTTTAGAAACCTGCTGTTGAACATACTTGCAGCCTTGGAATTCAAAGTTGAATTCTCATGTCATGAATGTTCTGCACAAATTGTCTTCCCCAAATGTCTAAGACTTACCACAACATTCTCAAAGGGGAAAGATTGAAGCTGTATTTATGTTGCAAGAAATACCAGTATAAATAATTTCTGTTAGTTGAGAAAAGGCACTACTGATAGTCACAACAACAGGGCAACAGAACATTCTTCATGAAAGACCAATGTCTTGCTGTTGTTTTCTCAAAGGACTTAATATAATCCTTCATTATAACAGGCAATATTATGTTAAGGAAACTTCCCTGTCCAACCATCCAGGAGCCACTCTGGCAGTCACACTCGCACCACTTGAGCTGGGACTGAACCCCCTCTTCAGCCACACTCCACACTCACACAAGTCAGACTAGGTTTCCTTACTGGACTAGGCTTCCCATAACAGAGTCTCAGATGTCCTGATCTTCAAAGTAATTTAATCTTGGTGCAATAACTAGATAACCAAATAAGAGCTTGAGCCTGCAAGGAGGGACCACAAAAACAGGAAACACTGGGCTTTTATACCCTTACAGTCTAAGCTCACGGAAGTCTCTGGGTCATTGGTTCCTGCTATGTCTCTGAATGTCAGCTCACCTGACCGGTGCCACAGGTCCCCATGCCCTTTGTTATGCAAAGAGTCAGCAGTTCATGGCCTACTCTCACTGCAGCTGCGTGCTGAGCTACCTGCGCTGAATATATTCCTCAACAGTTAATGCTCTGTTGTGTGCAGTGTGATTGATGGACGTGTAACAATTTGTTTTAACTCCCCATCTTCACAAGAAATCCTGTCTTCGGTCTGATCCATCTTCCCTTCCAAGTACCCTGCGGCTTTGGTGTCATAACTTCATTTCAGCTATGTGTCAACTTATGTTTTAGCTTCTGACAAAATCCTGTAGTAACCTCAAATGTTATTTATAACGTATTGTTGTGGTTTAACCCTAGCCAGCAACCATGCACCATGCAGCTGCTTGTTCTCTCCCCAACCAGAGGGGTAGTGGAGAGAATCAGAAAAGTAAAAGCAGTAAAATTCACTGCTTCCCATGTTCAGCCATCTCCAGGAGAGCAGCCCCCATCACACGTTGCAGTTACTTGGGAAGACAAACACCATCACTCCAAATGTCCTCCCCACCTCTTTTTCCCCCTCACTTTATAATACAGAGCATGATATGGTCTGGAATATCCCTTTGATCAGTTGGGTGAGCTCTCCTGGCTGTGCCTCCTCCCAGTTTCCTATGGACCCCCAGTCTTCTCACTGGTGTGGCAGTACAAAAAGCAGAAAAGGCCTTGGCTCTGTGCAAGCCCTGCTCAACAATAACAAAAATATCTCCGTTATTATCACTGTGTTCAGCACAAATCCAAAACATAGTCCCATACTAGCTACTATGAGGGAAATTAAGTCTACCACAGCCCAAACCGGCACACATCCGCTTTATTTAAGCCCATCCTGAAGTTAACCAGATACTTGGTTAGATTTAAAAATTTGTTTTCTGAAAGTTTTTCCTGGAAGATTTGGAAAACCTGTGTAATGTTGGACTTCATGGAATTATTATGGAATAAATTTTGTTACTGTGAAATATTGCTATGTATCACACAGTTGAGAAGTATAGGAACATGTCCCTGTTCTTTTTGCTGCAGAGGTGAGATGAGAGAATTATTGTCATAAATCTTTGTGCTCACAGCATCTTCCATATGTGGCAAATAGTCACAAGGCAATAACCAGAGAAATGCTATTCATACTATAACGGCTAACCAGATGCTGAATTAAAAGTCCTTTTGGGTCAGTATTCATGATCAGTATTCATGTCACTGCTCTTACGCCCTTCTCCCTTCAAACCTGGTTTACAGCTCTCTCAATCAACATTTCCAACTCACAGGCTAGAATGCTTTTCCCTCTTTTAGATGTTCCAAGGCTGTCAGGAAATGACTGATTTTTCCCTCTATTGTCTTTCAACTCAATGCCGCTCCCACCTTAGCCATGGAGAAGTTCCTGGTACAGTCAAGGGATGCTTCATTGCCAAACTCTCTATAGGAAGGTCAAGGCCTAACGGGATTCCTGAGGTTGTAGAGTGGTCCCATGGCGCTTCAGAACATGGTGTCCGTATTAAAAATATTCTTCATATTACTCAGAATTAATGTAAACAGCTGATCTTTGACTTCAAAATCATCACCAGTATACTTGAATAACCAAGAAACAAGTTAATTGTGCTAGACAAAACATTTTTATGCCACTGGAATTCTGTCCCAGTAGTTATGGAGGGGAACGACTGTAACCCTGTGACATGAGACCACAGTTTTCCACTGCTGTAGTTTTTTGAAAGAGGAGACATAACTTCAGGTAATGAGTAGTGACATCTTGTGGCTGGATGAAATAATGCAAAGAACTCTGGTCGTACCTTTCTAATTTATGTTTAGAAGACCATGTTGCAATTTTAAGGAAAGCTAATGACTGTATTTCCCAGTGGATGCAAATGCAAACTTCTAAAATATGCTGGTCTCCTGAAAAGCTTTGAAAGTTAAAGAAAAAAGAAAGAAGTATTGTCTTATAATTTTGCTGCTGTAAATGAAGATGCAATTGTTACTCATGCTACAGTTACTGTTTATTTTAAAATAGTCTTTGATCAATTAGTCTCACATGCACTCCTGGATGACTGCTAGTCTCTGTGCCCACTCAAGAGTCCTCCCCTCAGAGGTTGTTTAGTCCTTGTGACACTTCCACATGCACATGCTGTGTATATTCCATTCATGCCATATTTAACATTTTTCTTATACCCTTCAGGGTTTTTTTTCTGATCACAGTTAATTATTAGTCAGTTGTTTCAAGGGGCTTGGACCAGTGCTCTCTGGTGAGCAGGTTATTGCTGCAGGCGGCATGTTGTGAACTTTTTGGACTGAGTTTAATTTTCTCATCGTGAGTGTTGTAGGAAGTGAGTCTTTATGAAAAAGGAAAGCCTGGACACAATAAAGTCAATGAAGACTTACACTAGTGGTATCAGCGGAGCATGTGCCTTTTCAAAGGCACAACATAATTAGATTAATAATTTACAGGAGTAATTTTAGCTTTATAATCTAATTTTTGTTGTTGCATTAAGATAAAATACTAGCCCTAATAAGGACATAATTCTGTTAAAACCAACACTGCAATAGCCAGTATTTCATGTGTGACTTTGAGAATGGATTGCAAACAGAAAGTGATGCAAGCACCCATTTGATGTTAAGAGAGTCTGTTAAGTGAGTAATGACAACCTGGAAAATAATAATAAATAAATAATTGTGACAATAAAAAATTCTTTTCATCTGATGCTGTTTTCAGTTCGACTATCTGTAGAAATTACATTTAGTTCTGTTTATAGTAGTTTAGTCTCCATTTCCTTACTGTATTACAAAGATAAAATTAACAGTATGTATATGTGTCTTTAACAGGAACCAGTGATCCATATGTCAAATTCAAACTTGGAGGAAAAGAAGTATTTAGAAGTAAAACAGTACACAAGAACCTCAATCCTGTGTGGGAAGAAAAAGCTTGCATTCTTATAGATAACCCAAGAGAAGCATTGTATATAAAGGTAAGGCACCATCTTATGTATGTGTGATAAATTACAACAAAACAATTATTGGAAGAATTTAGGTTTTGTGATTTTTGTATACTGAAAAATTTAGTGTTCAGTAGTGCATTACTAAAGACTATTTAGCGTGAAAATTATTTAAATTTTGTCTGTAGGATGATGATGTCAGCATTTTAAAAAGTGGCAAATACAGGTGTTTTTGTTTATTTCAGGTCATAATTGTTTTATATTTCCTTAGTGGGATCTTAGCAGAAGAACAGAAAAAGTAAACTGTGTTTCATGATGATTGCATCCATTTTATTTATGGAAATGCCTTTGCATAATGCTGGTATGAAGCATAATCTGTCCCATTAAAAGATATTCTTTGCTGAGATTAGTTTGAGAATTTATTGAGATGTATGCTTGATTCTCCTAAGTTTTCCAATTTTTCTGTTTGTATGGAACACTCTGAGTTTGCTTCTATGTTTCATACCATTTTATGCTCTTAAGTTTTTTTACATTATAGCTCTCCTTAGTATATCACAGATAGGGATGATTTTGTCATATTGGAGGCACCAATTATTCTGAAATAACAGATAGCTTGAGTTTAGATCAAAAAGTGGCCAGAAATGTCCTGAGTAATAAGCAGCAGTGCCACTAGTATTTCCTATATGTCCATGTTGGAATGGAAACTAGAAAAACTGTGATGATTGTTTTATACCCACAGAACAGAAAGACACTTTTCTGGCCCCGGCAGTTTATGGTGATCTATATGCAAAAGTGATTCTTAGTTGTGTAAAACAAAGTAGATAAAAATTATGTTCTAAAATATATTATCAGAAAAACCGTAGTCCTAGGAGACTAAAAACATGCATACCTTAAAAATATTTGAGAAAGTATGGAAACTTGGCTTACCTATGTAATTCTCTTAGTTGATCCGAAATTATGTGATGTTTTAGAACAGTGTCAGTCTTAATCTAAAATTCATTGCAGAATTTTTAACTGAAATGTCAAATTGTAGATATTTTTTAGTAAAACAATGCCACTTAAACAGCCTTTGAGTAATTACTCAGTACTATGTTTCATGCTGCTTAGGTAAAGTACATGGTTACTAGAAAAGCTTAAAAGTTAATAAGAATTCTCAAATAGCATTTTTCATGCCTTTATTATGTTTAGTGACTCATAAGGAATGAACAGGTGCCCAGCATGGTGAAAGAGAGGAAGTTGCGGAGACTTGCAATGTAGCTACCTTCCTGGTTTTTTTATGCCAAGTACCATCCCTGCAGTAGGGTGTGTATTTTTTTTCCCTAGGAAAAGTGTGTCAAGTGGTATAATGTCTATCATGGTTGTATCCTGAACACACTATGTGTTTAGGTTTTAGGTTTTATAGCTTGTTCAGATATTCTAAGACGTGACTGAATTTTACTAAGCCATCTGAAAACACTTTCTTGGTGCTTTCATCTTGATAATTTGTGGAGGGAGAAAGGGAGAGAACAATTTGACTTTGCACCATGAACTGAGATTTCATCATTTGTTTTCTTTTCCTACTAGAATGAATAATAGACATAGAAATTTGAGGGTGCACACTTAGGTAGATCAATGCATATGAGGGACTTGTGGTCACATCTTGTATCCAACCCACTGAGTCATGCAGCAGTGCTGTAGCCTTTGGGCCACAGGATTTCTGTTACTACTGTCTTAACTGCATCCATATTAACATATTTGTAAAAGATGAACAGCTTTGCCTCCTGGAAGAGTTTCTGTAGTACCATAGTTGAAGTACTTATGTTAAAATTTAAGACCTTGAACCTACTCCTGTCATATCTCAATTAAATTTTCTCACTGTTATTTAGCTGAAGGTATATTGTAGTCCTCAGAAATCCCCATGACATTTACCAAAAAAAAATTAATTTACCTTAAAAATAAAAAAACTTAAAAGTTGATTTCGATAATTGATCTTTTCCCTTTTTTTCTAATTTTTTTATTTGTGTTGCAACTTTTCTTTGTTGCTATCCACCTTTTCTCTTTATTTTCCTACAATAGCTGCCCCCCGATTATTTGCTGTTCTTTCTTCAGATTTAGGAAGATAACCCATCTACCCATCTCAAATAATACTATTCAATGTACTGGCCAGATTCCTATCTGGATGTCAGTAAATTTATCCAGATGCTTTCTCTTTTAGGTAGCAAATTGGGAGGCACTGTCCTCACAGTAGAGTATTAATTGTCCTTGTATCCTTACACATGTCCATTAAGTTTTAATCTTAGATTGTAGTATTTCTAACCCTAGAAACTTAAACAGCCTTCAAAATGTACAATTATATTATTTTAAATACTGATGTAAGTGCTATAATTACCCACTTTTCATAACCATATCCTGCCCTCCTGCTTCCACATTGCAGAATTCATAAAGGAATCAACATATAAGAAATCAGTGATTCTGCTTAACTTTATTTATTCTTTTGATATTCCTTCTTTCAATGGCCATGTTTATAAAAATAAATTTAAAAAATTAAAATTGTAAAATTGATGTAGTTCACATGCATAGTCTAGTAGTAGCATATGCCAGTATCTCTGTATGATGCAGTTTTACTTATAAACAAAAAGTCTCAAGCTTGATTTTCTGGCCAGAAGGTTTCAAGTTTCTTTCAGGTGGTCCTGATCCAATAGGTGAGAGACCTGAAGCTATAATTCTGGAAAAGGAGTTTCAAGAATCATTCATAAAGTCTGAGAAGCTCTAAAGAAAGAAAGATTTCTAGTACTGAAAAATGCTCCTGTGCATCATAGGTATTTGATTATGACTTTGGACTTCAAGATGACTTCATTGGGTCAGCATTTTTGGATCTCACTTCATTGGAGTTAAACAGGTATGGCACAAAGAAGTCTATGGAATATTTCTATATGTTTACCTGCTAATATCATGTTTGTGGAATTGTAAATAGAACCTAAGGCTAGAAAATAATAATATAAACCTACACAGCATAAAACTAACCAAGGAAAACCACTTATGTTTAAGAAATTACTTGATTATGAATGTTAATTTATTAGCTGATTATGCACAACGTTTTTACAGTGTCTGTGAGGAGGTTCATTTTATAAACACTTTAATCTTGTTTTGCTATTAGCTTCATTCTCAGCATTACCACCTAATGTTTGACCTTTTTTTTGGTTTTTTAATACCTTAATGTTACATTTTTGATTTAATTACTTCAGTACATGTAAGTACTTAATATAAAGTAAAAGTATTTAGTATTTTTTATGAGCATTCGGTCAGAAATACTTAAAAGAAGAGATAGGGCAAATTTTTGACACTGTTTTTAAGTAGCTTCAAATAAATTCAGATGCCTTTAAATCTCATGATTCAAAAATTTCATTATCTGAGCATCTGAAGTGAAAATAAATGCATATTTTTGTCTCCTAGGCAAACAGATGTTACCTTGAGTCTGAAGGATCCTCATTATCCTGACCACGATCTGGGAAGTATATTCTTATCAGTTCTGTTGGCTCCAGGAGAACAGCGAGAAGCGGTAATTTAAAATATTTTAATAAATGTCGTCACTCCTGAGATTGTTCTATGGTTGGATGACGTAAAGCGCAAAAGTAAATCTCAAACTACGAGATGGATTTGATTTTTCTAATTTTCAAGATAACACTGAATAATGTTTCTGGTATAGTACAGCATATTTCATTGGAGTTGAATCCTCCCTTATATAGTAATAAGGGACCCAGGTGGAAGAGGTAAAGTCAGTTGTAGGTGAATGGTGCTGATTAATATGGAGAAACATGAGTAAACCATTGGTTAAGAATTTTGTACCTAATCTGCTGTCTCTAGAGAAGAATATTTGTATCCTATTCCATGCTGAAAATAAAGTTAAAAAAAGGTAGTGTTTCCCCTTTTTGGCATCTAATGTTGAAGTATTATTTGATGTTTTTCAATTTCTTGTTTACATTTCAATTACAAAATTGTATGATTTTCTAGGTTTATTGCAAATCCTCCATGAGTCTTACTTTTCTGAGCTGCTTGGTTCTAAGTGAAAGTAGTTTCCAGCTTTCTAGATTCTCTTAGTTGCGACAAACTCTATTGTATTTTACTAGCTTTTGTAAGCTGATTTTTGGCTTGAGCAGTAGTAGTACAACTATGGCAGAAATAGATGATACCTCACTCAGAGAGGCTGTAAAATAATGTGGATTCCTTTGGCTTCAGAGAGGCTGTAGTGTACTTTAGTGTACTTTTTCCACTTTTCTCTCAGTTGATATTAAATAGCCTATTAAGTCAGTTACTGGAACTAGGTGTTTGGTATGTAGTATGGTAGAGATGTAGAGTTTTGAAAATGGTTTTCTCCTCTGTTAATTTTCCTCATGACATTCTGTTAGCACAATAAAAATAATGGAATATGGTGGTAATGTGCATCTAGCTTATATAAGCAGTGTATTTTTCTTTTTTTTTTTAGCAGTATGTTTGTCCAGACAACTCAGAATTTTGTCTTGCAAATTTACACCACAAGACTCTTTGTCACTTAAATTAAGAAATTAGTTTAATTTTGGATTTTTTGTGCATTTGCATAAGACCAGCATTTCTGAGTCAGCTGGTAACTGCCCTCATTTTGCAAGTGGCTTTGGCGCTATTGTGATATAATCCTAAATCATGCAGCACAGAAATACTATATTTTTATGTGTCACACAATTATGTGGACAACACATTAGTTTCCTTTTTTCATCATACAGAGAGCGTAGCTTCTGTGCTGGCCCATATTGTCTGCTATTATATAGAGTGCTCAATAAAATTACAGGTGAGAAAGTGAAATGAACACACTACGGTGTAACATGTCTCTCATATGGGTGTTGGTAAATTAGCAACTGAATGTTGAAAGTATTGGGAGACATAGAGTTGCTGGTTAGCAGCTTTTTTTGTGTACAACTGACTGATTGTAATAGGAGGAAGAATCGGGTTTGTGTTATTACACATTTCATTATTAGCTTTTTTTAGTTTAGCTCAAGTCACCAAATTTTCTTCCCTTTTAAACTGTTGTATTCATTCTGAAAAGGCCCAAGGTTCCAATTAAGAATCTGATTGCTAATCTGAAGCTTAATATTTATTATTAGAAACCAGTCTTCCCAAGATACGGATCTCAGAGCAGTTCAGGCAAAGTTGCAAATAAAATCAGAGAATTCATGTCACAACACAGGGAAGATGACCTACAAAATTAATATTGAATTGCTGTATATTAGTGTGTTAGGGGTTTAATAGTTCAAGAGTCAATTACCTTTTTTCAGTTACCACATGTGCTTATTTATTTGATTTTATTTACTCTCTAAGGAGCAGATATATTACAAAATTTATCACTCCAGTTGAACTGTCATCTTTGGTTATTTTTGAAAGGCTTTATAATAATAAAGGATATTTTTCATTGAAATGAAAATGATTGAGATCGATAAATTTTCAATGTTATGTTAGAGGATCAAGACTAATTTTTGTCCACTCTTGAAAACGTGCACCATGTAAAATAGCATTAAAGCAACTCCTACATTTCCAGTCTTGCCTCTCCCCCTCTACTTAATATCTCTATGTAGATAACAATTTGAGTGTAGTTGAAATATATAAATAAAAACCTGTGAGCACTTTTAAGTATGCTTTAATGACTGATGCACAGAAGAAACAGATAAACTGGCTCTTCACATCGTGTGCATTTTTTTCCTGTCATTGCAAATTTATTTAAATCCTGTTGGTTTGAGACCCCTATGTAACGTACATTTTGACAATAAGTTTTCTTCTGAATAAGTTTTATTTTGCTCAGGTGATAACTCTTAAATTGCTTGCAATTAAGAGTTGCAAGTAATTAAGTAATTAAGGTAATATTTTACCACTTTACACCACTCACATGTTGTCACACATAAATGGTGTAAAATGGTTAAATTGTGAAGCTGCAGATTGCAGAAATTACCTGGAAGTACTTAAATTGCAGGTACTATAATCCCACATGTTTAAAATGAGAGTGTTCATTAAGACCATGGGGGAAATAAAAAAAAAAGGAATAGCTTCGAAAAAAGAAGTATTAGCTTTCCCATGTAGCCATAGAAACCACATTGTGTATTGATCCTGTCTCTAGCCATATTTCAAATTGAGCCCTGTTGAACAAGATTTGCTGTTTGTGATGTGTCGTTTGGTAACTTTTTGATGTGGATTATACTTTCCAAAGAGATCCTTTCACTGCTTGAACTGCAGAGAGGCTGTTTTGGAGGTCATGCATTGATGTGCAGGTAAAGGAAAAGTCTTTCAAGGATGTGTTTTTGTGGCTGGAGGACAGGTCTTGCAAAGCATTTTATTGACATTTCAAAGTAATATAGCTGTGTGTTACAGAAAGATGCATTCTGTCACACTGCCTAAGAAATATTGATGCTGCTGGAGAATAAGATACTTCAAGTGGAAGTTTGAAGTTAAATGGGACAAAATCAGGGACCTTGTTGTATATTGCCACCTGTCTGTGAGAGAGATATTGCAAATGATTTTAAAAATAAGCAGCCAGTTTGACAGAGTAATAGATTATTTCGTTTTGAATGAAGCCTTGAGGTGTGAAAAGAAATGATAGAGATACTTAGTCCACACAGGAACATTTTTTTCCTTCGCTTTTGGAAAAGAATTCTGATGAAATTCAGATTTTGTGTGTACTGGCTGATGAGATGATCTTGAGAATTTTATTTGGAAGGCTCTATCTCCTCAGATAAAAACATTACATTTTTGGATTCAGATATCAATTAAGAATATTAACGTGAACTTGTGTTCATGTAACTGTTTGTAGAATTATATTACTCTGACTAGGAAAGAGGAATTTTTATTTTTGAGTCCTGGTGGTCTGTAAAAAACAGTGCTTAAGTAGTTTACAATTGTGTTTTTTCAGTAGAAGAATATTGGACATAGTTTCAAATATAGGAAGATTCAGTAAACTAGTTTCATGAATAAGAACATATTATTTGATTTTTGTGGTACGTTTTAAGAAAGAAGAAAATACAGAACTAGCCTGCAGTTATTGAATATTCTTGTAAGAGCATGAGCAGATGAACAAATCAAAATTTGTAGCAAATCTTTTCTGTGAGTATCTTTGCCTTTTGCTACCTTGTGCTTGTCCTAAAAGCATAAAAATGTGAGCATTTAATGTAATAATCTTGTAATGTCTCATTCAAACTATGTACATGCGTAGAAGCATAGCATATCTAAAGTTATTAGAATAGAAATCTTATTCTTTTGATTTTTGACATATGAAGGCAATCTGATTTGTTCTGATTTTTGAACAATCATAAATTGTGAATAAAAATTAATGAATGAATTGTTTTTATATGACTATAAAAATTAAAAGTTTTTAGTGTTCATGAAAAGTATAATCTATTTCCAGCCTAACACAATTAAGTTGCAGCAGCACAAGTTCCAACAATTAATTTGTATTTGCTTTGTTCTGTTAACAGTCCTTTACATTAATGTAGCAGTTTAATTTTATTGCTTTGAGAGGACAGATAGCTTAGATAACTAGTGTAAACTAAAAAAAAAAGAAATAAAAAATATGGGAGAAGTACATGTATGTAAAAATTTTAAAACCCCTGAGCTCTAAAAATTGGTTAATTTTAACTGTATTTATAAAAAATAATGTGGTTATGATGTACTTTCTGTATTTTTCATTAATTTCTCCTTTTGATGACCAGTTTAACAGAACTCAAAACTAGCAATTCCTTGGTTTTTTTCTTAGACCTACTCCAACAAAACTTGTTTTGTTACTTTACTTCTGACAGTGTTCTATTATTTCCTTTTGGATACATGTAGTGCTGCATGTGCTAGTGTGCTGTTGGTAATTGCATGCAAGTGTACGGGCTTCCTGCAGATTCTGTTTGGTGTTGTAGTCGTGGGTGCCACAATGCATGTGAGTTTTTCTGGCTTTTTTTCCATCAGCATTCAGTGCACAGATTCCACCACTGGAAAACCTGCAGTAAGCAAGTTCTCCAGAGCTGCATGTCTCCCATGTCTTCGCTACAACAGCTGTTTCCTACCTGGGTCTTACAGGCAATTTTCAGCTACCGGAAATGACAAAGTTCGTAGCTTGATAAAAAGCATTGCCTTGGGACCAGCAGAGGCTGGGGACAACTGTTCATCACTGCCAGCAGCCTAAGAAGCAAAGAAAACTAAAAAAAGGAAACATACGAGTTCTACTTGGACATTGTTATTTAATGAGATTCAAGTTCAAGGCATTGGTTTTTTCCTAAACTAATCTGTCTCAAATGATGCTTAGGTTTTTTTGTTTTGTATGAAACTATTAACAACATTAATGTGCTGTCAGTTTGCTTAATGTCTTAAATCATATAATACATTATTGCTGTTTATTTGTTTATTTATTTATTTGCCAGAGGGATAATAACATCATAGAAAA
Organism: Ptilonorhynchus violaceus; assembly: GCA_013397565.1. Taxonomy (NCBI): domain Eukaryota; kingdom Metazoa; phylum Chordata; class Aves; order Passeriformes; family Ptilonorhynchidae; genus Ptilonorhynchus; species Ptilonorhynchus violaceus. The sequence goes on from VZRJ01000967.1 coordinate 39,265, forward strand.
AAATCCCAGTGATAGACTCGGGGCATGGAATATTTTCAGATGAAAAAGTTCCATGTCGATTATCCATCCTGATCCGCCCTTGGCTATATGTTTATTTGCTTCTAAGGGTGGTGGTTATGGCTTCAGCTTATCCTGCTGTAGGTGATAATGATGCCAATGCACTCAACAGGTCTGGTCGTACATTTCTGTAGCTACTACTCAAAGTGAACTCCTCAGAATTTAAAGAATCATAGAGTGGTTCGGTTTGGAAGGGACTGCCGCGCTGCCTGTGCCTGGCTTGGCTTGGCCGCGGCGAAGGGTTCGAAACCCGTCTGGAATGACGACCGCTTAATTGCTGTTTACTGAGGTTCGAGTGCCTCAGCTTCTCTGGCCTGGAAGCCGTCCGCAACAAACACTTCCCAGCTACTTTCGAGCAGCAGCTGTTTCCAAGGCAGCAAGCGAGAGCGAAGATGAAAGAGCGGAAACTCTGTTGCTTCAATTCCAAGTTTTATTTCTCTGTCCTGGGAGGACAGGGTCATTAACTTGAAGGGGAACAACAGAGAGACCCCGACTGGCTCTCTCTATGCAGTATTTAAAGGGTTACATAGTGAGGTAGGTACAATAGAACTTATCCAATCAGAAGTGTTAATACATAACAGAAAACCAATAAAACATCTCCAGGGAGGAACAACTTTCAAACTGACTAATAACAACCTAGTTGGAGGCAAATTCAAATCACGCCAGCCTGTTACAAGCTCCAAGGTCCTGTGACAAAAGGAAAAACGTGATAGGAGTGACAGGTAAAAGGCATATGTAGCTATGCCGCAGAATCCTCTTTTGATTCGCCTTCAGGGACGAAGTCCTGTGACGGGAAATCGACCCACTCAGCACTTTCACAAACCCTGGGCTGTACCATAGCAACAAGGAACCTTAAAGATCGTCTAGTTCCAACTCTTCCACTAGATCAGGTTGCTCGGAGCCCATCCAACCTGACTTGGAACATTGCAGGGATGAGGCAACCGCCACTTGCCTGGGCAACTAGTTCCACTGCTTCACCACCCTCATGGTGAAGTATTTCTTCCTGCTATCTAATCTAAACCTATATAGTTAATTCAGCTGTCAGGCCATATTCTCTTCCTTGCTCACAGCCTGGTCTGAAGGCCGGTGAAGCTGAGTTTGTTCTCTGACCTATAGCTGTGTAGGATTTGGAAATGACAAGGAAGGGAGGAACTGTGCTGTGTTGGACAGGACCCAGGAACTCAGATTTTCTTCGGGGCCTGCTGTGGGCCTCAAGCTGTTTAATTCTTACATGCCTCTCCTGTAAAAATGAGTTAAATGTCTTTCTCCAGCTTTCAAAAATATTTAGTATCTGTGTATATTTCCCAAAGCCACAGTGCTACAATTATAATTAACTTACAGCAGAACCCTTAGGATTTAACTGTCCATAGCAACTTAAAAAGTTTCCTCAGCAGCTATTTTTCTTCTCACAAAAAACTGTATCTATTTGAAAAATTTCTGGATATTTCAAAAATAAAACCCCCACATATTTTCTCTCATTTTTTTCCTTCACAATATACTTTAATTTCTTAGCAAGGAAAATATTTTCATTTCAAAATTTATTTCCATTATCTGAAAAAGAAGGTGTTTTTGCAATAGTTAATAAAAAATAAAAATTATGTTTACTTTGCATGACAGATTTTCAATAGAAATTAATAGCCTTTCATTTATTCTTTCTCAGTGTCAATAACAGGCTGCTAAATGTTATTAAGTTGTATAAACTAATTTCTCTGCATTTCCACATAATTGCTTTAAGCAACAGTTCTGTTCACAGATAAACTTTCCACAACCTACTTGATCAAAATGTCCCTTTTATTTAATGATTAAGAATCTGTCTGTGGATACTTTGCCTCCCAGCATGTCAGAGCATGGTGTCTAGCAGTGCCAAGGTTTTACAGATTGTTTAGGTGATGGGACAGGGTAACTGAGATTTTTGTTTTTTAAAGAGTGAAGATACAACTTTTTTTCTATCTCATGTGTGTAATTATCAAACCAAAGAACTGTTTTTACTGCTGTGTAATGAACTAGCAGTGATAACCTTAGGGATTTTGTAATAGATTCATGTCACCAAAGGAGTCTTATGCAGGTTTTCTCTTTTGTGGCTACACCTTGAGTAGAACAGTAGCATTCCAAAAAAACTGGAGTACTTTAATATTAAAAAAGCCTACTATTCAAATATCAGTCAGAATTGAAATCACTATCCGTAATGGCACATTCATTTTTTTCACTTTTAAATCTAATTCTTTTTGTATTTTCTGTCTGTATTTCTTGCAAGTATACATAATGCATTGTCTCCAGATATGAGACTTTCATACTGCCCAGAAAAGTATGCCTGAGTATGCACGGGGCTGCTACTTGTCTGGATTTATTTCTGTCTTGTGTATACGTTGCTGGAGTGTACATGTTGCTTCTTCAGTTGTAGTGGTGGTTAAATGTGAGTTGTCCTGTTTGAGACTGTTGGCCCCCTTTTCTGTGTTGCAGAGAAAAGGTGATTAAAATGCTCTATTTTATTTTCAGACAATGCTAATGAGGAAGAGTTGGAAAAGATCAAGTAAGGTAACTTTGTAACTTTTAGCATGTGGTCTTTGGGCTTCTGGCATTTTTTGGATGGGGTTTTTTTTGGTTTGTTTTTTTAGACCAACTCTGATTTTTGCCAAGCATGCCGTGTAGGACTGGAAACTTCTGGCACAGGATTTATTGTCCCTCAAAATGTGTTTTAGTGACATTGTTTTGTGCTTCATCAAATAAAAATCATGGTACAATTCAGCTTTTAATATAATCATAAAGCCTTTCAAATTTGTTATAGCATTTCAACCTATCTTGAAGTCATCTAGTAACTTCATGTAAGTGGCCAACATGTCCTGATTCCTTTTTTGAAACCTTGAATTTCTCATGTGTAAACAATTTCCTTTGTTAATGTGAACAAAGAATTCATTCCAAAGAGTATCTTTCATTTTTCTATTACTTACTTCTCTGACTGATTAAAGTTTTTATGTGCAAAGTTTTCACAGTGTGAAGCTTCTCAAAGACAAATTTCTGTCATCACTGTTTGTGCACAGCTGACAGTCTTAGCCAGGTTTTACAAGAGTAGAGTGAACTCCATGTTATAGAGCTCTTTAGAGCTCTTCAAGCTTTTCCCCTCTTAGGAGTTATGGAAGTGACAAAAAAGGAGCAGTGTATGCTCTTTTCCACGGGAGAAGGACTGAGAGTTTGACTGTAGTAGAATACAACCAATTTTTACCTTTTTTTTTGTGTGTGTGTGTATTGTTAAGAAAGAGTGTATTTACTGCCTAAAGCAAGTGAATTAGAATTTCTCAGTGACTTGAGCTGGTGTGGTAGATCTGGTGTTTTTTGAGAAGTTACCATGTAAAGGTGTTAAAATGAGAAAAAAAATAAAGTAGCTATATGGGGTGTTTCACTTACTGTGTAAAATTATTTATTCTTCTAGCGCATTGGTGCAGAAACTTACATAGGAGGTTATTAATGAAGAGTGTTGTATATGGTGCTGACTTGACAAATATTTACACTTTTTTTGACCTATTTGTATTTTTAACCTCAAAAAGTAAAAGACAGTGTTCATAATTCTTGGGTTATGGATGGGTTTTTCACACAGTCTGCTTCTGGGATGCAGGACAGTACTCAATCTGTTTCCTTTTTGAAATTTGTGAAGCAAAGATACTTGGTGAAGTGATGATATGTATATTTTGATTCTCATATGATTCATGTAACTTCCTGAAATATCTAAGATGCTCAAACTGAAGAGATAAGGAAGAGCTGTGAGAATGTTGAAGGGTAGAACTGCTTTGCATCATGAAAGTGATGTGCTAACTCCTGATGTGCTGATTATATGGCATAACAGTTTGTCCCCATTGCAAACTGACAAAAGCGTGAGCTTTAATAATCTATAATGAATGCCGCAGCATGAGAGTTGGGAATTCTTCAGAGCTCTTTAAGTGTGTTATTTATCCCTGTTCTGCTTTGTAACATTAATTTGATAACATTTCATTCAGTAGTTGGCATTTTTGCAAACTGACATATCAAAATATTTGGCAAAAAGTGAATATATGGTTTAGACATTGCGCTTTTTCTATGGTTATCTTAGCTGAAGTAATAATTTAACCTAGAGGTGTAATGCATTGCTGTGTTTATCATTTATATACAGAAGTATCTCAGTTAAAACAGAGGAGCTCTTTTGCCTTGTGGGTATATTACAGCATTCCAAATCTTTGATCTGCTGTCAGGAAAACAAATTAAAAAATATTTTCTTTACAAAGAATTCTTTCCAAAGAGTTGCTGTTCTCTGACATGCAGGGTAATTAATATTAGATAAGACATCATTTGCAGACTAAAAAAAATAGTGTCTAAAAGTAGGTGCCGAACCCTATTAGGTAGTAGAGAAAGTGTCCTATTTGAGATCCTTCTTCAGGAAGTGTTTGCCTTATGCTTCTGAGAACTGAGGAAAAAGCAGAATATTCAAGATTTTTTGAAGATACCATTATAAAATTTCCTATAGCTAATTTTATATCTCTCTAGAGACTTTAGCTACACTTCTAATAAATGAATTTGGTTTTACAGGTTATGACACTATTCTTCACTTTTTAAAGTTTGTCCTTGAAGCCTACCTCTTTTGTAATATAGGTAGCTTGAAGTTAACGTGTAGTAATGCAGACCACTGTGGTATTGCTTGTGTTCATGAATTGCATATCTAGCTCTTGTTTTCCTATGTGACTATAACTATTTAAACAAAGCTGTTTCAATGAAGGCAATACCTTTTAATGAAAGCATACTGAGAGGGAGCTCTGTCAGAAACACCCATTTCATTGAAAATTGTTTACATCTGAATATGCATCTACTTCTTCCATTTTCACATCTGTAGGAAAATTGCTATTAAATTGAGTTTGAATATTAAACCCCACGTTAAACTTCTTACATTAATGACCCATTAAGAAAACATCAGAAAAACCTTTTAAATGCTTTAATTTAAGGACAAACAGATGAAACAAGTGGTTTAGCATCTTTAGCCAAACATATTAGGGGAAAAACGTATGTAAGATTTATCTGCTATGCCCTCTCAAGTAACATCATTCCAGTAAAATCTGGAGGAAAAAGTGTCACCTTTTCTTCTCTTATACCCTCCCTTCTGTTTCATATCATCAATGGTAAGTTTAGAAATGAGACCACTGGAAAGTACTAAAATACAACAATATTATTTAATTTATACTAGTAATAGGTGATGAGCTGTTTCAGAGTGACATTGATCAATTAGAACCAAATGTCCATTCTTCCCAGAAATGAAGAGAAATTAGTATGTTTTGCAATATAACAATGTTATGTATAAATTAAGATTAAAAACACATCATCATCAAGTCGTAGAATCATAGTGTGGTTTGGGTTGGAAGGGACCTTAAAGACCATCTAGTTCAACCTCCCTGCAGGGACACCTCCCACTAGATCAGGTTGCTCAGAGCCCCATCCAACCTGAGCTTGAACACTTCCAGGGATTGGTCATCTCCAGCTTTTCTGGATGACCTCTTCCAGTGCCTCATCACTCTTACAGTCAAGAATTTCTTCTTAATATCCAATCTCAAGCTACCTTCTGTCAGTTTGAAGCCAGTCGCCCATGTCCTATCACTCCGTCTCCTTGTCAAAAGTGTCTCTTCAGCTCTCTTTTAGCCCCTTTGGGTACTGAAAAGGGCTCTAAGGTCTCTCTAGATGCTTTTCTTCTTCATGCTGAACAACCTCTACTCTCTCAGTCTGTTTCACAGGACAGATGGTCCAACCCTCTGAGCATTTGTGGCCTCCTCTGGATCCACTCTAATAGTTTCATGTCCTTCTTATATTGAGAATCTCAGAGCAGGATGCACTACTTCAGCTGGGGTCTCAACAGAGTAGAATAGTAGAATAGAGGAGGAGAAGCACCTCCTTCCACATGCTGGCCACACTTCTCTTGATGCAGCCGAGAAAGTCATATGTGTCTTGGGCTACAGCAACATATGCGTAGGTCATGTTGCGCTTCTTGTCCACCAACACCCGCCAAGACATTCTCCTCAGGGCTGTTCTCAATCCATTCTCTGTCCAGCTTGAATTGGTGCTTGGGTTAGCTCTGATTAAGGTGCAGAACACTGCACTTTGCCTTGTTGAACTCATGAGATTCTCATGGGCCCTCCTCAGCCACAACGGAGAAGCTACTTCTGATTAATTACAACTGCCTAAAGCAAGTAAATTAAAGTGATTTTAATTTGCATTTAGGTAACTGTATTTGCTTTAATTCAGCTTTAGAAACTTCTGCACATACTTTTAAACTGAAAAAATAGAACTTACGAACATTTCAAACAAGTATGAATTTCTAAATGTATGGCTTTCAGCTCCTAACTCCTGACTGGTTTTAAAATTTCTTAGAAGCTTTTCTGAAAGTATCTGTGTTCCAGTTCCACAAACTAAAGTGCCAAAACCTATGGCCTTAATAGCGGGTGATTTTATGCCCAACTCAAAATATTTCATTTCTGTGGCTCCTGATTTGCATTGTGCTAATATCAAAAGCTTTTTTTCTGTTTTAAAATTGAAACAAAATGCTTTTCCACTGGAATGAGGTGGCTCTTGAGAGGACAATAAAATTGAAATAACAAATCATGGTACAAGTATTGCAAAGACAAACATAAATGTAGAGTTTTATGATATTTCTTAATTGAAGGAATTTACAGTCCAGTCTTTCAACCAGAATCTTTGAGCCAAAACTCTGTGGGATTTCAGAGTACATGGTAGAATTATTTTGTTTTTGTGAAGAGTCTTTTAAGCCTGAGAAAATACACTTGTTTTTTGTAAGCCATGAGGTTCTAGATGTCTGTTTAGCAGCTGTAAGTAGTGCTTGAAGGAAAGCTACTAAATAATGGAATAAAAGTAAAAAAAAGTCAGAATAGATATGCCTGTTTGCTAGACATCTAATTATAAAAATTATGCAAATATTTGGTGAAGCTTATATTTGTATTAATTGTATGAGAGTGATAACAGCTGATCCAGCTAACAACAAAAACATCAGAATAACATTTCATCATGAGGATTTCATGCCTACCTTTCCCAAAGCATGGGGAGTTTCCATCAAGTATTGGTTGCCACTGTCCTTCTGCGTGTCACATTCCTGTCAGTGTTAGGACTGTGGAGACATTGGTAATCCCAAACAATAACAGGATCATCAGGAGACCTGTTGAATTTCACGTATTGCAGCCACAGTTTCCGAGGGGAATTACGGGGAGAAAGAATGGAGATGGTAAGGACTATACTGGCACAGCCTCTCTCAAAAGTGCTTCTGTGTGCTGTTGTCCTGTATAAATGTTTTCACCCTATTCCAGATAATTCAAATCGTAGTGAGTGCCACAGTCTGCATCATACTACACCTGAGCTGCATCTGGCAAGTGCACTTAAGTAGAACGCCAAATTATTTGATTTAGAAAACCACAAAAATATGTGAAAAAGTATGAGCTGCAAAGTATGAGCTGTTATTACAAATACTGTAGGGTCGTACTAACATTGCTCTACAGCAGCAGTATTGTGTTGTAAGCACAAACTCCATAAACCAGATTTAACATGGCATTTAAAATACTCAGGGTGTAGGGCAGTGTTAATTTCTCAACTACAGAAATTTAGATTAGCTTCATCTAGAATTAAAATAGACTAAAATACAGATTTTAATTGATAAAAAGTTAAGGAAAGTGCTCTTTCATATTGCAGTAATTATCAGTAGCAGTCCGTTGACAAAACTTGCTTAGTTACAATGATCAAACAATAAGAAGGAATCTTCATGATCCCATTGAAGGCATTTTTGTTGCTCAGTGTCTACCTGTTGATGACCTACAAGGTCATTCTTTTTGTCGTTTCTAATACAGGAAAAGCATTGCAAATGCACATGACTGTCCCTTGATTTTGTCATCATTTTGTACATAGAATTAGCAGCTGTATCTATTGACATTCTCAATCTTTATTTTACACTGTTTACCCAAGCTGTGCAAGCATCCTAGAAACTGGGGGAGAAGAATTCTTTCTCCTTGAATTTACAGCAGAAATTTGCAATACTGACTTTGAGTCACTTTGCTGTATTTTTGCATCTGTCCTCTGTTAAGTGATGGAGGGAAGTATTGTTCTTTTCTACAGTTTTTCACTAATTTCTTGACTGATATTTTATTTAAAGCTTCCAAGCCAAAGTTATTTTTTGGATAGAGGAGCCTCTGCAGATCATATGGCTGCATTATTGATTTGCTTTTTAAAAATTTTAGTAAGTTTGTGGTAGGCACACTGTTCTATTTCTATCTCTTGTGTTCCAGAACACAGAGGAGCAATGTGTCCTAGTGGTGTGTGTAATAAGGAGGAGATTTAATAAAAGCAGAGTCTGTTTGCACAAGCACATGCCAGTGAGAGAGATGGTGCTTTGCAGGGCATGAGGGCTGATCAATGAAGAAAGGAGCTCTGGACTGGGAGAGGACAGTGCATGGGGTTGCTCCAACTCAATATGGGCTCAAGTTTTAAAGGACACTTAGTTACCCAAAGATAAACAAAAAAATGAGGGGATTTTCAAAAGTACTGACTAAGTGCATCTCTTATTTTGCCTAAAGTAACAATAACTCATCAAGAATGTGGTATTGATTATGCTGGGATCAGTGCCCGGATTCTGACTAAGCCTGGTTGGTTTCCCTTCTCGTAATGTTACCCAGAAATACCCAAATGCACGCAGAATATTAAGTCATGTTTATAAGATCGTCTGACATTTGTCTAGCTATATTAATCACGTCTAGCAGAGGATACAGTTGTCAGAAGATTCTTTCCTGTTGATGCCCCTAGCCCACCCACTACATCATACTTAGACAGAATAGGTGGAACACAAATAAAAGCTATGTTTATCACATAAGAAAATGCTGGGTTTGCATGCTGCTTATTAAGCATTAAAGCAGTGTGTGGATATGAAAATATGTGGGTTTTTCTTTCACAAGCAGCTTTGAGCATCCTTTAGTGTGAAAGATTCCAGAAGTCAAATTTAAATTTTCTTTTGGAAAAGAAGAGAGAGAGAAAATTTTACTTCATGCAGGCTGCAACTTTCCCACCACCACCTCTCTTTTGGGATGTTTAGAATATGTCAGGTAGGGGTTGCCATGCCTGTATTCTGCATATAAATGCACAAAAGTGTGAATAATGTGAAAAATAGTCCCACATTAATGACGGTTGTGGACTGAGATCTTGATCTTGCTGCTTTCCAAATTGTGGCATTATATATGAAATATGTAGCTTTCCACTTGTTTACAGAGAAATGAAAAGCTGTGCAGTTTCTTCATGTTTTTTTTCTGTTTGTGGCACGAGATTGAATCCAGGCTGCAATACTCACAACATGCTTTCTGAGGGAAACGAGTTGCCTAAGAATTAGTCTTGAGAAACAGTCGTTCATGGGAGAAATTGAGAAAGGTACATGCTCATTTCTTTGTTTTATTCTCAAGGTTTCCCTTCTGAATTTGTGGTAAACTCACTGTGGGCTATCTAAGAAGGTTTCTTAGATACCTAAAAATGTACCTAGAAATACACCTGTCTCACACTGTGAAATTAAATTCATAAGGGAACAACTTTAAAATGTGAAATCAGTCTTATTTTCCCATTTTTTTGTCTATTAGCTTTTTGTGAAGTTTGACTTGAAATCTAAACATTATTCTTTTTCTTTTTTTTTTCCTTCCTACAAGAACCATTATATGAAATAAGAGATTATGTCAGTATCTTCAATTTCTAAGAATAAGTGTGACTTTGACTGGAAGAAAAGTGTGTTGGATGCTCTTCAGTCTTGCTTGGAGACAAGAAAAATGCCAGCTGGAAGTTAGTCTTGCTGGAGGAAGCCACATAGCCTATGCTTTTCATGTCCAGGAAATCTCAATAGCTTTAGCTCCAGCAAGCTGTACCCTGACTCTTTCAGTGCATCTCCCTTTTGCTGTCCCACCTATCTGTGTGTTAAAAATACAGAAAAGACCCCTGCTGTGATCCTAATTTCCTACCTTGAGGAAGAAACAGCCACAAACAACCCGCACCTCCTTTAGCAGCTGGCTGCTTTTCTTCCAGCATATTGAGACATGGATTCTGGAGCTTCACTATCAGTCAGCATGCCCCTGGGCTCTGCGTAAAGCTTTGATTGTCGTTGACTGTGAGGTGTGGCTCTGACCTAGGAGAGCTTCCTCCAGCAGCATGTGGATGCTTGTTCTCAGGCCTCCTGCCTGTCTGACCTGTCTGTCATTTTATACCCAGCTCTCGGTCATCTAGGTCTTGCCTTGCCACCTTGTATGGAAATTATGCCCACTGATGAAACTCCTATCTGGTCATAAAAAATCAGCCTACTTTATAAGGTGGCAGATGCTCTAGTGCAGCAAGTTGTTTTAAGAGCTGCTGAAAATATGGAATTTAGATCAAATATACTCTCTAAATTTTTCACTGTCTCGCTGATAATTAGTGAAGTAGAGAGCTATGCAGTTGTGCTTAAGATTTACTTCAAAAGAGTTGTAAATGCAAACTCAAGCTTATTTGCCATGATAGTATCCTGGAAATCATATGGATTCCCATTCATCTCTTAAAACCCCCCTAAGAATTGTATATTCTTTGCAAAACAAATCTCAATCACTGCTTATATCCCATATGAAATATCTTCCTAAACATGCGTGGTCTTCTTTCTGTATCTCTCATCACCTTATGTTCAGGGCAGAGTCAATGTTGATTATTTACTAATCAGTCTTTCCTTTGCTCTAAGCTTTCTAAGAAACTGGAACAAGAAGAAAAAAAATCTACCACTTCTTCACAAGCCAAGTTTTTGGTATGCCCTCAACGAGAGGTGTATTTGTGCCGAGAAAAAAAGTTTATATAATGCTCCCAAGCCGTAAATTAAATATCTTCTGGCAACTGATTTTCCCAATTGTGCCCTAATTTTTGTAGAGTGTCTGCTTTCTGATGTCTCTCTGCTGCTTTATGTCGCTGGTTAAGTTAAAAATTATTCCATACACAGTTCCTTGTTTGCCTTTGTAGAAACAGTAAGTTTGTGAGAAGTTTCTCTGCAGTCAAATGCTTTACTTCAGGAAGAGAAATCTTTATTAAATATAGGGAAATATTTTGGGAGTAACCATACTACTTGGAATGAATAACCATTTAAAAACACATATGCATGCCAGTAAAATACCTGAAATACTGTAAAAAGCATGTCAGTCAGATTTGCTTCAAGTCCAGTGGCCACAGCTTTGATGTCCCTTCTCTCTGGAGGCTGGTGAGTGTGATTATAATCCAGGCTAATTTCTTTCATTGTCTCTGGGTAATAAAGTAAAATCCCTGCCCTGGGCACCTACATAGCTGTGACTATCCAGCTGTGTTTACCTTCTAAAAGACTTAAACCAAATCTGCACTGAAACCTCCAGAGATACTGAAGGTCTGTGAGGGATGAAGCCAGGCATGCAAGACCTGCATGTATGGAGGGTTGCTGAGTTCATAAAGCCTTTGTTGCTCAAACTACATTGCATAATACAGAAAATGCATATATTTGACATATTTACAGCAGAGTATACATGAAGACTTGCATTTTTTTGATTCCTAGAGAAAATGATTTGTGAGTTTAAATATTGTGTAGCTATCTAGTGTTCTGATTATAGATAAGGTAGCCTTGAATGAATAAAATTTCACAATAGAAGGAAGAGCCTGAGTGTTCACAAGTCCACAAGTTCCTGCACAATTCTGAACAGAGGTTCTGCAACATCTTGTGTTGAAACACTTGAACTTACATGCTGGTGCTTAATTCATGTTTCTGAGAATACCACATTATTTTAGAGGCAGAGATAGAGGAGTTTATTGAATTATTTTTCCTTTTATGTTTATAGAGTTTATTCAAGTTTGTTCAATCAAATACTACTAGTAGAAGAGACTTTGTAACATTTATTTGTATCCTATCAGCAAAAGGAGAAGTGGAGCAGAAAAAACACCCTTTTTGTTAATGAACGTTACCTTGAATAGCATTTGTTCTGCTCACTTCTGCCAAAGCAGCATATGACATTACCTCTGTAATTGTCACTATTTTATTTCTCTCCAAGTGATTCTTTGCGATACAGTTTACATATGTACTGTCAAATAACTTCAAAATGGCTTAAGGTGGTTGTTTTACATTCATAGTTACGTAAAATTGAACATTAAAAAGCAGGGGAAAATTTGGGAATTGTGTTAACCAAGTCTTTTGTTTCCCTAAAGTTTCAGACCCAGAGCTTACGTCTCTCAGACCTGCACAGAAAGTCTCAGTTATGGAGAGGGATAGTTAGTGTTACCTTAATAGAAGGTCGTGAACTTAAGGCGATGGATGCAAATGGACTAAGTGATCCTTATGTGAAGTTTCGTTTGGGGCATCAGAAGTATAAGAGCAAGGTAATATTAGCTGTGACCAGAAATGTTTTTTAAATGCTTTGTTCCTGTTTGGGTTTTTTTTGGCTTATATGACTTTCAATAATGATGAAGATTTATTTTGTAATAATTACCTGTTAGAGCACCTGGAGCTTTGCAGGGGGCCACACCTAATGCTCCATACAGACTATGTTGGCTTTTATTTACTGTTTGGGGTCATTCATGGCAGGGAGAGATGCATAGTGATTCTGACAGGTTCTTCCTGGCATGATGCCAGGTGCCTTGTGAATCCTTTGCACTCTTATCCTCAAACCATGTCATGCTTATAGTCTCACTTTCCTCCTTGTGTCCTTAACAGCAAGTTTCATTAAAGTTTTCTTTATATATGAGCTCCACAGGTAGAGAGCATTGATCTGGGAGAAAATTACTGTGAAGACTTGCTTGGCTTTCTTGCTATTATTTTTTTATTCCCTTGGTCCCTACTGTTTTTGGGAATTACTGTTTATGGAAGATGCTGGGACTGCCGATGATGCACATGACCTTCCCCTCTCAATGGCCATGACAGTCACTGTGGTTTTCACTGCCAGATGAAGGGTAAATTGAGGAAGAGGGCAGGGTCATTTACTTGTCATGTTTGCAGACTTCTGAGCCTTCATTAGGGCCTCTTAATCTGAAATTAAATCAAATTTCATGCTTTTGTGAATTAAGAATTCTCATAATCCTCTCTGAATTTTCCCTTTTTCAAGACAGTAGAACTGGTAGTTGTAGGAAGTAGTGTTTGCTTAGTAGGGAAGGTAGTAGGCATTTTCTGTTCTTGCTCAGGAGAGGTGTGACTACTGTGAATACTGCTTTTGCATTATGGTCGGAAATTCTGCAAGTTTTCTGTTCTTCACTGTGTGGTCAGAAATACATGGACTGAAATCTATTGAAGTCAGAAGTAACTGGACAGAAAATGATTAAGAAAGCTACTTTCATCAGAGTTTCAAAGGAAAGGAAGTAAAATACAGTTTTGGAAATGAACTAATTTTATTCTATAGAAAATAAACCATAGTATCATGTGCAGCTGGGAAAAAGGACATGGTACAATTGTTTATTAATGTACTTACAGTCACCATCTACTTGTCATTGCCGGTACTTTGTTTACCTTTGGGCTCAGAAACGCAGTTTCACAGCTAACTGTCACTTAACAGAGGACATAATTTTTCTACAGAGAAACGGCTCCATTGCCAGGACAAATCCTTTGTTCGGGAGGCTTTTGAAGGTGACAGGTTGCAGGATTTTGGTGGCTGCTGTTACATCAGAGAGGCATGACAGAATTGGCTAGTAGTCTTTCCTAATTACTGTTTTTTAATTCTCACTACTTGAGATACTGATACTGCAGACAGAAAAAAACTTCCTGAACAGACTCTAATGATCAAATTTACAATTCAAGAAAGTGTATGCCTACACAATGTAATATGACTTTCTTTTTGTTCTCCTTTCAGATTGTTCCAAAAACTTTGAATCCTCAGTGGAGGGAGCAGTTTGACTTTCATCTCTATGAAGAACGAGGTGGAATTATTGATATCACCGTGTGGGACAGAGATGCTGGCAAAAAGGATGATTTCATTGGCAGGTTTGTGCAATTCTAGCCTTCTTGTTCCGTGGGGATGAGAGAGAATGATTAAAATGAGTCTTGCCATTGAAACTATTCCTTATGACCATTTGTTCTTGGTTTCTTGGTTTTTGTTTGTTTTTTTTTAAATTCGGGAAGGATTTTCTGCAATGTACCAGTACAGTTTGCTGCATTGATGTATTTCTTTACATTAATGATGTAATATAATTTTTATGGACCAGTAGGTGGCAGCTTTTACCAATTGATAGACTGAGGTTTTTAAAAATAAAAATCCCCCATTTAGAGCGATTACCAAGATGCAGGAGGTTCCATACAGCAACATCCAGCTTGGAGGAGAAACAACTCTTTTGACTTGATGCATAAGACAAAATTTATGTACCAATCTAGCTGGTAAGTGAAAATAGAGTTGAAGGACTACGCACATATTTGGGGACAAAGAATCATTCACCTAATTCATATTCAAGAAAAGTGAATCTGTCTGGGAGTTCAAGAAATAGCATATAGTTGTATGGCTATGCTCCGTTTTACAGAACAGAAAGTGGCATTAACTGTTAGCTAATAGCTGATACTAGCTAGCTTTTAGCTAGTACAAAGTAGGTGCTATTTGGAATGCTCAGATATTTGTTTACTTCGTATTTTCCTTGATATCCAGGCAGTCATAATAATAAAATTATTAATCCTAAAGATTTTGATTGGTTTTATTGGAGATGCTTTCACTAGGATATTGATACTATTAACTAGCAAAATTCATTTTTTTCCCGATACTTAAAATCAGGAATGGAAATGCCACAGACCAAGCCATGTCTTTTGTTATCAGTGTGGCAATGTTTCTACTGACCTTTTCCTCCCTCTCATTCCATTCAGGATAATAGATTTCTTTATCATATTAGATGGGTTTAATAATATTTTTTGTTTATTTCTTGCTATAAATTGTTTGAACTCAGATTATGCACAGAGCCTGTGGCAAGCAAACAGTTTTAATATTTAACAAAAACACTTTTCAAAAGTATACACAGTAGGATTTTGTTTTATATGATGAAAGCCAGTGGATGGGGTGATTGTTGGAAGTTTGTATTGTATTTTTTCCCTTGTTTGATTTCAGTTGGCATACATGATAACAGTAAATATTTTTCTGAAGTAAAGTGCTCATTTAGTCCTATGTCAATGTGTTAAATACTTTGGGAAATTATTCCAATTTTCTTCTTAATTTTAACCTTCTTATGCAAAAGATGGTGAGATTTAAAGTCTTCCTGAGTGATTTTTTGGAACATCGTCATCCAAGCACCACTTGCTGAAATCCTGCTGCTCTTGATTTTTGTGACCCCTCTGTCAGTGTATATATAATCCCTCTTCACTTTGTACTTTCAGACACTCTCTCGTTTCACCTTCTGTTGGTACCTTATCTCTGGTAATGTAACCTGCAAAAAAATTCCTCTCCATGGAGATTTCCATGAAAAACTGTCATTTGTCGAGCTCAATCTGAATACGAAAATAGGTCTTAATATTCCCCCTCCCTGATATTCTTTTCCAGTCACTGTAGATAAAAATCACCAACACCTGACAGCTCCACTTAATGCTAACCTCTCTTCCCCAGTTTCTCCTTTCAAGACTGCCCCTAAAAGCTGGAAATACTTTGGAGCACACACTACAGACTTGCTCTGTGTGTGTAAGTGTATATTAATTTTTAAAAGCATGACTGAGTCATGCTCATGACTAAGGTTCTGTGGCTTTCAAGGTACATGTAATAAGTTGAATATTTTGATGAAGCTGTGGAAGGAAAATGAAAAACTTCCTGGTAGCATTCTATCATGGCTCAAGAATGGAGGGTAATCCATATAATCTTGCTGCAATCTTCCTGCTTGCTTGAATAATGTGCAAGCAGCAGCTGTAATATTATATAAGAATAATTCTATTAAATGCAAAGGAAAACAATTGTTTTGTGAAGATGTTCTGCCTGGACAAAATATGGCTAGGGAGAAGGCACACTTGATTGAAGAGATCCTATTCACTGAGGGAAAGAACTGACCAAATGGAGAAAACAGAAGAAAAGGTTTCCCAGGAGGAAGGTTCAAGGGACAAATTCAATGATCTTCCCGGAAAACAGCACAGGAAACCTGTGTTTTTACTGTGCTATGCTCAGTTACTTGCAAATTCTGTTCCAAACCAGAATGCTGTAAACGCTGCTGGAATGATACCATTTCTCAGCTGCACTTTTGTGAAATAGAAGAAGTGGGAAATCAGGGGCATAGACTTCTGTGGGCCTTGTATTTATATCGTTGTACTTGTCAGGCTGGAGCATGGTAAGGGCGAGGTGAAAGCTGGGAATGTGACGCAGTAGCAATGATGCATGCTCAGATTGTGAGGGGTTGGGCTTGCAATCCATTTCTGAGGGCAGGAAGATGCAGAAAAGATGTTTGAGAAGGTTGAGGACTTGGAAATGAGATTCTGGTTTTGGGGTGGTGAAACAGGAAGATGGAAGTGGAAGGGGTGGCTTGTAAGAGACCCCTGTAAGAAGGAGGAAGAGCTCCCTTTTGAGAGGGAGGAAGGTGTTAAGAGGGTAAGTCACAGCATGGCATCCTGATTCAGAAAAGCAAAGGGAGATGTCTGTCACAGAAGCAGCATAAAGCTCTATCTTCATCTTGATGCCCAGGCATGTTCAGTATGGCAGTTCCTGAAATGAAATGCTGACTGATTGAATTCCATTCTTAACTTGGAGCATTTTCTGTTTATAAAATCCGTTTGAATTTCAATTGTGTGAATTCTCTGTGAGAGTTTAAAGGTTGTAGCACCTTGTGAACTTCCATCTTAGAATACTCTAAAAAACCCCAAACCCTAGAACCAATTCAGTGTTTATTTCAGGATTTCAAAAGCCTGGGAAAAGACCTCGTACAAGAGCTTTGAGTAAAATATATTTCAAATCGTTTGAAATATATTCGTTTCAAATATATAAACGAATAAATCAAACGAATAAATCGTTTGATTTGCAGGAGAAAACACTGTTCTTGACCAGAACTGAGCTGCACTTTACGGGAGGTAAATTGTGGCATTCTCCTGAATATGTTTTTTTTAAACAATAGTCAACATTCCAGGACCAAGAAGTTCTTTTTATGGAAAGCACCAGCAGCTAAAGCCACATGGGCAGCCTTCTTTCATTTAAAGAAACATATAGACTTGCTTAAGTGGCATTAGTCATTGCTTCATCTTATAAATATGTATGTATACATATATATTTTTCAGTCTGAGTATATTTAATATTCACATGTTTTTGCTATGAGCAAATAATCTACGTCTATATCGAGTCAATGTGGTCCTGTGATTAAAAATGTACTGCAGTAAGTTTATGTAGGTAATACTAAGATCAAAATGAAGGTGATTTTAATTGTCATGTAATTATTTAGCTTTCTTATCATTTATGTTTTTGAAGGCAATTCTGACTGTCACCTTTACGATAATCAGTTAATAAATCTTCATGACTGTTACACCTTTATGCATAGCACTAATCTGAACAAATGGGCTGCTGACAGCTGCAATAAATTGCCAAGAATGAGTGCTGTCAGAGAACAAGTTGTTTCTGTGAACATAGAGAATAAGTAAATCCCATGTCATGCAATTTTATTCAGCTGAAGTTATTTGCAATCCAGTGCAGCGGGATTTATAGCATTATTAATTGGTATGAGAAATGCATGTTTATCTCTAAAATGACATTGTCTTTTGCTTTTATTTTGTGCCAGGAACTTACTGCTGACTTCACCTATATCTATTTTCATAAGTATTTATGGATGCTATTGTCTTTTTTCCATCTGATGTAAATGAAGAAAAAAAGACCTAGTGTGTAGCATATTCATTAAGGCTATGTATTAATTTTATCTGTAGCAAACTGAAATTTCCCATAATCTCTCTGAATATTGTCACAAAAATTCAGATTGATTTTGTGAGCATCCATATAATGGATGTTATGAAATACAAAAGTTAAAATATTGACAATTACATATTTAGGTTTACAATACCTAATCTACTATGCCTTGTCTGGTTAGTCTTTCCATAGTAACACAACCTTAGAGTGGGTTTTGGGTATGTATAAATACAAACAATATGTGACTATGATTCTATGATTAATTTGAAAGAGTGGGGATATGCTATCAAAGTTCTAAATTAAAGTGAGATTTTATTTCAAAAATATAAAATTATAAAGTATTTGTGGTTTGGGGGTTTTTTCCCCACTGACTTTGTGTAATTTTGCTGTGGGAGACTGAACATTAGTATAGAGAACTGAGTGGTACTATAAAGTTGTATATGACTACTCCAACACGCGTGTAAAGCTGGGTAAAGGACACTAAATATGCTACTGGAAGTGTTTCTTCCCAGGTCTTTTTCTAGAGATGTTGTGGAGACTGTGATTTATATTAAAATACTGGCAATTTTCTGTTACCCAAGAGAAAGTTTTGGATAGTATTTGTGAATTTCATGTTAATGTTAAAATTGCCAAATCTTGAAGTTTTCTTGATTTTGCTAAACTCTGTAGACAAGATGGCTTCCTCTGGAAATGTAAAGACTACTTTATTATGCTGGTCTTTCAGAAATGTTTTTTGCATTGCAGTTTGAAAACGTCTCCATTTTGAAGTAACTTTGGAAAGATGTATTATAATGTAAACATAATGGTCAATATGCTGCTGTAATTTGTGATTTGAACTGTGTGCACAAGGGAATTACACAGCAATTCAGTGCAAACACAGACGAGCACACAACCAACAGTCTGTCTGTATAATCGTTTGTTGATTATACATGATGACTAAAGTCAAATTAATTGCAGATGCATTTCTCTATGTAAAATAAAGATTTTGCCTGAAGCATTAAAATGTAAAAATTCTACTGCCAGGTCTGCCTTTGAAAAATCTTGTGATGTGCTGAGCCATCTTCATTTCTGATTGTTGTCAAAAGAGACAGATGTAATACTGCATCTCAAAATTTCGCCTTTAGGTATTTCACACCTTATTTATTCCTATCTCAGCACATCTTTACTCTACTAATGCAGAGGCACTTCTGTTCTGCTAGAAAGCCAAAAAAGTTTCAGTTTTTGCTCACAAATCTTCAGTAACTTTCTCTTACCAGATACTTTATTATTTACAACTCTTACTGACAGTAGTTATTGTCACTTTCTGATGCAAAATCAATAGTATTCCCGAACGTAGTCTGAGATACAGAATGCTGCACGCAAGCTGGGCTCATTATGAATCCTTCTAACCCTATGTCTTCTCACATATGGAAATCCAGTTGAAGAGTGGTAAAATAAGAGGAAGGGAGAAGGAAATATGGAATGGCCTACTTGGACACGAGGAGCATGACAGTGTGTAGAAAATGGTGAAGAGTGCAAATAGGGTTTTGTGAGGATTTATGAAAGGCACAGACTGGTGCTGTGTGAAAGCTCTTGCGAAGTTTCTTGGGACAGCTAGTGAGGGGAGAACCATATAGGGAGACAAAATGTTCATCAAAGCGGTAGACCGATTTATCAGATGAAAGTGTTAATTTTGCTGCAGAGAAATTGCACTGCAGTTGTACTAACAGCCTGTAGTATGTGGTTGTGCCATGGGGACAGCCTAGAAAATATCACATCATAAACCAATTGTAAGAACTTCCTGACTGTACAATATCAAAAGTAAATCTGTAGTTTTATATTGAAGATCTGTGCTTAGGAAAAGCAGATCCTTTCAAAATCCATCAGCAGGCTGTTGTGGCATGAAGTGTATTTTTTAAGAAAGCAGTAAACGCTAATTCTCTATTCAGGCTTTGCTTGATGACTGGTGAAATTGTATTTAACAGAGCTATCATATTTCTGTTACCATGACTGACTTACCGCAAACTGCAGGGGTCTTTCCTGCATTCCATGTATTGCTACATGGTGACTCACAAGACTGTTCTCCGGGTTCTGTGACGTCTGCCCTCCAGCTTCCCAGGGATCCTCTCCAGCTTCCCCAGCTAAGCACCACTCTTGTCCTCAGTCAATGTCCTACTTAGCTGAGGTACAGTCTCCAACTCCTTTGGGAGCTTCACTGGTTTTCAATCTGTCACCTCTATCAACCACCTATCACAAGCATCGTGTGGAGTCCATAATTTAATTTCTTTCTCATTAGATTTACAGTTAAAAATGTCATGCTCCAGTTCTTCCAAGAAATTCACATTACTGCAGTCAACACTCAGTGTTTCTGAGATATGTCATTTTCTGCTAGTGCTTTGCAAAATTTTTGCTCTCCTTTTGTTTCTTGGTTTTACTGGAACATTTTACTCTGCTCATAAAGGATATGGAGTCTCACAAATTGTAGCAGTTCATGCCTTGCTGCTTCTGATGTGTGTCCAGCTCAGTTCTAATTGTGGAATCACACAGTTTCCTCTCCTTGGCATCCTTTGGAGCAGCATAGACCTGGATCACAGTGGAGTTAAAAATCTGTGTTCCTGAACAAGTCATGATGGTAATTAAGTTGCCTGGTTTGTAGCCAAGTGGTGCTTTTCTGTCCCTATCACTTAGGATTGTGCCAGTTCCTCTTTTATGCTTTATTTTGTCATGTGAGAAAATGATCTCACTATCTGCTGTCTCTCACTTGCCTGGCCACCTGGCTTTTAAGAGGCCCTCTATGTCATGTCGCTACCTTTGTAATTCATTCATTAGCAAGAATATTTCACCAGGGTGCCAACACAGTCTTACATTCCAGGTTCTGTTAGAACTAAAGAGGGGAGGTGATTTTTACCTGTTAGACATGCTGATAATAAAATACTACATATAGTTCTGCCTTCCACACTTTAAAAAGGATGCAGGAGAATTTCACTGGATCAGAAAAGTTACAAAAAGTCATTTGAGGGCTGTGGGAGACATGTTCCTAGGAAATGTATAGGGAGCTGAAGGTGTTTAGCATATCAAAGGGAAGATCAAGAAGAGATATGATTATAGTGTATGAGTTCCTTCAGTAGAAGAAAACATGAAACACTAAAGGGTTTTTCAACTGGTAAGAAAAAGCATAAAAAGAACCGAAGGCCAGATTTATTCAAATTAAAAATAAATCTGAAATATATTTCTAAAATTTTATGTGATTAGCACACTGAACACAGTTTCAGACAAGTGGTAGATTCCCCTTGAACCCTCAAATCTTCCTCCATGTACCCTGTTTTTGAGCAATTTATCTGTGATAAATTTGGCACATGAGCTTGATGCACTTGTGTGGTTTTTCTCCCTTCTGATCTCTCAGGGCCTCAAAATCCAAATACACATGGTGCTTAGTAGTGTTCACATGCAGAACTGATAGGTGGGATACATGCCCCTACGCCTCCTTCTGAAGGGTCAGCCAGCCAGGGAAATAGTTCCAGTGCTCCTGCCTCACATGTAGTGCTGACAACAGTGTGGACTGAAGGGGCCATGCAGCATGGAAGACACAGAAAAACTCAAACTGCCCTAAAAACTGCAGTTCCCTGCAATGTGATTTATAGTGATGCTTGGAAATCTGTCTGTGGAGTTAATGGCTATTTTTTGGCCATAATTCTTCAGGCTGATCTCATTACATGTGGAAAAAGTCTTTTCTTTTAGCAGCAGCATGTAAATAATAATTCCTTAAGAAACTGTATTGTCCAGAGTTACTGTTTCCTCATGCTTTCAGTGTGACAGCTGCTGATCATATGTAAATTACGGCCTTCTCAAAATGGCTGTCATTTTTCATGGTCCTCAATTTGAGAAAATGGGACAAAAATTTCTTGCTCATGCTGCACAACTTTCTGGTAATGTTCAAGTTCTCCTTCATATTCATAGCATCTTTGTCCTCCATGAAGACGGTTGTAAGAGAGAAATGTCTTTTAAGAGAACATCTTAACTGATATAAAAGTCAGTGTTTCTAAAGCTTTAAAGCTTGGAATACTTTTATATACTTTCAGTAAAATATAAAGGGACATTGTCAACTTGAACTTTCCAAAGATATTAATATTTGGAAAATAGATATTTTCCAAACAGATACTTGTCTTTAGAAGTATTTTGTTAGCTCCAGTCCTTCTAAGGAAATGTAATACAAAAAGGAGCTTTATGGTTTTCCTATTGGAGTCTGTCAAGGTTATTCTAGGATAGGGGTAGTGTTTAGATAATTCCTTAAGAAAACCAGACTTCCTTCACTTTTCTGGTCCCATACAAAGATCTGGTGAGGACAGAGGAGATCTAACAAAAAAGATTTAATTTTTTTTTCTTTTTTTAGTATAATTTGGCATAAGACCAAACAAGGTTGATTTTTTATCATGAAAAAATCAACTAGTAATGGGAAAAAATTGCAATTTCTCTTATCATGTCTGTAGATTGGAAAGTCTTATCATTTCACTGAAGCACATGTGCTGTAGATATGCTCCACTTATGCTGGATGCTCCTTGAGCCTCAGCACTTTCAAGTTAGGCATATGTAAGCTGCATCTCCTGAAAGGTCGGGGAGAGGACCTGGCCCAGAGTGAGAAATCTGCTTTCTCCTGACCGTGTACACATAGATACACTCTTAACCTGCACTTCTATAAAGCATAATGGTGACAGTCCATGATGGAATAACCCTATGTTTTTATCAAATTATCTGAGGGCCTTTGAGAGGGTAATTTTTCTTTAAATAGTTAAGGCTTTCACTGGAAGAAAGTTTCCAGATCACTTCCTACCCTTTGTATAATTTTAGGAAATGACAAGCTTGTGATGGTCTGTTCATGAAGACTTATCAAGCAGATGATAGATACATTTTTCTCAGGTAATCTGTTCTAGATTTGGTGCTATTAGGAATATTTCGTTGCTGTAGGAAAAGTGCACAGGTAAAATAAAATTGTCAGTTGCTTCTTTTTAGGCTGAATTTAAAAAATAGCATGGACTCCTCATGTTGCTAAAGTGTTGTAACTTCAAGAATTGACGAAATCAGATCTTGTAGCTCTGATGTAGATGCTGTAATTTTACACTCATTGCTTTTTTCTGATGGATATATGTGGGGTTTTGTCCAGTGGGGGTAGCTTTTGCCTATTTTTGATTGACCAATGGATTATTTCTGCATTACTAGTATCATAATGGCTTTCTGATTCTTTTACTAACTTTAAGAGAGTTTAGACCACTTTAAAAGATTATTGGTTGAAGACTCAATATTGTTGCTAAGCCCTGTTTTTGAGGGGCATCTGTTTTGAAATAAACTATCGAAGAATATTTAACACCAGGGATCTTTTAACCTACTACAGCTTCAAATGCTTGATTATAATATTTGTTATCTTAAGGAGGGCTTTATATTCCTTGCTGCACCTAAATAAAAATTTGACAGTTTATGTACATGTACAAAACTTGTATTGGCTATCAGCCTCCTGATGGCAAAAGCTTTATTTTTCCTTAATATTGTTAATTTAATTTTTCACTCCTTATCATCCAAAGAGTTCAAAATAGAAGGAAAGCATTAAGCTTAAAACGCTACGTCAGTTAGAAATTTGTTCATTGTAAGGTAATTGAACCTTGTTACTATATGAGCTTTGCTCTAGTTTAGACAGCTGCACAACTGGCAGTAAATGTCTTTAAAAAAATAAAAGACAGTTTTTTTGTAGTAAATCTAATCTGCCTCTGATAGCACAATGCTCATTTTATGAGGCTGCATTTATTCTCATAATTGGCTGTTTCCTATCCTTAAATGGCTATTTATTCATGTCTGCCACCTTTTTCTCAGTTTATTGGCTCTGCAGTGACCACATTATCTTTGTCTTGAAAATCAATTGACATTTTATGAAAAGAGTTTGCTAGATGTTTAGTTTAGTGAGTTAGTGGCATAGAGTACATTTGCTTCTCACATTAAATAACAGCTGTTGAAAGTAGAGTATCCAATGACTACATTATACATAGAATATATCCATTTATTTTATTTCAGTATTATTACTCTTTTTATTTGGAGCAAAAAGTTGGTAAAACTCATTTTGGGATACTATAACTATTCCAAATAGTGCTTTATTCACAGAAATTCCTGTCCCATGCAAGCTGGTGTTACATTTGACACAGACACTAAATTTGTATACATGCTCAGAGTTGCAATCTAGGAAAGTTGAAACTTGAGCATTATATAAATTAATACAAATTAAAATATTAAAACATCTAAGCTGTGCACAGACTAATTACTAAGATATTATTGTTTTATTTAAAAGATTATAGTCAGCTCTTTGGTAGCAGTGGCACTGGTTTTCCTTCCATGCTTTGCCTTATATTTCTAAAGATGTTGCAAAGCTGTCTGGTACGTATGGAATCATTCTTCAGTGTATGGTACAGGCAGAGATATTCAGAAGGGGATCAAGCAGGGCAGATTGGGTTCAGCCATTCTGCACGCATCCTGCAGTTTTAAGTAGTCCCTGCTCATTACAACATGAGAGATTTTATTATACAGGGGGTTGTGGCATCAGATTTTACCTTGGGTACCTGCATGAAGCTTTGACCCACACACAGTTTACTGCAAGAGAGCTGTGCCTTTCAGGAGGTGCTCCACTTGAGTTTTTCAATGCTCAGTCATCTTCATGCCATCATATGTCCACACAGAATTTTATTTTTTTAAGAAAGCGTTTTTACTTTTGTTAGGTAGAAAAATGTTCACATGAAAACCTATGCTTTGTGTTCATACAAGCGTTCATACAAGAGGTGTAATTAAAAGTAAAATTTGCATCTGAAGCTGGATTTTTTAAAATTCTCTTTGAATGCATTTGAGTAAGTCATATTAGCTAGTCTTGTCTCTAGTGTCTTTACATTCTTGCTAATATTGATTTTTCACTTCAAAACTGTTTGTGTAGCTCTGAAAAAAAAAAGAAACAAGTGGCATGTGTTAAAGCTGAAGAAAAATTTAGAATTTTTTTCTGAAGCTGGGCGGAAGTTTCTACTTACTTGATTTTTTTGTCCATTTGAATGTAAGTAAGCCAATATGTTGTTGTTTGATGTGAGAAAAACCACATGCTGATGGAGAATGTGTGTTTCTAGGTGCCAGGTTGACCTGTCTACCCTGAGTAAAGAACAAACCCACAAGTTGGAGATGCCACTAGAGGAGGGAGAGGGATACCTGGTGTTGCTGGTCACTCTCACAGCCTCAGCTGCTGTTACTATCTCTGACCTCTCCATCAACTCCCTGGAGGACCAGAAGGAGCGAGAGGAGATACTGAAGAGATATGTATGAAGTTCTTTCACCCTTTGTTTGCAAAATGTTGGCCTATATAAAAAATAATTATTATGAGGGGAAAATCTAAATATATCTTTCATATTCTCATCACACCTAGCCAATGACAGTAATTTAAACTAGTTATTAATATACAAATAGTCGCAGCTGGTAAAGGTGACATCAAGAAGGCTACAAATGCTCTTCATAAAGTAAGGTATTTTTTACATGGTAATTCAACTGTTTGGTAGGGTGTCACATAATGAAGGTAATTTTACTGCCTTGCAGATACTTTTTACCAAGCACAAAGTAATTAAGGGATCATTTAGCTGATGTACAGTTTCTAGTGGTTGTTTATGCCCAGTAGTTTGAAGTGCTAATAGTTTTCAGCTTTTTTTCGGTCATCTGTGACACAGCAAGAAAACTTATTTTTTGTCTTCATATTAGAAGATGAAGCAGTATTTTGTATCATCAAAATTATTGTTTTAAACAATGTTTCCATTTAAAAATATTCTGAAGCAAATTATTTTTATTTCCCAGCATCCTCCCGATACACAGAATCTTTGTAGTTTTATCAAAGCAACAGAGAGGGGAGCTCTTACTCCAGGATTTGCTAATACCTAAATCACTAAAAGTAACTGTCTCACTACACACGAAGAAAGAAAGAAAAAAAAATGCTATTTCCACTTGCAATTACAAAGCTTTTATTGTACAATGCTGCCAGGTGTTTAGAAGGGCTTCTCTAGACACTCAGCCATTAAACCGAGCTCTGACTATCAAAGAGGCTGCTTAATTTATTTTTAAGATTTTGAAATATTCCTATTACATGACGGACATCCTTTCAATAACTGAATTTAATAAAGATGTACCTTATCAGGCTGTGCAGATAACATGAAGTCCTAGTACTAATGCTGTACAATATTCTTCAAACAGATTAGCAGGATGTGTGCTTCAGCAAATTTATTCTGTCTATCTCCACTGAATCAGCTGTCTGCTAATGCTTGTACAACTCATACACCAATAGTGTTATCATAAACACAGTTTAATAGAGGTGACTTAGTGAGGCTAAATACAATATTCCTAAATGAACTGAAAGCTAGGGTATTGTCCACCATCCTTGAAAAATAATTACAATTAAGAGAGTTATTGCACATTTTAGAATCCACCAAGACAGGCTGTGGTTGTCAAAATAGATGTCTATAAATTTTTATAAATTTTTGAAGAATATGTTTTTGAGGTGCCATAGTTCCTGCTACCACCTGCAACATTAACCTATTTCTGTGGCTTATTCTGTGTGATGATATGGCAGACAAGTGATACTGGTGGTTTTGATTATTTTAGTAGCAGTACAGAAACATGTTACCATTGTATATAATTAATAATTTTTCCTAAATTCTCAATTTTTTGTCCCCAGTGTAAAGCATAATTATGTGGCATAAGATTGATCTGGTTTATTCCTGTTTCCCATATATACATGGATATGCGTCTGTTCATATATTTACATTGCTGTATGCATTTGAAAACATTTATATTTTAGGAAGATACTCATATTGCAGAAGTATTAATTTCTCATTATGTGTTTCTGAAAATTGTGGCATCTACATACCTTTTTGATAAATTCTGTTGTTTTTATTAAAATTATCAGCAAAAGAAAGAAATTAAAGGATTGACTTCATTCAAGTAATTTGTTTTCACTGATGTTCAATTTGACTTTGATATTCAATCTCCACTTCAGAACTAATACAAAGACAACATATGCAATTAGCAAAATTTAGAGTTCCTGTCAAGTGGCTGTATTTTTGGGTTTATTTTCTGTCCTCTTAAAAAAATTTAGCTTTCATTTGAGAAATGTATTTTGCACCGTTTCTACAGCCAAAAACAGTTAACGAGCTGACCTTGCCAGCAGATCAAATAGCCTTAGAAAATGACTCTATTACTGTCACTTAACCATTTGTAGCTGAACATCAGAGCCTTACAAATTAAACAGGCATTACTGTTTGAACCATTATTTTACTACAATTGTCTGAAAAGATTAATTCCTTTTGGGGTGAGGAGGGGGGCGCATTAATGGGTACAGACCAAGAGAGATTGTACGACCTTTTCAGAACTGGTGTGCTGAACTCATGGTCCCCCTTGTCACAGTTTAAAAACCAGAGGAGCTAGTTTAGAGAAGTTGTTAGCATTCCATTTTTATTATGACATTTCAGAGTCATCCGATTTAATGTCCCTTGACCAGATTGTCCACTGTGAGACGATGGGCTTGAAATGTTATTTAGAGCATTGATAAAAGGTGAGCAGTTCTAAGATGACAGCGAGTCATAAGGCTGGTGGTGTGACATTAATTTTCTCCATAACAGAGATAGAATAAGACGTCATGGTGACAAGCTGTCAATCAGTACTAGCCCCTCAGTGTATCTCAATGCCATAGGATGGGGTATTGCTTCTCCCATAATAGAGCTGAACTGAGATGCTCTTCCTGACAGCTGCTGCAGCCATACAGAAAATATATTATACAGGCTTTCATTAAAAAAATAAAGAAGACTCATCTCCAGAGCATTTCAATCTTTTCCCATCTATTGAGGGCTGAAAAGATTCCCAGCAAGTCACAGATTCCTCTGCAATGGAAATTTTAGGCTTGAGAAACTATGTGGGTTTTTGATACTTTCAACAACAATCGTAAATAAGAAGACAGAATATCATCTGATAAATCATTACTTAAAGTTATGTATTTAAAGTAATGTATTAAAGTAATTTGCTTCTCACAGACCCTCTGTTGTGGCATTGTATTAATTTTCATCAGTCTCCCCAGTCAGCATGTGCACTAAATGAATCTAAGCCAGCTACTCTCCGGAACTAAAAGTTCGGAAATTCTGCGAGATTCTAACAAAGGTGGCAAAGTGAAATACAGCACTGACATCCTCTTGAAGACTGAGCTAACCAGGATGAAATTTGGAAAAAGGGCACTGTATGGCATCATGGGAAGCGGGTGCCGTCGTTTGTCTTGTTTTGTATTGGTTTTTGCTTTGTTTTATTTCTACAGCTTGGTGTTTGTTTTGGTCATTGGAAAATTTGGGTAGAAAGTGGAAACATTTTTGTAAACCCTGTCATTTTCATGATGGTATTACAGCAGAATTATCTCTGTTCTGGTATCAGTTCTGATAAGAAGCTTCCAAACCCTGATCATTATTGTAATAAATGAGGGATGCCAGAATGCTTTTGAATTATACCGGTGCTATCTGTAACACCATCTCTGCTACCCTCAGCTTGCAAGTACATAAACAAGGGGTTGATTGTGTGCTGATTAAAGTTGACCATCAGTATTTTGAAGTCATATTTATGATGATTAACTTATTAAAATTGGTAAAAATTTATTTACTGTTATCCTGTTATAACATGCATGCATGTATTTGTATGTAACGTATGGACTAATACACTTATTTGGATTTTTAAGTTCAGTATAGCAAGGTCAAATCTTTGCTGCAAACAGTAAATGGTCAGCTGGGGCTTGTGAAATGAATATCAGTGTGAGTTAACTGTTAGAATTGTCTTATTAATAGAAAGACAGGGATGTATATTATATGTCTAACATCCTAATGGATAAGTTTTCTGTGCAAAACCATACTGTTGTTTTTGCAAGCTGACATTTAATGTTTCATTTAAGCAGCATCTGTAGTTTTTAGACTCAGTTATGTTATTTATTCTGGTTTTCCATAACAGTAAATTTTGCCTTTGTAATAAATTAAGGAATTGTTGATTTGATTTTTTTTTCTGGTGCTTGCTTTTTGTAGAAATCTGCACATTGTCATAGGCAGTGGAAAAAGTTTTACTATATTAAAGTCTTGGAAAAGACTACAGGCATTAAATACATTCGTCCAGATTTTAAAATAATTTCAAAATAAAGGTATGGGCTAGTATTTATGAGCAAGACTTGCAAAACCAAAAATTAGGCCACATGTATATAAGATTTTGAATGGATTTGCAAATCTAATTTTAGCCTATTCTTTTGAAATTTCTCCCTAAGAACCGAACAATAAAGGCAGGTTGGTTATTAACTGGTTCCAGATTCAAAGTTGCACTCAGTGTTCTATCATTTGAAACTGTGCGAACTTTATATTCAAAGTTAGAGAATTATAGCATGTGGCACCTTATTAATGCAAGACTCCCTGTTTGCTAGTTTTAGTTACTTGAAAAAAGAGCAGCAACAGAACATGTTTTTCAATAAGCTTTCTAAATCTCTGTTGGATTAATAAATGCAAGTGTTAGTGTAGTGTACTCTTTTTTCTTCCTCTTTTTAATACATGTAGATATTGAAGAAATTTATGCTAAAAAATATAATGATTTTGGTAAGAGCTTTCTGCCATGAAATTTGAAACATACTATAATACTTTTTTTATCCTTTTGGGATGTGATTATTATGAAAGTTATTAAGTTGCTGTTATCCTCTTTTGCTTGCTTTTGCTGTTCTTATTTGCCAGTTTATATAAGCATATATGGTATATGCAAGCTTGCATATAATAGTCGACTACAAAAAACTGTATTGGCCCTAGGTCACTGCTCAGGATATTATTGGAGCCATCAAAGGGAAAATGTGAATATAGATCTTGCAAAATAATTCAGGGAGAGGAGTTGTTTCATTTTTTGGGATAATTTTGTTAATACACTCCTATAATTTCAAATTATGGAGTACATTTATTCACATAGTATTAGCAGATTAAGTCACTAGAATTCGTATTATGTTTAATCACTCATATTCTAATTTTTCCTTTGTAATTTTCATTGATAAATTAAAGTTGCAAAATATAGGAAGAAATGCTGACAACTTTACAGTCTTCGGAGAATAATATTTAAAAGTCTGAGTATGTAGACAAAATTACAGTAACTTATATCTGTGCTAGCGCGGAGACTATTAATCTTGCTTTTGGTTTGTCTCTTTTGCAATCCAGAATTATTTTTCTTTTTATTATTTTTTAGAGTCCAATGATGATGTTCCGTAACATCAGCGATGTGGGATTTCTTCAGGTGAAGGTCATCAGGGCGGAAGCATTGATGGCAGCTGATGTCACAGGCAAGGATTAATTTAGTTTCTGTGACACTAGATACCTTAGTAATATTTGGTGGTTTTAGAATTGGGAAAAAAATACTTAAAGCAAAAGTTCATCTAAAGTTCATTCATGTTTGCGCACTTTCACCTTCTGGTCGTTAATGAAAAAATCTAAACACAAACAAACAAGACTTTTGTAAGCAAGGCAATAAGTCATTCTAATGCTAGCAGAGCCCTGTGTAGGTTATTTCTCGTAAGGGTGAAATATACAATTTTTTCCATCAGACATCATATAAAAATTACATAGAAAAAACTTCTTTTTTTTTTAGTAGATGAAACTATACAAAATTTTCAACATTAAAGCTGAATTCCAAGGGCCAAGGCAAATAAAAGGTTCCAGATTTAGATACTACTTCAAAGTTGTTGCCAAAAGAGCCAGTTGATACCTGTCAGATATTTAGCAAGGCTGCTGTCGGTTTCAGACATTTCAACTAAATGCAGTTTACTGTAGCTACTGCTTATCTTTTTAAGATAAGGGAAGTAAGAAATTTTTTTAATTTTCTATTTTATGTTACATGTTGAATGGTTAATTTGACATGTTGCTTTTCAAAATAAAGAAAAAGTATTTCAGCCATACTGACCATATTTCTCCAGAAATGTCCAAGTTATTTCCTCTAAGTACAATCACCTTCATACTGCACAAATTGAATGGAGCAAAATCAGCTGCATCTGTGTCAGAAAATGGCCTTCTCTGCTTTAAAATACTAGTAAAAATTTTTTAAAACAGGAACAAAATAAAAGCAAGTTAGAAGAAATGTTCTGTTACAGGAGCAAATGTAGATATAGAGCAACTTGTTCAATTTTGAATAGTTTTTTGATAATTAACATGACTACCAATATTTCAGACAAGATAATAGTGCAAACATTTTATTGCTGAAACTGATCATCCAGTTTGTGGCACACAAAATAACAGATTCTATTTTTGGAGAGCTTGTAGAAATGCTTCTAAAGATCCCTCCATCTGCTTTGACCTTATAATCTAATGTTGTCTGAATAGAGAGAGAGATTAAGTTATTCAGGGGCAAATGGAATAATTCAGTCCCTGACCTCGTTCAGTCTTTGACTTTTCCAAATCAACATGTTATTTGTGCTGGTTGAACCATTTTTTTGGAAATACATTTGATTCAATTAAAGATGTTCAGAGCTACCAGAAATTTTCAGACACTGCATTTAGGATGACAGTCAGGAAGATGGGGAAGAACACTTAATATTGTCCCTGTCCTGCATATTCTGTTTGTTAGTAAGAAAAAGTGTTTGTACAGCAGATGTATTTTGAAAGGTGGCTGCCTGATCCAGATGTGACAGAAATCTTGTATATTTTGGACAAAAGTACCAGGTATTTTGAAAAGAGGATGAAGTGGTTTTATTATCTATTGTAGTAGTTTATAGCTATTTTTAGTAACTTGTGGTTATGTACATGTCATTCATTTAAAATTAAACTTTGAATAGTAATAGTGAGAAATAAAGTAGCTATTTGGTGATTGTCAGTAAATCGTGTTTGCAAAACTTGTGTAAAAACTTGACCCACCTTTATTCAACTAAGCAGTTACTCCTGAGAGTGCTGTCATCAGTGGTGTTCCTTACACCGCTAAGGATTGCTTCTATGAGTAAAAGCTAAGGACTAGTTTGCTCATCTTACTGTGCTGTGTTTTCAGAGTTAATCTTTTGCCCCTGAGTCTGAAAAGTAGCTAGAACAAATGTATAGTATCCATGTGTTTTGGTCTGTTTCCTGTCTGCTGAACGTATCTCATTTCACTTCCAGGAATCTTTTCATGTGAAGTAATAAATCAAAATTTATTAGTTTGAGCTGAGTAGGTTTTTTAAATCTTTAATACTCGATCATTAAACATAAGCATAAAGGGGAAAAGATTACAGAAATCTTTTAAATAGTCATCAATCTCACTATCATTGCAAGGATTTTTTTTTCCCTTTCAAAATACAAAATTTTTCTTTTGTTACCATGCATTGAGCAGTATTGTAATACTGTACTAACTGTGTATGAATAAAGAGCAATTGAGACTCCTATTGAATGAATGACTAAAAAGCACAAATTACTTTTTACAATTCTATTCCTTGCTTCAGAAGGCTCATAGCCTTGTTAAGCTGAGTGCTACACATTACGTCACTTTAGTTAAGCATTTAATAAACTGTTAACTTATTAAAGTTAAATAAACTTTAATAAACCAAGAGCAGTTATTTTCTCCAGTTTCAATAGTCTACAGTTGGACAGTGCACTTCAAATCCTTAAGGTTAGTACAAATTTTTTTTTTTTAAAAGAATGATTAAAGGTAGTGGTTCGGGTCTCAGCTTACAACCCCACTCACACATACATGCAATGAATAATGTGCCAGGGTGAACTGAAATTTCACTCAAGTTGTGGGCAGGGGAGCAAGTGCACATTACCAGTTTTGAGATGCGGTGCTGCTGGAACATGCCGTAACTGGGTATTAAAAATACCCTGGAAAAGAACAGTCAGACTTCTCACTCAACCCACTTGCCAGGATGTCTAGGAAAGGACAACCACGGAGGGATTGAGACACTCCCCAATGGTGCTTGAAAGCTCACCTTGGTTTTTGTGAGAGCTGTAAAACAGGGCATTTTTAAGGACCAGGGCCGTTGGGAAAATTATTGAGTCTCTGAGGTTATTTCCCTCGGAAAAACAGTGTCTTTCCATCGTCAAAATACAATTTTAGGGATTCCACCAATGCAAAATTATGTTCTGTTGGAAATTCTGGTCACAGCAAATACACCTTCCTGGAAATTATGTAATTTTTAGTATGATTTTTTGAAACTGTAATCTAATGAGTGGAATGAAGTTTGCTTTTTCCTTCTCTATCTGAGAAGAAAGTTTCAATTGAATCTTCCATTGTGTTTTAGCTACTCAGTGCATGGCTGTTTCCTCCCTAAATCCTGAGCTACAAGGAGTTATTTTCCTGTTTCCCTACATCTTTGCTTGCTTGTGGTTTCTCTGGCAGACTTTCTCAAAGATTTGGCTGCTTGTGGAGCCCTGGCAGGATAGGTGCTGTGCCTTTGACATGAAGACATATTCTGATGGTTCAGTAAAATGTAAAGTATAATGGACTCATCATGACAGTTGGCTTCTGTCATTATACAGATGGTTTTCAGCTAACCTGTATCAATTTTGTAAAGCAATAAGCTCTTCGCTATGACAGTTTAGGTTTAGGCAACAGTCAGATTCATATATTCCTTCCATGGTGTAGTCAGGTATAGGTGGGTTGTAGTGGAAGGCTGCTGGCTTTGCAAGGCAGTGCCTGCATCTCCTTTACTGGGGCATATGCATCGCTCCTTTTCCTTGTGTCATGAAATAAAATTCAAAATATCTGCCTTGTCGTTGATAAAATGTAAGTAGGGTAGGAAAAGATGTGCCACAGGTTTGATTGATTTCAGAAAAGTGCCGTGTTTTTAAGAAATAATAGTTAGCAACTCAGATTCATTCAACCCAAGCTCCATAATATGGCCTGACTAGAAAATGGCTTGTTTTGCAGTCTTTGGGCTTTAATTAAGATGTGTTCAATTCTAGCCCCCTGGCTCCCTTCTCCCCCTGCCCCCACCCTTCTTGCTGTGTCACAGACCAGCGATCAGACCCTTTCAGATGGTCCGGCCCATGACTTTGACCTTCTGCGAGGTCTTGTGTTCCCTGGGGAACCGTTCAGCTCATGAGGTCTGATTTCACACTTCCAGGATGCCTTGGCTCTCATAACAATGACAGGGAGACAAAGCCCTTTAGAGTGGGCCACATGGGGACTTGTTTAAATTGGAAACTAGAGAGGAGTCAAGGAACAAGGTTACAGGCTACAGAATAGTGCTTTTAATAAAGAGCTCACAGCACTGATTCAGCTCAAAGAGGGCTACCTCTGTACAATTAATTGAGACATTTATCTGCAGCATCTTAGGCCTCCACTTTCTCACAGAATTATGTGATAAATATCAGCTAAGAGGCAAATGAAATGTGCATGAAATGAATTTTTAACACTTTGATTACTGTGTCTTCAGTCTTCATTAGAAGTAAATTTATTTGTATTTCTGTCCTTGTTATTAATCAATTGCCTGTGTTTTTTCTGGGTACTGTGATTTCAGAACCTGCTATATGAGAGAGATTTTACTAAAGAGCTCAGTAATATTTAGGTTTTTATTCAAAATCTTTTCAGGCTTCTCTTCTGAAGAACAGAAACTAAGCATAGAAAATTAGTCAGATTTTTGTTTTCTTCCCTTTTTTTTTTCAGTTTTATGTCTGGAATTCAACTTCCCCTCTAAGAAAATTCCATGTTATAATTTTGATTACAGTACTTGAAAGTAGGATGAAGACACCAAGATGGCTGATTGTAAATGTCTTTTCTAAAATCTGTTCTGCTAAACTGCACTAACATCACATGTGCAAAAATGGTCTTTGAAATGGTTCTTTAAATGCTGGGAAATGTCAGAGTGATGAACACAAACATTAAATTCACAAAGGTATGGAAGCCCATGCATGTAAAATTGAAGGAATAAATTCAGAGGCTCTTTGGAAATATGGTTCCAAAAGTAATTTTCTCTGTCAATTAGTGCAAACGGATTTCAATATACACTTGAACTATCTGCACAAAGTACAAAAATCTAGTAGATGGGCAGAATTCTATGGTAGATAAAATGTTTCACCAGGTCCTATCATATAGGTCACAAGAAGACTTTGGTCCAATATTAGGTACAGCAAATCTGCTGGTTTTTAAGTACCAGTTCTAGCACAGTAATGAGAAAATTAGGATTTAAAAGACATTTTTTGAAATATATTTTATTAAAAGATATCTTTTATTAACCATAGCATTTACAATTATATATACAGTGAAAGGATGACTTGTGATTAAATTTTTTTTTTCTGGAAATATTCTGTGGACATGAGTTTAACTTGATTATGGCATTACACTGACTTGCTTGGTGAGATACCTCAAGCATTCATGATATCGGTCTGTTGCAACATGTTTGCATCAGCACAGATAGAGTGGTATTATAATTTCCATTTTAAAGATGGAAAACTAAGAAAGGTTAACTGACTCAGCTAAGGCCAACAGAGCAAGTCCTTGTCAAAGGTGGCATTTTGCTTGGGTTCTGTACTTAATCCATTAGATAAGGCAGCTTCTCATGCTATTGAGCCATTCCTCCTCCTGGCCAAAGGTCAGACTGACTGTTCTGCTGCAAGCAGCTGGCTGGCAGGGAGCTTGGAACAACATTAGTGACATTAGTGTCTGCATGAGTGGCACTGCCCCCCAGAGTCATGAACTGGCTGTCTTGTCTTCTGAAAAAATAAAGGCTGTTTTTGCTGTGGGGACTTAGATCCGTAATGGATAGGCATGGCCAGAGGTAGGAGAGAATCATAATAGCCTATGAAATATTCAAACAATATTTTGGCTTTCATAGCTATGTTTCAGTTGGTTGAACTTCATGAAGTTATGGTTTGAGAACTTGACTTTTAAATGTAGAAACAGAATTGAAGTTTCTTATTAAGTTTTTAAACTGTCTAAAGCATTTTTAGTTCAGTTTTGATAATGTAATGTCAATAATGCAAAAATTCATATAATATTTAGTTTAGAAAAAGGTTAGTGATTTGATTAAAATTTGTTCATGGTGTAGCTAATGCTGAAATTGACTTTTTATCAGTTTTTATAACTTTATGGACTGATCAGTGATAGGTAGAAGTTAAGTGCCAATCTGTATTTAGCCTGCCACATGGTTCCTTTTGTTGAGAATACTTTTGAAACAGCAAAATTATGAAATTATTTGTTTCCCTGGAGTTATACTGAAGCAATGCATGGTAGAAGTACCTCTGCAGAGCTTATGGGTATCTGGCCATATGCTATCTGCTGTCCCTTGTGAGTTAATACTTACAAAGTGCAATAAGTTTTTCAGAGGACAGGTAGATCTGCCATGTGCTCCCTTGCTTGCATCTGCTCTGAAGAACAATTACATCAATGGTAGTTCCTGAGAAGAGCCTGTGGCAGGCCTAATTGAGTAAGAGTCTTTCTATGGTGACTGATGGTTTTTCTGATCTTCCGTTTTCATTCTTACAGGCTGGAATTTCAGTGATTGAAAACAGAAAAGCATGATGTTTATTACTGTACACAAGTGTTTTCTTCCTCCCTAAACCAGAGAATTATCCTACTGCATACAGTATGGATGTTTCCATATGTTTGTTTACTAAAGTCTCCTGTTTTACGATATGAACTGGATAATATGCAGGTGATGTGCAGTTTTCTGGAGACAAATGCATGTATTTAATAGTTTTACAATAAAAGGATATCACAGTTGAACTTGTACAAAACATGGCAAGCAAGATTTGAAAATTTGAGATTTGATAGCTTTTCATCAAAGAAAACTCTGCTTTGTGCACAAGGGGAGCTAGGAAGTGAGTGTGAAAGTGCAGTTTATTGAATGAACTCTCTGTTTGGAAGAATTGCTATGCCCCAAAAATCATTTTTGCTGGGAAAACAATTTGCCAAGTATCAAAAATTTATATTGGATGATTTGCATCTTGGGGTCCACTGAAGGACATGTCTATTTAAATTGCCCAGAAATATGAATTATATCATATTGCAGTTTGACAGCTCTAACACTCAGGTAAGGTTCATAATTAGACAAATCCTTGCATCTGAATTGGTCACATGTCTTTACCATCTCATGAAAAAGCAGAACTTTTGTAGTTGAATTTGAGATGACACCCAATGGTTGGTTGGTCTAGCTGCCCTCTAGGTTGGACAGTTCAGCTCAGTTCCAGCCTGGAAGACAGGCTGCAGTGGTATGCATGAGAGACCAGTCCCCCAGTCCATGACCATCATTATACAAGGGTTCGCAAGTCACCTAATATGTTTGGTGCTTGCTTATGAGTTCCCACATAGAGAGCCAGATAAAAGTCCTGTGATGTTTGAACTGATGGAAAGAGCCTTTCCCAAACTTTCCTGAGTGAAAAGCACAGGCAATGTGATGCTGTGACTACTGGAGAAGAAAATTCAGAAGCTAAAATTATGTGGAGATTAAGACTTTGTTGTTTTGATTTTCTAAACATTTTGAGAAGCAATTAAAGGTTGCTTCTATCAATCACTATTTAGGTCTCTTTTCCATGACTAAAAAGTACATTTTATATTTTCTTGCAGGAGAAAAATGTTTTGGTGGCCAACCAGAATGGGTAATGAATCTGAACTCCTAACTGACGTTAATTTGGTTGTGAAGGACTTCTTGGGCTCTAGGGGACTTTGAGTTTTGAAGAAAGCAAGAAATAACACATCTCTAGTTCCTGGTTGCTACCTCCTTTGCAGAGTTGGGGCTGATTTCAGGTTGTGGGCATACGGTTCATCCAGGTGCATGTGGTAGTTCTGAGAAATAAGGCGACAAGTAAAGGACTAATTTTAATAAATGTATGCATCATGTGCAATGTGAGAGACACAGTGTTGACTGAAGTAAAATACTTTTCTTAGATCTAAATAAGGTAATTGCAATTTGTGCTCTGATCTTGCACTGTCTAAGTGCAAGTGCATTAAATGCAATATAGCATGGCTCAGACAAGGATATCTGTCAAACTAAATGCAACCTGTGGCATAAAATGGGAAGCTTCAAAAGATAAGTAATTATTTGGGGTTTTTTTCAGTGGTGGCATACATTACAAACTGGAATTCCTAGAGTACATTCTCAGATAGTCTAGTTCTGTAATGGTTAAAGGAGGAAAAGGGGTGAGGGAGACCTGTCAAAAGAGAAACTGCTTTTCCTTCTAATTATGCATATTATATCAACTAGCAGTTTATTTCTGTAATTTCAGAAGCCCTTAGGACTGTCCAAGTAGAGGCCAAAAAACATGAGACGTTACAGCAACAGAATGGATAAATGAGGTTTGTTTAACTTTGTGTTGAGGTTTTCTGCAGGTTTGATTTCTCTAAGTTGGAAGGTGTACTTTGGTTTTTTGCTACCTATGTTTATCAAGAATTTCTGCAAACGGTGGTAGAGTATGATAACAGTCCCACTGTAGTCATGGGATACTCAAAATTTTTGGTGTTGGTGTTGGTGTTGCTGGGAGCATGCTTTTAATGTGTGCCTTATGCAGGTCATGTTCATCTTACACTTGTACAGCACTGACCACATGCTTAAGGTTGTATTCAGAAATTTATTGTGGATGTCTCCCTGATCAATAGCTAAATGTCTCTGAAGTCACTGCAACAGTAGCTGGAGGCCTACGAAAGGCACAGAGCTGGGATTTCTAGTTGGAAGATCCTCAGTAAACACAGAGGTTTTGGTAGAATTTCTTGACGTATGACAGGATATATACAGTTATATACGACAGTCGTGGTTTAGTCTATATGAAAGGCGTTGTGATGACAATATAATGTAAAATCATATAGTTGAGCATAGGCAGCACAAGTCTAATCAGAGGTTTTTAAGTGTGCCTTTAGAAATGCTAAATGGAGAGCATACTCTGCTGAACATGTGTAGTTCTTCAATATGAAAATGAGGAAAACCATCTCTTGTTTGAAATAGCTAATCACATTAACTGATAGAAATTGTCCAAGGCTGCCTTTGTTAGAGTATGTGTTGTGCTTAAGGTACTGGTTTTGAATAATATAGGGATGTTGGGTCTTTTTGGTCCTCCTAGAGACGAAGGAGACCTAAGAACATTTTTTGCTATTTTAGTGTTCTCTTAAGGCTTTCATTGGGAATGATCCCATTATTTTGAACACTCTTGCAATGCAGCAGGTTCCTGAGGGTGTCAGAGAGTTAAAACTGCAGTTATTCTTTCTAATAATGAAAACTTGAAAGATGACGGAGAGATATGAGTTTCATCAAGTCTTTGTGCATTGCTCTGTCTTTGTCTTTCTGGATCATGTTCACTTATTTGGGTCAATATTTTAATAAAGTTTGCACATACCTTATGTTGAGCATGTCAGCAATAGGTGTTGCCTTTCAGATACCCGCCTTGGTTATGAGTATTCTAGCATATGGAAGAAGTGGCCATAGGCAATGGTGAAGGTGCATATGGGAACATCATAACCTCCTTATATGATAAAACCAGTATTCCTTAGCAGAGATGTTCAGTGCTGGGAAACTTCTATTTGTCAGTCATGGTATTTGAACCTTCCCTTGAACTATTTAATGAAATTACCTTTATTGAAATTTGTTCATGTAGTGTTTTCAAATGATAGGGGAAAGGCAGTGTGAAATGTTGACTGTGAGCGAGGGACTTTTTCGTTTTTGGAAACCATTTGTCTTTGGTTTGATTGAGGAGCTCTGTAATTAATGTTACATATTATTGATTTATACCCGTATAAATCTATAAGAAGAGTCATTGAAAAAGTGCATGCCAAGAGGTGCAGGAAATAAATAAATGTAGCAAATACCTTCTCTTTGCTTATAGAAGATGCCCTGTATATGCTGCAATGCATTTTCCTGTGTCTGTATATGTTTAATAAGCTCAACTCACATTGTACCACTGTATGCGAATGGGATTGATAATACTTCAAAAAAATGAGATATAGTAGTCCACCTGCTGTGTCAGTGCTGCCTTGTTATTTTAACTATCTTCTGGGTGTTTCTTTTTCAAATACTGAAAGCTAAAGAACTCAAATAATGTAAATTGTTTAAGTTTCCTATCACTTTTTAGCCCTGTGAAGTAGGAGAACCTTGAGATGTGTGATACATCCATCTCTGCTGACTAATGAATTGGATCATTTTTCAAGATAATGGGAAACATCCACTAGTATATGATATTCTAGAGAAGGTAAACTTCAATTGACTGTAATTCACAATGTATTTAAAACAATTATTCTTTATCATTAAAGTTAATAATATGCACATCAACCTTTGATGTAGTCAAAATCAATACTGCAGTCTGGGAGATGTGGTCCCTGGACAGCTTTGTCTAAGTATTGATTTCATTGTCATTTGTATAAGGTATGAAACAAATTATGTGCCTCCCTAATATCATTAATGTGGCCCTACTAATGTAGCTACAGTAGCTACTCTATTTATGGTTTCTTATAATGCAAGAAAAAATGATACAGAGTTGTTGAAGACATTGTGAAATAAAATTGCTTAGTATGCTGATTTGATTGTGGTAGGCCAGTGTCAACATTCAGTACATTTTGAAGAGTTCGCTTCCCAAAGAAAGTCTGGAGACAAGAGAAGACCAGGAGGTACTACACAACTCAGTTGTTCATTTACATCAGGCAAAGTTCCCCTGGGTCCAGGAAACAGCAATTTGTTGTTCAGCTTTCTACTTATGTGAAAATAATGTGTACGCTTGTACTCTGCCAAAGGCAAAGGTTACTCTGTTCAGTTACTGGAGAAAATAAAAATATATAAGAAAGATAGCACGTCTCTGTTCTGCACAGCATTTATAGCAGTTGTCATTACTGTCATAATTTGAAATATTAGTTAAATAATTTAGTCCACAATGTCATCTCTAACTGCTTCCTTATTGAAACTGTCTTGCTGCCATGCCCCTCATGTTTTCATTAGTGTTCTTTCCATCATAGCTGTTCCTCAGGTCTACCTTGCTACCCCATTTTACCCTTCTAGGAAATTTCAGGATCGCCCTGAAACCCTGAAGATACCGATCTCGCTTCTACTTCCTCCCACTTTGGAGAGTTCCTTTTTCAGACAGCCAAGCTGTTGTTAATCATCAGATTCAGGTGTCTGCTTTTCTTATCATTTTGTCCTAGTTTCAGCCAAGAATGTGCAAGGACAGAGGCTGGAGCCATGTGGGCCTGTCTAGGTTGCTATTCTGTACCACTCAAATCATCGCTGGTGGG
>VZRJ01000968.1:0-11984 GCA_013397565.1 Ptilonorhynchus violaceus
GCAGAAGATGCCTGGTGAGACTCAAGGTCAACCACTTGGATTCTGGAGCCAAAGTTACAGAGGGTCTGAAGCCAACTACACTCTGACAGAGAAAGAAATCCTGGCAGCCTATGAAGGAGTTCATGCTGCCTCAGAGGTGACTGGCACTGAAGCACAACTTCTCCTGGCCGCTCAACTACCAGTGCTGGGGTGCATGTTCAAAGGAAAGGTTCCTTCTACCCATAACGCCACCGACGCCACGTGGAGTAAGTAGATCGTCCTGATCACAGTGCGTCCATATTGGAAACCCAAATCGCCCTGGGATCTTGGAAGTAATTACAAATTGGCCTGAAGGTGAGAACTTTGGTCTGGCAGATGAAGAGGAACAAGAACAAGTGACGTGCGCTGAAGAAGCCCCACCATACAACCAGCTGCCACCAGAAGAAACCTGATACCCTCCTTTCACTGATGATTCCTGTCACATTGTGGAGGCAAACCGAAAATGTAAAGCAGCCGTATGGAGCCCCACATGGCAAGTTGCAGAAGCTACCAAAGGAGAAGGTGTATTGAGTCAGTTTGCAGACCTCAAAGCCGTCCAGCTGGCCTTGGACATTGCTGAACAAGAGAAGTGGCCAAAGCTCTACCTTTACACTGACTCATGGATGGTAGCCAATGCTCTGTGGGGGTGGCTGGAAAGGTGGAAAAAGGTCAATGGGCTGCACAGAGGAAAACCAATCTGGGCTGCTGGGGAATGGCAAGACATTGCCACTCAGGTAGAGAAGCTGACTGTGAAAGTCTGCCATGTGGATGCCCACGTGCCCAAGAGTCGGGCTAATGAGGAGCACCACAACAATGAACAGGTGGCCCAAGCTGCAAAAATCGAGGTGTCACAGACAGATTTGGGTTCGCAACACAAGGGAGAGTTGTTTCTAGCTTGATGGGCCCATGATGCCTCAGGACACCAGGGCAGGGATGCCACCTATAAGTAGGCATGAGACCGAGGGGTGGATTTGACCATGGACAGTATCTCCCAGGTCATCCACGATTGTGAGACATGCGCTGCGATCAAGCAGACCAAGCAGGTGAAACCCTTGTGGTATGGGGGAAGGTGGTCCAAATACAAGTACGGGGAGGCTTGGNGGGAAGGTGGTCCCAATACAAGTACGGGGAGGCTTGGCAGATTGATTACATCACGCTTCTGCAAACTCACCAAGGTAAGCGCTATGTGCTCACAATGGCAGAAGGAACCACTGGATAGCTGGAGACTTACCCGGTGCCTCACGCTACTGCCCAGAACACCCTCCTGGGCCTTGAAAAGCAAGTCCTGTGGAGGCATGGTACCCTGGAGAAAATTGAGTCTGACAAGGGGACTCATTTTAAGAACAGCCTTATAAACACCTGGGCTAGAGAACATGGTATTGAGTGGGTGTACCATATTCCTTATCATGCACCAGCTGCCGGGAAAGTTGAGTGGTACAACGGACTGCTAAAAACCATCTTAAAGGCACTGGGTGGGGGGACTTTCAAAAATAAGGAGCTGCATTTAGCAAAGGCTGCTTGGTTGGTCAACACCCGAGGCTCCACTAACTGAGCTGGCCCTGCCCAATCCAAACACCTCTGTACAGCAGATGGAGATAAGCTTCCGGTGGTGCATATGAGAGGTATGTTAGGAAAGACTGTTTGGATCAATTCTGCCTCGAGCAAAGGCAAACCAATCTGTGGGGTTGTTTTTGCTCAGGGACCAAGTTGCACCTGGTGGGTGATGCAGAAGGATGGAGAAACCAGATGCATACCTCAAGGGGACCTTACTTTAGATTGAACTGTCCACGATGCTGTACCTGTACCCATATCTGCATGTATATGTGTATATAATTAG
Source organism: Ptilonorhynchus violaceus (assembly GCA_013397565.1). NCBI lineage: Eukaryota > Metazoa > Chordata > Aves > Passeriformes > Ptilonorhynchidae > Ptilonorhynchus > Ptilonorhynchus violaceus. The sequence continues at coordinate 1,856 of VZRJ01000968.1, forward strand.
GATAATGCATGTATGTATATAGTTTAAAAGTTTAAGTTTGATGTAACATGTTAGTGTGGGAAGAAATTTGGGGTGGATAATGTTGTGGGTTTGACAAATGAATTTTTTGTCCCATCTAGCACGGAGACCTGTGGCGGGGGGGGGGGGGTTGCTCAGGAACTAATGAGCGATACTTAAGAGACAAAGGAGGTTGCCTGCATGCCCACCTGCCATAATAATTCCCCAGCTAGAGAAACAAGAGCTGGGAGTTTTGGCCTGGGAGTTGTTCCCAGGGGCTGCAGCTTATCATCGCGAGAGGTGAAACACTTCGAGACTTGGCTGGAAGGTGCAGGGGGCTGGGCTCGTTCTTCTCGGCTTGGCATTCGGTGGGGACAGTTGTGTGTGCAGCAAGTGCCGTTTTATTCCGAGAGCACTGCTAACACTGTGACGTCTCCACGCGGGTTCCGCCATGCAGCGTTACGCTGTAACTGTCACCACCCAGAGCTGCTCGCCTCTGCCATTTCTGTCCCCCACCCGGATTTCTGCTGCATGTGGATCGCCGCTGGGGTCTGCTCATCTCCGCTGTTCCTGCCTTCTGCTGGCCGCTCGGTGGGTGATACCGAGGTCCATTCCTCCCCAGTCGGCCCTGCCTGTCTGCGCTGCTTGCTGCTCGCTGCCAAGGTTGGTGCAGATGGGCTGCTGCCCCGTGGGTTTGTACCAGGAGCGATCTCCCCTCTCCCTCTCGCCAGAGCCACCATTGCCACATGGAGAGGTCGCTGTGCTCACGCCACAGCGCCCCCTGCAGCCATGGGGGAGTCACCGCAGCCTCTCTGCCCCAACAGAGAATCGCCCAGCAAGTGAGAAAGGACTGTTACTGGGTTTGCCTGTTCTCTTATTGTTGCTGTTTGTCTGTCTTGTTATATATATAGATATATAATCCTAGTAAAGAACTGTTATTCTTTTTTCCCACATCTTTGCCCAAAAGCCTCATAATTTCAAGGGCATAATAATCTGGAGGGAGGGGGGTCATCCTTTCTCTCCCAGGAAGGTTCCCACCTTCCTTGACAGACACCTGTCTTTCAAACCAGGGCACCGTGAAAGGGCAGCAGCTCTTCTGTGGCTTGAACAGAAGTTGTTGGAAGTTTCCAAAATGCTGCTATATTTTTCTGCAGCAAATAAGCATATTCCACAGGTTTTGAGAGAATAGTCCTTTCCAATCTGCATTAAATCTTTATGAGCAACAAAGCAAGTATTTCTATTCTAGAAGGAAGAAAATCTTTGTACCTCAGGAATTTTAAAAACTCATAGTGTAAAATAAATAGGAAAGTACGGCAGACGCTGTCTTACCCTTCCTGGACAAATCCAAAAAGTATCACAGTTTATATGAATAATACAACTGTAGAGCTACATTATGTAAAACAAAGATCTCTAAGGGCTGTAATCTGCCACACAGTGTGTCCCCCTCCATCTGAGCTGAAGTCACTAATGTGTGCTCATTCCTACTTTTTTGTTACAGCGTCTTTGAATGTCATGAAATTTTTCTTACAGTGGTAAAAGACATGATGATTACATCCATCAGCCAAAAGAATTACAGTGAAAATTATTACCATTAGTATTTTATGTACCAGGAAACGTCATGGAAGTCAAAAGAAATTCTGCCTTTTCATCTGAAATTCAGCAACAACAGCAGAACTCAACTGCAATGGCCGTGGGAAATGCAGTTGAGCTGGAAGTATCCAACCAGCGTATGGAGTATGAAAAATGGTGATAAGTATTGAGTATGAAAAATGGTGATAAGAAGGACTTTGGGTAGCAAAGATTGTAATCTAGCAAAAACGAGAAGGCTGATGGACTGCTCCTGAGCCAATTCCCTGAATTCCCTTAGACAAGAGAAGTGGGCATTTCCATAACACGGCTCATCTCCTCCTCAGTGCAGAATGAGGCAAAGGACCTGCATGCCCCCAAATGTGCCTTTTCCCCATGGACCAGAAAAAGGACCCCAAACAACCAGTGCATATAGGGGGACTCTGCATGGAGAACACCCAAAGCAAGGTGGGACAAATCCTTGACTTCTGTGCCCAAAACTGAAGAACATACTATCTACAGATGAACTCCACATCAACACAGAATCCAAATCGTCTTAATTACGAGTTAGAGCCAAGAGAGGCTGAGCTATGTCTTGCAAAGTGCTCTCTGTGAGACTTCATCCAGCAAGTGTTCTCCTTGCAGAACCTCTGCAAATCTCCTTAGGGAAATATCTTGAACATCAGCCTGTTTTATGGAATCATCGTTGAATCACAGAATGATTTGGTTTGGAAGGGAGTTTAAAGATCATCCAATTCTACTCCCCTGCCATGGGCAGGGACACCTTCCACTAGACCAAGTTGCTCCAAGCCCCATCCAATTCAGCCTTGAACATTTCCAGGGATGGGGCAGCCACAGCTTCTCTGGGCAACCTGTGCCAGGGCTTCCCCACCCTCACAGGAAAAAATTTCTTCACAGAATCCAATCTAACCCTGCCCTCTGTCAGCATGAAGCCATTCCCCCTTGTCCTGTCACCCCAAGCCCTTGTCCAAAGTCCCTCTCCAGCTCTCCCAGAGCCCCTTTAGGTACTGGAAGGCTTATGACAATTACCCTTCCACCTGCAACCACCCCTGTTACCCAGCCAAGGTGACAAGAAGGGTGAACATCCAGCTGGCAGTGAGCACCTGGATCCCTGCCCTGCTAATACCTGTGCCCATCATCACACCGACCTCTTCACTAGCTTACAGACACAAAAACATGGGTCACCACTGCTTTTGTGACCACCTGGCAACTGTACGAGCCACGTGCTTGGACTTTAGTGCCCATTTCCAGACATGGCAGTTCCCTATCACTGTGACAGTGTTGGTCACCACTCTGACCCCCTCACACCATCATATGTCCACATCATCCCCATGATACTAAAGATCAACTCCAAAGGAGGAATGAAACCTTTATTTTATTTATCATTTCATTCCTCTGGGTAATTAAGATATCATCTCCTTTGGAGTTCTGTTTGGTTCCCCCGAATTGGGGTCTATCCTGTTAACATATTTCACCCTATTTCCATGATTTTTTTAGTAGACTTGCTGTAATATTTATGATTTTCTAGTTTCTTTTCTATCCTTCAGAGACTAAATCACCAATGCACTAAATAAAGCAACGAATGCATTTTAAAAAGCTGAAAATATACTAAATAAAGCCATTAATGTACTAAATAAAGCTGAACTAGAGCAATACCATGTTTCTTTACACTTTCCTCCACCATGGAGGATGCATTATTTTGATTCCTCCATTTAAGACTTTCCAGGGTGACAGAAGTTATTTTCCCTACAAATGACAGAGGTGACCCTGGACTCTGTTGTTCCCAGGTAAGGAAACTACAAAATCACTTTACAGGACTGCAGAACTGTTGGAAAAGTTAAAGATAATTAAAAAGGGGGAAGGGTCTCTGTTCTGCATGCAGTAATATCACCCTTACGTGATCAGCCTTCAATGCTCTTGGCTGCCTTCAAGCAGTGGACCTCCAGCCAAGGGTGCTGGAGAAAAGAATAGCCAGATGTGCTGTCTATGACATGGACTCTCCTGCACTGTCCACTACCAAAAATGTACACATAGATTGGAATTAACTGAAAAAAGAGATAAGAAAGAATTAATCTAAACATAGTGGTTGATTTGGGCGGAAGATGTTGGCTTTAAAATGTTTATAGACTTCTAGTGTTTCCTGTTGAGTCCCCAGTGTGCAGAGCATCTTCTCTATCATGAGCATGTGAGCAGGAGCCATGTAAGAGTCACCAAAGGCAATGGCATGTCATTGCCTTGGTTGTCTAAAAGTGGCCACCATGCTCAGGCAGAGGCTCTTCCTCCACATGAGAAGGCACCATGGGATCACGGGATCCAGTCATTGGAACAAAAGACGCCCATGTGTTAGTTAGCACATGAAAACTCAGCACTGATCCCCTGTTTGCAAGAGAGGAGACCTGCACACACATCAAAGGAGAGGTTTGCACCAGGGACCTTGCTGATACACTAACAAGCACACCAAGTTCAGGTGCCTGAAGGGCTTTCAGAGGACAAAGAGATCTCTAATGAGCGTTGAGGAATTCCAGGATTAGCCTGAGTTAGAGGTTCCATGTATCATAAATTCTCCCTTGGTCCCAACTTTTGCAGACTGTGGCCTTTGTGTCTGGAAGAGCTGACATCTCTTTGCAGCACAATGATCAACTTGATCTAGTTCAATTGGTTTCTGTTTTCAGTAGAAATCCTCCCCCAACAAAGTGTTTCGCTATGAAGAACTGTTCATAATGACCAGCAAAATGTTCTTATTGTATTATTCTCACTGTTAAAAACTTAAGCCTTATTCCCACTTTGGTGTAATTCATTTCCCACCATAAGACCTTTTTTTTATTTTTTGTCTGGCACCAGATCCCTGTTGCCCATGTAAATTCTCATATGATGATCCAACTCTTCCATATATGACTGCCCAGAGGCTCTGACTGTAAGACACTCTTTCCAAGCTGTTAACAATTCTCTGGATTTTTCTTCCAGCCCTTTTTATGTTTTGATATTCTTTTTAAAGGATAGTCATAAAAACTCAGTATAATAATCCTGTGTTGGCTGCAGCATCATGAAATGGAGATCATCCTTACCCAGTGCTTCCAGCACTCCCCTCCTGATATATATAGGATTGTTTGACTCTTCTCAACAAGTCATTTCTCAGAGACAAGTGCTCCTGATGAAAAAGCCCTAAGTATATGAATTTTAGCTACTATTTGGATTGCATGGATGTTTCTAAGTGCCCCAAGGACAGGAAATAGCCAGCACATCAAACAGGGAGTGTGCAAAGCTCAGCATCATGGAGGTACTCAGCCCAGAGGGGTGTCCCCCAACTCATCAGGGCATAAATTCATAGAACCATTCAAGTTGGAAAACCCTCTGTGACCACCAAGTCCAACCACTCCCCCAGCACTGCCAAGCCACCACTAAACCATGTTCCCAAGTGTTACATACACACTTCCATTAAATCCCTTCAGGGATGGGGACTTCACCGCTGCCCTGGGCAGCCTGTCCTAGGGCTCAATCCAATCTTGCTTGCATGCCTTTTTCACCCACAGCTTGAAAACTGCTCCCAAAGCCCTGGGATGGGATGGTGGAAAAGGATTAAAAATTCATTGCAATCCAGAAGGAGCGAGAACATGGCCTGTGAGGAAATGGGGAGTGCTGCGCTCTCCCCTTAGCTAGTCACCAGGAAAGAAAACCAAGCCAACGAGAAAGGAGACATTTGTGTTTCCCCCAGTTCCAGCAGGGAGGATGTTACCAGCTGCCATAAAAATCCCATGGTGGTCTTGGGGGATGGCTCAGAACCACGAAGCACAATGGGGAATCAAACACTGAAGCCACAGGGTTGAGATGCTGAGACACCTCAACAGCACAGCTCCTCCCCTTCCAACACCCATGAGCAAAATGTACTGAAAAATAAAAATTTTAAAAAAATTAAAGAAAAAAAAAGAAGAACATCACCCATCACGTCCTAGAAGGCCACCCAGGGCAGTGGTGGAGTCTCCCCTCCGTAGGGTTTTAAAAGCCTTGTGGATGTGGCACCTGAGGACATGGGATAGTGCTGGGGGAATGGTTGGATTCAATGGTCTCTCAGAGGGCTTTTCCAACCTTAAGGATTCTGTGATTCTATGATTTTAAGGGAATAAACCTCCCCGAAACCTCAGGTGTCCCCTCTGGGTGCCTCACAGGGACTGTCTACAGGAGCTGCACCAGGAGGCATCATTCCAGTACATGCATCTCTTGAAATTATTAATATAAAGCCATGGCTTGGACTTCTGTCCCCCCTTCCACTTTGCAGTATCACTGGGACTTAGCCTCGAGGAGGAGGGGACCTTTCTAGGACTTCTTGAGAAGGAGAGGAGCCTGCAGTGAAGGGAAGAGCCCGAGTGCAGCCCCTTATTGCCAGCATGACTATATGGCAGATTGGTTCCATCACACTCACACTAACCTGCCAAGGAAGGGGTTCCTGGCACTTGCAGTTTTAGAAGGAACCACTGGATGGCTGGAGACTTACCCTGTGCCTCACGCCACTGCCTGGAACACCATCCTGAGCCTTGAAAAACAAGACATGGCACCTCAGAAGGAACTGAGTTGGACAATGGGACTCATTTCAAAAACAGCCTCCTTGAGACCTGGGCCACAGAGCATGGGATTGAGTGGTGTATAATATTGCCTGTCTCTGGGAAAACTGAATGGTTCAATGGACTGTTAAAAATCACATTCAAAGCAATGGGTGGCAGGACCTTCAAACACTGGGATCTATATTTAGAGAAAACCATGTGGTTATTAACAACCAAGGCTTCACCAACTGAGCTGACCCTGCCCACTCAACACCTCCATGAACCAAGGGATAAAGTCACTGTGGTGCATATAAGAAATGTGTGAGGGAAGAGAGTTTGGATTAATCCTGCCCCAAGTAAAAGCAAACCCATCCATGGGATTGTTTTTGCTCAAGGGCCTGGGTGCACTTGGTGGGTAATGCAGGGGGATGGGGAAACATAATGTGTACCTGGAGGGGGATTTGATTTTTGAAAAGAGTCTGTAATGTTGAATTCTATAATACTGGTTCCTGAATGACACTGTATGTCGCAACTGCCGTGGCCCATGAGGATGGATTGCTCCAGATACACCAGTTGGGAGCTCCTGATGCAGCAGCTGGCCAGGAGCTCCCAATGTGGCAACCATCCAACAGCACACCAGCCCTCCCGCCCTGGAAGACATCTGGGAAGGATAGAAACCACAGTCATGAACTGAATGAACTCAACAGACATCTGGGAGGGATGGCCATTGACTATGGAAATGATACCTTTGCTTGTGTATATTTATATATATGTGTCTATGTATATAGTTGGAAGGTGTAGGATCTGGGCATGAGTAAATGGTGTAGAACAAGGGAGTGGATAATGTCCTAGTTTTTCTTGCAGATGTGAGGAAGGGGCAAAGCCTAGAGCCATGTGGGCATGGCAAGGTTGCTATTCTATACCATGCACATCGTCACTGGGGGGCACGGCTTTGGGGGAAAGGAAAAGGTGAATGCACACCAGAAGCGGTGCCGTTCTCTTCCTTTTCTTCTTCAGAGAAGTTGCCACTGGCCAGCGCTGTGGACTCTGCCCCTCTCCCACTGCTGCCCGTCCCTTCTCATCCCTCAAGAGAACGCAACTCCAAGTGGCAAACACAGCTGGGCCCAGCAGAGTGCATGCACCATGGGCGCTGGTGCTGGAAGCAGCCACAGGGAATGGAGCAGCGGTGAATGGAGCTGAGCCGAGTTGAGCCAAGCTCAGCCAAATGCTTCCAGACACAGCCAAGCCCAGCGGAGCAGTCAGAGCAGCTCAGCACGGACAAGCTGGCTTGGGGGGTTTGTCCGTCATTGTTTTTCATTGTCTTGGGCTCAGGGAAGGGGAACACCGGCTGCGGAAACAACTGCCATCTTCAAAGCATCACAGCACAATCTGAATTGGAAGGAACCCACAAGGATCATCGAGTCCGACTCCTGGCCCTACACAGCACCATCCCCAAGAGTCAGACCCTGTGCCCAAGGGTATTATCCAAAGGCTTCTTGAGCTCTGGCAGCCTTGGGGCTGTGACCACTGCCCTGAGGAGCTAGTTCAGTGCCCAAACACCCTCTGGGTGAAGAACCTTTTCCTAATATCCAGCCTAATCCTCCCCTGACACACTTTCAGGCCATTCCCTCAGGACTGTCACTGGTCATCACAGAGCAGAGATCAGTGTCTGCCCCTCCTCTTCCCCTCACAATGAAATGGTAACTGCGATGAGCTCTCCCCTCAGTCTCCTCCTCTCCAGGCTGAACAGACCAAGTGCCCTCAGCCACTCCTCATAAGGCTTCCCCTCCAGGCCTTCCACCACCTTTGTTGCCCTCCTTTGGACTCTCTCTAATCATTTAATGTCTTTCTTATATTGTGGTACCCAAAACTGCACACAATATTCTTGTCTCTGTCTCAGGAAAAACTGCATGTCCCTGCCAGGCTGTGGAACACTCACCATCTTGTCTTTGTCTCAGCAGCCATATGGAACTGAGCTAAGGTGGTAAACACCTTTGGGTGTGTAAAGCACCCTCTCTTTTGTATACTCATGTTATTAATATTGCTATTACTGTTCATTTCTCATCCCGTTGCTATTTGCTTTCAGTAAATCGTTATCTCAATCCACAGTCTCTGCCCTTGCCCCTCTCTAACTGGAGGCGGTGGGGGGAGGGGGAACGACTCATTTGGAGTTTTAATCCCCAGCTGGTTTTAAACCACCACACTACATAAAAGAAGAAAATCCACCCAGAGGATTTCACGTAGTTTTGAAACAGTTTTCCCTTTTACAGTGTGACCTGTTCCTTCACTTTAAGGAACTGGATTTTTTCACCTGGAAGTGCTGTTGGCTGTTCAAAAGGGAAGCAAATACCTCAGCTGGCTCCTAACACCTGCATCCAAGGGCAAGGTTAGAGCAGGGAGGGCTGAGAGGCCTGCAACCAATGCAGAATACCACCACAGAACATAATTGCCAAGATGGGATGCTAAACCCTTTTCTACTTCCCTCCTTCATCACATCTGACAATATAATAATTTTGCCTAACAGCTAGAAACCATTTCCAACTAATATTATTTGTTATCTGCAGCAATAGCATTATCCTAATATCCACAGGGTCCTTCAGCTGCCTTGTACAAGACATTGCATTCCCATAATGCATTTTCTGCTCCAAACCTTCATCTCAGTTTTATATGAAACAAAAAATAAGTAAGAATTACATCAAGCAGAAGAAGCTGCAGGCTCTAAGCACCAGCTTGCTCCAGATTTCTGAACTGAGAGGCACTCTGCTGATGAATACAAACCCCCAAATCCTTACAATGCCCAACTTTTACATTAGCCAGAACAGCACTGCAAAATACCTTGTTCTCTATCCAAGCAGCAAATTTTCTTACCTATTACTCCTTATTGCCCTTACATTACTCCACCTAATCTTCAGGGATGTCAGCCCCCCTTCTGCAGCCCCTCCCCATCCCAGCAGCTCAGGCTTCTTCAATGGAGCCTACAAAAAGATGGAGAGAGACAATTTACAAGGGTCTGGAGTGACAGGACAAGGAGGAATGGCTTCCCACTGCCAGACGGCAGGGTTAGATGGGATATTGGGAAGAAATTCTCCCCTGTGAGGGTGGTGAGGCACTGGCACAGGTTTCCCAGAGAAGCCGTGGCTGCCTCATCCCTGGAAATGTTCAAGGCCACGCTGGGCAGGGCTTGGAGCAACCTGGTCTAGTGGAAGGTGTCCCTGCCCATGGCAGGGGCAGTGGACATCATGATCTTGAAGGTGCCTTACAACCCAAACCATTCTGTGATTCTGTAATTCTGTTATTACATTGCAGGAAAAACATGGTTTGATTTTTTTTTCTTCTCATTTCAAAATGAAAAAAAATTAGAAAATCAAATGAACGTATGTCTTGTTTTGCATCCATATAAAGATATTTGCACCCCAAGGGGCTTACCATTGTCCATATTTATCTGAAGGTCTCCCATCATGACAGCCCTCTCCCCCTCGGCTTGCTGCTGTTTCTTCATGCCTGAGACTCCCTTCCCATGTCACAGCCTTTCATGTTGTGCAAATTATGTATACATGCGTCAAAGGGTTAACCTGGAGGCAAACTCCAGATCCCCACGCTTAGTTCTTTAGAGGAGAGGAGACAGCAAAAACAGGCTGCAAACTTGAATAATGATTAAATGATTTATTTGCTAACTCTACTAAGAATAGAAAGAATGAAAAATAATGAAAAATATATTAAGGCATAATATACAAATATCACTCTCCCCCCATACATTCCAATCTTTCTCACTGATCACGCAAAGGATATAAACATGAGATTCTGATGTCATGATTAAGAGTTCTTATTGCCACCTCATGGGATAAAGAGAGTTCTTTCTGTAGTGTAGTGGGATCCATCCCACGGAAGACAGCTCCCTAAGAAGTATCTTCAGCGTGGTTCCAAACCTTCCAGAAACACCACAGCCCGCCCAGGTTTTCACAGTGGTGTATCCTCTCTCCCACAATACACTCCGCAGTTTGTGGGTCACA
>VZRJ01000969.1:173-26523 GCA_013397565.1 Ptilonorhynchus violaceus
GTGGCCAAGAAGGTGTGGCTTGCATCAGAAATAGAGTGGCCAGAAGGACCAGGACAGTGATAGTCCTCCTGTACTTGGCACTGGTGAGGCTGCACCTCAAATCCTGAGTGTGGTGTTGGGCCCCTCACTACAAGGAAGACATGGAGGTACTGGAGTGTGTCCAGAGAAGAGCAGTGGAGCTGGTGAAGGGTCTGAAGGCTAGAGGAGCATCTGATGGAGCTGGGGTTGTTTAGTCTGGAGAAAAGGAAGCTCAGGGGGACCTTATTGCTCTCTACATCTGCAAGGAGATTGTAGCCGGGTTGGTCTCTTCTCCCAGGAAACCCGCAATAGGATAAGAGGACATAGTCTCAAGCTGTGCCAGAGGAGCTTCAGGTTGGATATCAGGAGGAAATTATTCCTGGAAATGGTTGTTAAATATTGGAATGGACTGCCCAGGGTGGTGGTGGAGTCACCATCCCTGGAGATGTTCAGGAAACAACTGGACGTGGCACTTAGTCCTGTGGTCCTTTCCACACTAAATGATTCTGTGATTCTGTGACTTCTCTCTCTCAATTCGATGCAAAGAGCATTAGGAGATCCCATAAATACGCAACAATACGAACAAACTTGTAAACTATTTGGATAAAGTATTACGTTATTTGGATTTACTTAAAATTAATTTCCGAGTATGATGAAGCAATGGAACTTGGAAATAAAAATTGGAAATAAAAATTGGAGATTAAAAATATTGGAAATAAAAAATCACATGTACGTCAAATGAGAGGAAAAATAATGGATATGTTAATACATAAATGATGTTAGGAAAGTTGTGCACAACTATTCAAAGTGTGTATTTATCAGAACAAAGCCATATTCAGGTGTTACCTCTAAAATCAGAATCTAATGGAAGTGAACATTTTAAATTTGACATGTCATTGGACCTCTTTTACTGACAGTGTAAGTGGAAATACAACTTTTTTAGTAAGTTGGTGTCAAGAGTTGGTGACCATAAACATTCATTAACAGCCTGAGCCTAGACCATATGCTTTTGGACAACATAAAAGACATGGATGATGAACTACTTTAAAACTTTGAGAGTTTTTTCCCTTGCAAATGTTTTCAGCATTTGTTTTTGGGCTTACCACCAGCTCTGAGCCTGGGAAACTTGTGAGTCTGTACAACCCATCTGTTCATTCTCTCTTTGATCCTTGGAACATGAAATGGAACAAGTTTTTCTGGCCAAATTAGTTCAAGGTAATCAGGCAGTGTATCAGATTATTCAATGTCTGTCCCACTGCCCAGATGAGAAGACAGTTCATTCTGCAGGTTCCCAAAAAAAACCCAGAGGCAGCAAAACATTGCAATCAGGGAAGAGCTGTGACTCTTTGTGTTCTTTGCTTTGTCTTACTAACATTTCCAGGAAAAACTCGTTCAGTCCTTCACTTGTCCTCTGTTGCTCAGTGTCACTGGTTTAGTGGTTTTTTGCACCTAATTCATACATGATCCCAAAAGAAGCAGGATGTGGAAGTAAGCTCATATAAGCTCAAAGCAGGAGAGAAGATAGTGGTCAAAGTTAATACATTATTGAGACTCTTGTCCTGAATTCTTTGAAGAGTTACAGGCTGCTATGCTCAGCCTCCCTTTGTTGTAGAAGACTGAGCTCTGAAATGGATCATGAATATGAGGATAAAGTCGTGGAACACCGGTAAATACAGCTGCTTTGCTGACTGGGACAGAAGCAGCACCCCAGCCCATCTAGTAACTTGGAAACAGAGCGCTGTGCACTGCTGGGGGAGGTTACTAGCTATGTCTACTGAATATGGAAAAGCATTTTTTCCTAAATTTGAAAACCACACCTACTCAAATATTCCTGTGCCAGCTAAAATACACAGCTGTACATCAGGAAATACGAGCTCTCTGTCAGTTCTCTTACTGTAAGGTAGCTACATCCTGTTGTGCAGCTAAGCCAAGTCAACCAACTTAAGTAAATGTTAAAGAAAAAGATTAGTTAACAAATACAGAGATGTAACTGAGGAATGATGGTGGAAAAAAAAAAAGAGACAAAGTAAAATACTGCAAATATAGATTTTGGCTCTACTTAGTACATGAGACTATTGTTGGAATTCAAATGTTCAGAAATGTGACATCTTTGTGAGACCTGACTAGATATCTTATTTTTGCACCGCTTCAAAGTTTTTCAGAGCTGCTGGCTATGCTTAGCCAGCATAAGCAGAATAAGCAATGTTTCACTAGGAGTTAAGGTTCTGTCTAGCTATTCAGTGTTCATTGTTTCTTTCTGTGGATGGATACAATATGAAGTGCCATTATTTCTTCTTTGATATTTCAGCTTAATGCAAAAGTGGTTTCCTTGTACACTGTTATCTTTGCCAAGATTTCCACAGAGGATGCGGATATTATCTTTGGCCTGGTTTTCTACAGGTGCTGTTTTTATCATGTATTATAGATAATCTGTCTCTCAGCTGCAGAAACAGGGTGGGATTCCTCAGCTATGCTGGGAGTTGTATGTTGTCAGTGCAGCCTGAAGTATTCATTGCCTTACTCTGAGAGACTAACTGCAGAGCTGCAGGCAGATTTCAGTCTCTTCCTTCTTTGTGAAAACTGGGTTAGTTTTGTCTCCTTGTGTTCAGAGATCCAAGAGACTTCTCTTGATGATGGAATGTAACTTTTTACAGAACATTCTTCTCATCCTTATTCAAAAGTTTATTTTGCTTTACAAATATCTTGGTGTCATCAAAGCCTGCTTGGAGTGGCCAGCATTAGCTATGATTATGCTACATGTAGCTGTCACTCTCTCATGTTAGTATGTATTGCAACAGGACCATACAGAATCCAGAAACTACTGAATTAACCTGGTGAGAAAGAAGGATGCTGGTGCACTTCGAGAAAGACAGATTTTAAAGGGCACAAAGACTTCTGCATGTTTTTTCTGAAAGGCTGTTGTGTCAGTGATGAGTGACATTGTGAAAACAACCAGTAAAATTCCCAGTAGATGGTCAGGCCAAATGAAGAGGCACTACATGGAAACAAAAACATTAAAGCATCAGGTCAGCAGTTTAAGTCTCTTCAGCAGTAAACTCCTTGCCCCTGACTTCCTACTAGTTAATCTCTGGCTGGATCAGTGTTAGAGCAGCTGACTCTTTCAGAGACTTTTCACTGATTTATACAACCATTGTGAGAGGAGATTTATTTAGGCTTAGAATGCTTACAAAATCAGAAATGTTTGAAATACACAGGTAATTGTTGTTGACATGAATAGCATTAATTAATTGGTGTCCTGTTGTTAATATACAAAGCAAAGTTCCTGCATTTGCACTTTTTTTTTCTTTTCTTTTTTAAGGAGGAAAGAGTATTCTTTCCTGATCTGAAATGGAATTTGTCTGTTCTTGTGCCATTCCATAAGCATAGGTCATAGTCTAATGCATAAATTAGCTCTAAAACAACAAGTAGGAATAGCTGAAACTGTATCACAGAATCACAGAATGGCAGCCTGGGTAAGGTTGAAAGGGAGCACTGGAAGTCATCTAGGCCAACCTCCCTGCTCAGGCAGGTTCCCCTAGAGCACATTGCTCAGGACTGTGTCCAGATGGCTATGTCATTGGTAGATGAAAAGATAAATATGACCTTGGAGATATCCATGAAATTATTAGTTTACAAATCTTTGTTTTAAATTTTGCATTTTAGTAAAATACTTTTTTTTGAAACCCAAGACTGGCTTTCTAAAGAGGCTTGTGAACAGTGGGTATTGCAAATATTCAGTATAGCTTTTCATATAACAGTGTGGGAGTGTATGACATTGAAAAAAACCCAAACATGATATGCCTAGTGAAGAATTGCTGCATATTTTTTTGATGAACAATTTTTAACATGCCTTGTATTACTAATTGCATTATATGACATCCCTATGTTATTAAATGCTTGTAGGACTGATTAAAAGTGTTGGTTATTAATATCTGTTATTTCAAGAAAGGTAAAGTACTTATTAAGGTGTCAGTAACAGTGGTGTTTACAGAAAACTAGTATTAAAAGTAGTATTAATAGTGATAAATAATATGCATCTTAGGAGACATCTGTAATTCTTCACAGGACATTTTTTCTTGATGTTAACTGGTATTTAAATTCAGCTAAAGACTGCGTGAAGATGTAGTTATTGGTTTTTAACTTAGGAGATATTTTAAGGTACTTTGAAATAATAAAAATTATGTTTTAGAATGAACAGACTTATGTAAAACTTAACTTCTATAAGTGGGCATTAATTTTAGTAGGAATTGTTTTAGCATCGTGGAATTTACCTGAAATTTATGGGCTGAGGTGGTGTACTGAAGAGACCAATATGTTTTAGGTGAACCAAGTTGCCTTCTTGATTTTATTCTGAGCGGCAATTAGACAGGGGAACTTATTTCTGTTGCATTTTAGCAAATGGAAGAGAGTGTGGTATTCATAGCAATGAGTGTACTGTAGCTGCATTTTTTCATCCCTACCAGAATACAATTCCTCATTCCATTCGCAGTGAGCTGGTATTGATTGAAAAGGAGGGTGGTTTTAGACCTGACTGAGACACAGCAATTAAGATAAGTTAAAACTGTTCAGAGTTGTCGAAACATTTATGTAAACTCTGGCTACATTAAGCCTTATGTACTTCCCTGTGATGCAATATTTTTATCTTAAGAGATTTGGTATAACTAGTGACTCGTAGTCTAACACAAATGCAGGTAACCCACATTTGACTCTTCGCTGGCAGATCTGCTCTAGCTTTGAGTCTACCTTGAAGTTTTCTATAGGAGTGCAGTATTCTCTTTTGCAGAGGTCAGTGGACCTGTCCTAATTTGTTTGCCAAGAGGGTGATGAAACCCTGCTACAGGCTACCTAGAGAGGTGGTCAATGCTCAAAGTCGGTAAGTGTTTAAAAGGCATTTGGACAATGGCCGTATTAACATTCTTGACTTCTGATTGGTCTTGAATTGGTGAAGAGTTGGACCTGATGACCATTGTCAGTCCCTTGCAGAAAGAGTCTATTCTATTCTAATCTAAGGAGAAGTAGAAATTGCTGTTTATTTCATTTGCAAGTTGAGATTGTCTTTTCGTTGATCTCTCTGACGCACAGCTGCTTCAGCTGTATTTTTAAGGAAGCTCTAGAGCTCTCCAAAAGTCAGCTGTAACTCACCTTCCGTAGAGACGAAGTATTAAAGTTCTGATTCAGCAAATCTCATTGCTTCTAAACATATAGATTTCAAGTTTCATTAGAGCATGGTTTCAGTGAACTGAATTTTAGACTCAAGTGGGGACAGCTTCTTGTATACAGCCTTAAAAGGTTTTCTATGCTGTGCATTATTTTACAGCTGAAGTCAGATACACTTAATATTCATGGACGCTTCTTAAAGGTGCAGCCATCATGTTAATGTGATTCTGAGGAGGTCCATTTTAATTTGACAAGTTGAGTAAACTAATATATTTTGTAGTTACTGGCTTGTTTGCAGTGACATACTTTAACAAAATAGAGATTGATGCCTCCTGAAGGATGCAGTTTACCCTCTGACAAAGTCCACATCAGAAAAATTCTGTTTACCTTTCCTCCTCACCTAAAAGGGATGCCATGGAGTTTGTAACCAGATGGCATAATCGAGTAGATGAGGAAGTCCAATATGTTGTCTTATGGTGTTGTCTAATAAATGCCTTCAGCAGCTGGGGAATCTTGGAAAAGCATTAAAATGTGAGGAAGATTGTAATCAGGTCAGCATTACTTTTTAGGAATTGTATTAAACAAACTACAGTTTTAAACTTCTTTTTCTCTGTTTAAATAGCTGAATTTATTTGACATTGTGTATATCACTGTTTACTTAGTAGTGCTGCTCAGAGACAATGTGTGTGTAGTGTTAATATTGATATTAATATTAGCAGTTTATGAACACAGAGAACAAATTATAGTCATCAGGTCCATATGACAAGCTGACCCAAAGCTGTAATACCAGGAGGTAGAATTTCTTACAAGATAAATATATGAAGGAACATATGAAGTATATTAACTTACTTCAAGAAACCGACTGATTTCAATGCACTATATCTGTGAATAATATGTTTGATTTGCTGAATGGGGAAACAAATTTTTTTGGGGTATTTTTATGCAGATAAAACTGTAGTTTGTAAATGAGCAAGAGAAATATCTTGGCTCTTTAGATCAAGGAGGACTTTCATTGGAAGAAGTGAGAAAGTTGCAAGAAGATTTCCAGGTTTTGATTGACAAGGCAAACATGATGTTCTATTTCCTTCTATTGCCTACCCAAATCCAAACCAAAAAACAGAACAAGAGAGCACTATTTAAAAAACTAGATGCACAAAAATATGGCTTGGGTTTTTTCTCTTTGTCCCCTAACATCAGTATTACAAGAAAGGAGTGTAACTGGTGCCAGAGAATCGTTCATTAAATATGGAAGAAAGAGATCAAATCTTTAAGAAATACCTAAGCAGCATAATCAGTACCCAAGCAGCATAATCTGACTGAGAGGAGGAAGACTGAGCTGACAAAAACAGTCGATTTGTATGAGTGACTGTGTGGTACTTAATTGCTCATTGTGGGTTTTTTCTTCAATATGTTTAATTGCTTCTTTGTATTAAGCAATTAAATAATTAAACAATTAAAATTGTTTCTTTGTAGTCAAAACTGTTATTTTGCTTCATTCTCATGTAAACTAGTTTCTATGATGGATCCAGTTTTCATGTTATACTGTGTAAAATCTATGATTTTTTTTGAGATCACTAGCATTGCTTGTCCTGTGTAACTATGCCTGCAATAATAAAATAACATGCTTAGTTCTTTGTAGATGAAGCTGATGTCAAATCTTATCTACACAGATCAAATTCTAAGACCACAAATGTCATGGACTTTTCAAATTTCTCATGACAGCTTGGCAAGGTAGACATTTGCTGTAGAAAGTAGCAGAGTTTTGAGGTGCAAGATAAACACTCTTAGGAAGCAGATTAACAAAACTACTGGTTTACTTGCATATGTAAGCCTTATTTGGTCTCGGGGTTATTGCCCTTTTTCTCAGAGTTGTGTTATGTAATACCTTATTGCAGTATGTGTTCCCTGTTGTGGTGTTTATCACCTTTGGTGGTTGGGCTGAGGTTATAATTTCGTTGTACTTTGTATTACTGGCTTGTGGCGTGATAGAATCGCTGGTCATGAACCTAATCCTGTCTGTGTGCTCGGCACTGCCAGCACCTCTCAACCTCGGGAGCCATCTGGTGGGAACTATTAACAATCACACCTATATTCTCCCCCATCTTCACCTTCTCTAGGCTAATAACAGTGGCATTTGGGAATTTTGAGAAATTTGAATACCCTTGGAATGTTTAAACCACCACAGTGCTATTGCTGGGAACCGTGAATGTGGTTCAGTTCTTTTTTAGAGGTAGGTTTTTGTCTTTTGTTTTGGTTTTCGTTTTATTTGGTTGGGGTTTTTTTTGTTTGTTTGTTTTTACTTTATTTCTATTAATAAACCATTCTTACCTCAACCCATGGGTTTTACAATTCTCTTCCCTATCTCCCTGGCAAGTGGAGAGTGAGTGAGCAAACATGTGGGCTTTAATTGCTGTCTGAGTTTAAACCATAACACTGTGTTAGACAGACTGCTGAAACTGGATAGTTTTTCGTATAGAAATGCCTCGATAAGGGTGTAAGGGCTCCCAGACAGGTAAATGCTAAAAGTCTAGGCTCCAGGTCAGGTCTCACCAGAGCAGAGGGAGAGAATCATCTCCTTTGCCGTGCTGGCCATGTTGCTTTTGATGCAGCCCAGGATATGGTTGGCTTTCTGGGCTGAGTGCACCTTGCTGGATCATGTCCACCAGCACTCCCAAGTCATTCCCCGCCTGGCTGCTCTCAGTCATCTCATGTCTCAGCCTGTGTTGATACAGGGAGTTGCCCCAACCCAGGTGCAGCACCTCACACTTGGTCTTGTTGAACCTCATTATGTTGTCATGGGCCCACTTCCAAGCTTTTCCAGGTCCTTCCGGATGGCATCTCATTCCTTGCACGTGTCAACTGCAACACTCAGCTTGATGTCGTCTCCAAATTTGCTGAGGGTGCACTGGTTGCCACCATGTCATTGATTGAGACAGTACTTGTCTCAATATGGACCCATGAAGGACAGCACTCGTCACTTATCTCCATTCGGCTGTTGACCAATACTTTCTGGATACAGCTGTCCAGCCAATTCCTTATCCACCAAACACTCCACCCATCAAATCCATCTCTCTCCAATTTAAAGAGAAGGATTTTGTCAGGGTCGATGTCAAAGGCCTTTCAGAAGTCCGGATTGAAAGAAAGAACCATCATCTCTGCTTTTGTGACAGCTGAGTGATAGAGGCTTTTCTCCTAGCCTTGATAGATTTTGCATGTTTTCCCATTCAGTCTCACAATGAAACCATCATTTCTCAAATAACAAGGAAGAAAACACCATCTGTTGCTCAAAGCAACAGCAATAGGATGCTTGCCTGGGAAGTTATGAGAGAGTTTTAAGAGTGCTCTGTTTTGTTCAGCTTGTGTTGTACTCAACCTTCACTCTCCTATCACGAGCAAGTGTCCTGGTCACCAAGACTCTGAGATCTTCTAGAGTCTTCTGTCTTTTCCACTGCAGCGACTGTGTTAGCTATTCCTTGCTGATAGGAAGGCCAAAATAGGGGGACATTGTTGTAGCTCAATGACTGTAGCGCCTCAGGCTTTCCTTATGGCTGTAGTTTTTAGGAGAAGCTCTATGCTAACTTGATTTCCATTGAAATCAGCGTGTGAATCCCCAGCATAGCATCTTTCATAGAAGAAAGTGGAATACAGATCATGGTATGTGTTTAAGTGGAACTCCGAGTGCTTTTTTGTATGGCATGGGAAAGATACAGAAATATTCTCATGTATGTGTGCTGCCCTGATCTTACTTTTCATGCTGGGTAGTGGTCTGTATTTACTCGAGTTATCTTTGATATAAATACAAGGGTTTAAAAGCTCTCTGAAGATCTCGCAGTTGATTACTGCAGAAACACAGTATAGCTCTAAAATAGAAAGCAGCATGTGACTGCTCACTCTGGCTTCCCAGTCTTCCGCTAGCAGCAAACACCAGCTGCAGATAAAAATAGAAGGTTGTAAGCAACCAGGATCTTTAGTTAAATATAGAAGTCACTCTCCATGACAGTAAGGAGTCCAGAACAACAATGAAGTCTCTCCGATTCATTAGTGCCGAAGCATTCGTGTCAAATGCAGAGTTTGCCAGGAAGAGTCTCGGCGCTGTTGCCCATGATCTTTTTCCTCTTCTTTTTAAAGCCAGCTATTTACAGGAGCAAGGGGAAGTGATTCACGACTTGGTAGAGAACTGGCCACTTTTTGACTTTAACGTGGGAAAACTTTTGGGAGCTACTCTGGACTGCCAGGAAGACCTTAGCCATAGAACATGCTCGGTGTGCTTGGAAAGCTGTCTGACAGGGCTGAGAGACTATGTGCTGAATCATTCTTCTCCCTACATGAAAAAGTTGAAAGTGGTCGACCTGACGGGTATAAAAGATGTTGAAGTTCAGTTTTGTAAGTGCAAGAAGACAATGGGCAGGTGGGCCAGGACACAGCTGCTCTCTAAGCTTTGTTCGGAACTGCTGGTTTACCTGCAACAAGCACAGTGCAATCCAGGTACCTTTGAAATCAGTATCAATGTGCTAATTGACTTGTTTGTTACAGAGAGGAATTACGAGCTGGTTGTGCAGGCCCTGTTGAAGAAATGCAGTTGTCCGCTGAAAATCTGCTGCGTGGCATTCAGATCTGACAACCTGACTTTGCAAAAATTCTTCTATATCATAAAGCTCACTGATCCCTCCTTGCTGCGCAAACTGGAAATAGTTCATAATGTTCACTTGGAAATTGAACACTTGGAAATACTCTTCAACAGTATCCACTTCCCTCTATTGATGTCCTTGACCTTGCCAGCACGAACGTTTAATGTGCGGAGGTTCACAGCTACAGATGAACAGATGCTTACTAACATTGGAGAAAAGATGGGTGAAATGAGGCAGCTCACCGAGCTGAGCATGTCATTTTCTATACTCACTGGAAGAATACAGAAACTGCTCAGGTAATTTGGTCACCCTGCTTTCAGTCAAACTGTAAAGAACAGCACTCTGTGCCATCAGCAAGCTGGTAACCTCTGAGAGTAAGGGAAGTGAGTGTATCTCCGGGGGGCTGTGGGCAGGGACAGCAGGAAGCTAGGAAAGACTATTTGTTGGGGAGAATTGGCAGTCGATGTATACCTAATACTCTTCAAAGAACTGACTGTTTTTATTAGTCTTCCAGAATCCATATGGTGAGAATATACTTACAGCTGCCACGTAAGAGAGTGGTACAGCCAGACATTTTTTTATTTGAACTTATGTATTAATCAGCTTGCCTTTGGTGCAAGACCTGAGTCATATTCCAAGTATTTTGTAGAGTGTCTAGTGAATTTTTTCCTCTGAAAAACAGGCAGTAAATATACTTTTCCACAGATACTGTATTTTTAGGAGGGCAGGGGAATGGTAGATTTTGATTTGAGACTTTGATTTCAGTTGTTTGTTGTGTCTCTCGATGTCAAGACAAGAGAGATCTGATGTTTTTCTCTACTGCAAATTAAGCTGATACATGAATATTCATTATGAATTCCTGTGAAAACCTGGCAATTTGCAAAAAGATAGCAAACTGCCAGTGAGCAGTGTTCATATTGAAACAGGACATAAGTTAATTGTAAGCTTTTCAGAGCATCTAAAAAACCAGAAAAAGGCAGATAAAAGTTTCGTCCAGACAAATCACCTTGGTCTAAAATTCTTCCCATACAAGGAGTCATTTTATTTAAAATTTGTGAATGGCATACTGCTTATATTGATTGATGCAATTGAAATTAATTGCAAGTTTCTAACCTTCATCCAGCTGAGTTCTGTGGCAGAAGTCTCACTAAGATTTAGTAAGTATGAAAGTGATTTTCATTTGTCAGAACTATTTTATATTTAACTAGAACATCTGAGTATAATCTCAGGTACACTTCTTCCAACCTTCTTCATTAGAAGGTCTCTTTGCAACTCCAGAAAACTACAATGTGTAAACCTCTCAGGAATTTAAAAATGCAGCAAAACCCCCCCAACTTATAAACAAAAGCAGATATCCTGTCAGAATACTGGTTGGCTTTCATATTGGAATTAATCCTTCCTTAATGGAAATGATCTAAATCTCTGGAATTATAGCAGCTTTCTACAAGAAGCAGCCACCAATGCTTTTATGGTAGTAGTGATCTGCTATTAATTCAACAAGTCATAGACACTTGGCAACATATAACTGGTTACAAAATAGATATGTAGAATGTTATCAAAGCAATCCCCATTAAAATAGTACAGTGGAGTCAGGTAAAAAAGGAAGCTAATTCATGGAACTTATTTCAGGAGGAAAATATGCTTGTTATTATTGGCACATGCTTCTGTTTCTCAAGAGAGGTTAGAAAAAATAATGTGGTGGATGGCTGAATTCATATTGTGGATAGTTGCATGAAATTCTGTAAATGTAGCTTTTCAACATCTTATACCATAAAACTTTCTTTTCTCTTTAATTCTGCAGCCCACTAAAAACTCCACTGAAGATGCTGGATGTTTCTAACTGCTCCTTGAACCATGCTGATATGGCCTATTTAGCCAATAGCTTCCATGCCAATCACTTGGAAGCCCTGGATCTGAGTGGTCACGATATACCTGAGCTTTACCCATCAACATTCTTTAAGCTCCTCAGCCACTGCTCTTCAGTGCTCAGGAGTCTTACCCTGGAGGACTGTAACATCCAAGACACTCATGTCAACATGTTGATTTTAGGTTTAAGCCCTTGTCAGAAACTACAGGAGTTTAAGTTTATTGGAAACCCACTGTCATCCCAAGCACTTAAACACCTTTTCACATTTCTCTGTGAATTGCCAATGCTGAAAAATGTGGAGTTCCCAGTTCCAAGGGACTGCTACCCTATTGGCATCACCTACCCCATTGATGATGCCAGTCTTTGCAAATTTGATCACCAAAAATATGAAAGGGTAGCAGAGGAGCTTAACCTCATTTTACTCCAAGCAAATAGGGAGGATGTGAAGGCTTCTACGCCACTCTTTGGGAGTTACGATGCAGCTGTTCAGGAGACAAACAATGAACTGGGGGCTTACTTAATCAAGTCCTTCAAAGAGACTTTAGAGAAGTTCACTACTTCATTTAACAAAATGAGTTAAAGTTGTAAAAGTTGTAAAGTAGTGATGAGGTGATCTGCCAAATCAGAAGTTAATTTAGTCTTTTCTAGAACTGCACCTTCAATCACCAGTCTTGAATTTTCTTTATTTTTTCATCTGAATTTACTATTGTTTGAATAGCCTCTGAACACCTGAAGTATTGTTATTTATGCTGTATGTGTTGCATACACCTTGCACAAGCATTATTTGCTCACAGAGGAGGAGAGGACACTTAATAGCTTATTATTTTGTACAAGTGCACTTTTTCTCAGTAAAGTAATAGTGTTTAAGCTTGACTGATTTCTTATACAGGTTTCCTTAGATTTGTCAGCTAGTCTTGTAGCCCTGCAGAAAAGACAGGAAAGTCCTTTCCCAAGTCCAGCAAGATGTCCCAAAGATTGTGCACAACCTGTGGCTCCTTAAACTATTTTTTTCTTTTTTGCTCATGACCTTCTGAATTCACCAATCTGTGTTTTATCTAGTATATTCCCAATAATGGGGGATGTGTAACCATGTCCATGTCCCTGCACCTACCTTTCTTCTGCAGAGGCAAGCACAATAAACAGAATTTGTCTAATACATTGTGCTGGTGAGGAGTAAAATTCCATACTGAGGAGGCAGCAAACCTCCTGGTTGGCTGAGAGCAGGGGATGTCACCCCACTTAACCCCTGCAGTATTAAGCAGCCTATGGGGACCCTGCTTATGTTCTTGCAAAGTGTTTTTTAGAAAAGTGAACCAGGACAGTGCTGCACAGCCACACTTGTCATGTCAGCTGGTCAGTGCCTCAGGCCACTGCCTTCCTGGAGCAGCTTCTTGGATGGTAGAATATATCCTACTCCTTCCAGCTGTTTTAAAGAAAGCCTAGGACAGTGGTTATACTGAAAAAAAGACTAGTGTCAAAAACACATGCAAAAAAATTAATCCAAAGCCAATTTAAAAAATGTGGAAAAGGCTGGTTGCTGAGTAGCTAGAGGTTCATCTGTGTAAAACACTGCCAGCCTTCTGTCAGGACTGTGTGTTCTGCTACAGACTTGCAAACAGTGTCAGGAAAAATAGCATTTATTTGTCAAGTTCCAGTGCAAGGAAAGTGTTATTGTGACAGAGTAAACAGAATCCCAGACTCCACACACGCTGCATTGGAGCACAGGTAAAGGGGCCAACAGGATATCAGGATGCAGCAGTACGGCCACAAGACACACATCCAGGGAGAGTACTATAATGGGGCAGGAAGCCCTGAGTGGTAAACAGGTGCCACAGTCTACTCAGCTTCTCACCTGTAAAACTAGAGACTTGATTAGCTTATAGATAATTAAAAAAAAAAAAAATAATGCTCAAGTTAATGCACAATACCGTTAAATACACTTTAACAGTTCATGAAAACTTGAGCAAACAGCACTTAAAGTGACTGTTGTAGCAGGGGTTGAGGTGTCATTGTAGTATTGAAGATGATTGTTAAGATAACCAGGGCAGTTTATTTGAAATAATACTGGACCTCATCATCTGAGGGTAAGGAAAAAGCTTGCTTCATTTAGGCAGTGCTGGTTTATCAAGCTTTCTGTTTATCCACAATAAGAATATACAAGCAACTATTAACCTAATTTATTTTAAAAAAAACCAAAACAAATCAAAAATTAAGGGACTGAGTACTAAGCAGAGCTTACAGGTTCCACAGCATGCATTTAAATGATTTTTTGGATGTCAACTTATGTTCTAATGTGTTATTCATTAAACATAGGATGGTAAAATTGAAAGCAAATGGCCATGACCAGTTTATGTCTACAGAGCACTTTAAAAAAAAAAAAGAGTAATCCAACTTGCTAAGCTAAGGAGTTGTGAATAGGAAATTACAGAACTGGGTTCCAAATGGCCTTGCTTATATTTGGACAGAATTCCACATGCTCCTTTGTCCTTGCCTCTACTCCACCTTTTCTTCTCTTTGACCTTGCTATTCTTTCCATCCCAGATGTAAATTATTTGAATTTTGCTGTGCCATCTCTCTACCCCTTTGGGATGAGTAGTGGCACTTCCTTTTGCTGGGAGAGGAGACTGTACTGTAGCTGCAAATGTGTAGTGATTTCTCCACCCTCCAACCTAACAGGTTGTACCTGGAGGTGAAGGTTGACCATTTTGGAACATGCAAATGTTCCATTACAATAGCCAGTACCTGCCTTTTTCGGGACACACAAAATAGACAGCTCTTATTTCAGAATAAAGAGATGCCTTATAAAGTCCACTGTCTATGCAGCTCTCTCTCTGCTTTCTCTTTGCCTAAGGACAGTCGTAGTCCCTCCTTTTATTTTATTTCCTCATTTTTCTGCACCCCACAAACTCCTGCCTGTCTTCTGTTTTCAGTCTCATGTCTGTATGGCTCCTGGGCCAGCAGAAGCATGTAGAGGCCATAGCTTTTGTTTTGGTGCCAAGTGAGGATCAGCTCTATGTCTGTTCTAGAGCTTTAGCTCTCAGATATCCGACCTGTTTCTCTTTAGTTTCTTTCTTAATTATGGTCATTATTGTTGGTGTTAAATGCAGGTCAAGCTTTAGCATTTTGGTGTTGGCCTGACTTACTGCAACAAGGATTTGTGCCCTCCCTCAGAAGGGTTCCAGCACCTCTTCTGCCCCAGCAGTGTGATTATGGTTTGGACCTGATCTTTCTTCCTTTTTCCATGCGTGTGGGACTTGGAATTCAGCTATTTGAGAAGAAGGACTAATGCTACAATGATCTAACCATATAAAGTTGCCTTATACTTTGCAAGTACAGACAGATACTGATTGAATCCTTTTTTGTGTTCCCTGTCTTTCTTACGGGTCTATTGTCAGCTTCCCTGGGTTCAGATGTGGGTAGATTCAAGTCTATTTGTACTACCTATCCAGAAAGCTGTCTAAAGCCTTAACAACATACCACCTTGAGGTGGAGACAGTCTTCTAAGCTCCAGTTAAGGCTGCCCAGACAGAGAGGACAGGAGTTACCACAACACTGAAACCACACGGCTGTCAATGGAGTGAAGATATCTGACGTGTTGTGAATGGAGTTGTATTCAATTCTCTGCTACCACATCTGCTTTTGGTGTTCCTTTAAGTGTCTGAGGATGAATACTCGAAGTCCCTTGAGGTTTATTTGTGAAAGACACGGAAGAGATGCATATAGAAAAAAACCTCTGAAAAACAAAACCAGGATAGAACCAAAACCGTTCTCACCATATTCAAGCAAGTGTTGTGAAAACAAAATGCAATAATGAGTATCACAAAGAAGCCAAAGGTTGCATTTTTAGTTCCAATGAACAGAAAGGAACTATTAAATTTGTCTTTTATTCACCATGCTTTAATTGGTGCCATGTTTTATTCATCATATTGTATTTTTTTATTCACTAGCATATTTTCATTTCATTAAATGGGACACATTTTATTCAGCAGCAGTTGCTTGCAAATCTTTCTCTATTTCAGGTTAAGAATTGCCAGAAAAGCTTTCTGCTATTGAAATTGCTAAACTCCCCTACCGAGTAACTGTACGTAGACTGAGTTCAGTGAAATACCTAGTGCATAGGGATATAATTATTCTACTTTAACAAACTTCATGGACTTGAAGAACAGGTAAGGAATCTTATACACTACACCACTTATTTTCCTGTTTTTTTTCAATTTATAGCCGCAGAAGTTGAAACGGAAGGTCAGACCTTTGCTACATCTGATCTTTTTACGATTTAAGTCACATTATGTTTTGAACACACACAGAGCAGTTGAAAAAAGCAACAGGAAAAAAGATGATAGTAAGATCTTTACTGTGGAAGAACCAGCACAGCAGCTCTGTGCTTGGAGACTGCTACCTGAACATCATAAAAGCCTAAAATAGAAAAAGGCAAATAAACACAACTGTTGCAAGAAAGTTGTCATACATGAAACTGAAACAAGCTTCCCAATATAATCCTACACCTTTTAAATTAATATTCTTGAACTCCAAAGTTATGGGCTCCAGATCAGTTCTTCTGAACAAATGGGAACTTTGCTTACAAAACTCCTCTTTCCTTAAAATATGCATCAGTCAATAACAGAGCAGGACTGTATGAACAGCCTTGCAAAGAAACAAGGGAAGGAACATTGTACCTGATGCTTTTCTCCACACTGCCTTCAAGTAAAAGAAAACTATTGTGTATAGGATAATAATTTATAATGGAAATTTAACACCTGTTTCAATGAATGCGTGGCCAAATATCCAAAGCTGCCTCTTAATCCTAAAAGCAGCAATTGTAAGTAAGCATTATTTTGTAGGGGGTTTTTTAATAGTCTTATACCTAGACAAAGAAGCTTTAGTTTTGAACAAAACATGTTGACTGTGGTTGATGATTGCATTATTTTTTAAAAGTCTTTCAATAGCACCCAGCATGAAGTTCTCTATCATTCTTCCAGGTACTGAGGTTAGAGATAGTTTGCTGTCTAAGGCACAACTGTGCTGATATTGCTCTAATTTTACCCCAGAAGTTTTTACAAAATAATCCTAAAGATAGTTTTAATTTCAAGGTAGTATGTGGAGACTTTATGCAGCATAGTATCACAGGATTTTAAGTGGAGCACCACTGTCTGTTCAGAGCAAAGATGAATTATTTCTCTCTGGAAGATGAGCAAATCTCCACCTTGCTCTCAACTTTAAAGATTTTAAATTCCAGAACTGAGAATATTCGCACATCTAAAGGCACATATCTGCTTTGGGAATTCATAATGAGAAGAAGATGGTGGTAATTTTTTTTCTTGCTTCTCAGTCTTTCAGTCAGAAATGCTTACTTTCTCCTGTTGCCTCTGCTGTGAACAGTGGGAAATCGGGCACTGAGCTGCTGCCTTTTCCATTCTCTTCTTCACTGGGCTGAAGGTTTCTCTTGAGCCTGAGATCCAACATTTGGCATTGGTTTTACTTGTTAGAGTAGAGTTTTACTTGTTCTTTGTAGAAGTTTTTACACACTGAAAGACAGCTGTGGTTATGTTCTTATTATTTTAGTTTTCATTTTGAGTACCAGCTAACTAAATTCTCCTAATAAAGCAGAACTATAAGCTTCATTGATGCTTAATAAAAGTAGTATTTATTTTTTATATTTTTTTTTTTTGTTTTCAGTAGTGCTTTGACATTTTGGCTCTCTTGTCCATTCCAAGCTTGGAATGGGATCAAGCTCTGCTATTCCCTTGGCTCCATTCCCCCAGAGGTTCTTCCTTGTGCAAAAGAGCCTGTGCTTGGAAGGGCTCCAGACTTTCTGCATCGTTCACAGCTGCTGCTTCCCAGCTCTCCTTGTGTCCAACATGAGAGCAGGGTAAGCACTAGAGTGCTTTTCATGCATCAGTGGTCAAGATACACAGTGGCAGAGCACATTTTGGAGGGGAAAAAGTGTGCTTGTTGTTATCTGTGACCTACTTTGAAAAACACCCCATGGTACCACACACTTCTTCTGTGTGTGGTCGGTATCGATCCTCATTCTTTTCAGTTCTCATTCATAAACCAACACAAAGTCCTGTTTCCACTTGGAACCTTTTGTGTCTTCGGAAGTGCTTTTTGGCGTTTTCTGCAATAGTTTGATATTTTGCTATTAAGTATATAGAGGTGGCTGTTCACCAATGCAACATGTCTGTTGAAGCACATTGATGTGGCCCCATCATGGCATGACTGCTGCACGAAGTTATGTAAGTATTAAAGTTCAGTGCATCCTACTGACTTTTTAAAGGAACACTCAGTGAGGCTTGGCCACTTCCTCTGTTGTGATGATGTGCTCTAGGGTAATTCAAGATTAGGTTCAGGATGCTTGATTCCTGGATATCAGTACAGAACAAGCTCAAAACCTAGGTGCTCAACAGAGAGGGAGACAAAAAATTAACTTTTAAGTATTTCCTTACATTATTTTTGGGCTAAATCTATTTACTTCTACTTTGTTTTAATTATCAAAACACTATTTTTTTTTAAATGTTTGCACAGTAGAGGGAGCTGAAAGTTTAAAATATATGTTCAGTGTGTAACTGTTGCCTGTAAAGATGAGAAATGTGTGTGGAATAATGCATGAGGTTTTAGCATTGTAGTTCGGGAAGATGATGGACATTTATTCCAAGCCATTAAGTTAAATGAGTCAGAGGATTTTAAGTCAGTGGTGTTAATGGGCTTACCTGGAAGCACTAGCATATAGAACATAAGATAGCAAAGGCTGCTCAACTGTATGCTTTGCAGCTGATTTTATTAAACTACAGCTTACCTTGGTGCTGTTTATGTTCAGAAATACTCATTTAATGGAAAAATTTAAATATATGTATTTCAGTTACCTTTCAGTTACCTTTTTAATGCTTTGAGAATTAAACAATCTTTCCAGATTCTTTAAATGTTGAGGTTTTTTCCTCTGTCTCTGTATTTTAGTTGCCATCAAACTGCTGAGCCTGAGATTCAGTCCAACAGAGCTTCCACTATAAAGGCACGTGTACTTGCCCTTGAGCATGTTTCTCTGAACACAGTCCAGGTTAACCTCTCCTTCTCCCATCTCCATTAGATTAAACTATTTATGCTAAGCCCATTTTGATAAAACAGGCAAGGGAGTGGCTGCATGTTTAGCTGGCCTGGTAGATTTGGAAGAATGTATAAACCAGTGTTATCTTTTGCCTTCCCAGAGCTACATGCACTATGCACGTCCTAATGAAAAATCTCTCAATCAGTGTTTATGTCCAACACACATGGGAACCATCAGGAAACCTCTAAAGAATAAAATGTCCTATTTTCCTCACTGTCCTTTGACTATATTAGAAAAGTTACCTACATTGCAGCAGCCCTACTTGAGCCTCCTGTTACAGGGGCCTGTCTGAACACATGCAGAAGAGCATGAACAAGCACCTCTGCTCTGCTGAGGGCAGAACTTCTTTTGAGCAATTTGGCTGGGGCCCAGGTACTCTCTTAATTGCAGAGAGAGGCCAGTTAACTTGCTGCCTTTTGGGACACATGTGCTGCGTGGCTCCCCTGGGTGGGAGCAGCAGAGGAGAGCAGAGGAGCTGAGGAGACTTCAGCACACAGCTTGGGCATGTCGTGATACCACATCTGACCAAAGCTGCAGTGACCTCTGTGGCTGTGAATTCTTGTGTCTCTTACAGTCAGGGAAGCCTTGATTTCCCTTTATATCCTTTGTCTGGGAATTAGAGAGGTCTAGTGTACAAATATAATGTATGTGTAGAAAGGTGTCTTTGAAAATGCAACTTTAAGCAGTAGGGTTTTCTTAATGTGATGAGCTGGTGGGAGGGCCTGGTACTGATGGCAAAAGTGTTTATTGTGAATTGAGTTAATAGAGGATGTGACATAATGAGAGCTCTAGCTGCATGGACAGTCACACCTCAGGCAAGGGGAGAGGAAGGCACAAAAAAGATCAACACTTTGATTTGTGAGCTTAAAGATGAGCTTAAATTTGTGAGTGTCATTTTGGAAACAGAAATTGCCACTTTTACATCAGACCTGTCCTGTTGTTACCCATATTATTAAAAGAGATAGCTTTATAAGCAATTATTTAATCACTGTATATAATTTGTTCTGCTGTTTCTTTGCAGGTGGCTGCAGGATTGACAGTTCAGGCTGTTACCACAGAGTGTCTCTCCCTGGTGGAGTATGGCATCCTATCTGCTATGACCCATCCTGTCTTCCCAACGATTACTTTCCATTATCTGGTCAAGAAAGTTCCCTTCAAACAAGTTCTTTGATTAAGGAAATACCTATATGTAGGTATTAATACTAATATGATCTCTAGGTAATATTAATGCTTCTCTGTTTGAGTCTTCTCAATTACTGCTTGAACAGCGTATTTTTCCATAGTTTCTTAAGGAAGATCATTGTCTTTTGAAGTTTACTCTAATGGAAGCCCTTCTATCAACTAATTAATATTTTTTAGGTTCCAGAAAAAAAAAAATATGATAAAAGTAAATCTACACTCCTTGGGAGTGTTTACCTGAGGAACAATCTCCTGCTCAGGCTTTCTGAGCTCATCTCACAAACTGTCATATTCATACTCAGCAAAACAGACAAATTAGATAAATGTTCAGGAAGTGAAGGTGCTTTTGGTTCTACGTGGAACACCTAAAAGGTGTGATTGTTAATAGTTCCCACCAGATGGCTCCCGAGGTTCAGAGGTGATGCGGCGCCAGGCATACAGACAGGATTAGGTCCATGACTAGCGTTTCTATCATGTCATAAACCACTACTTCAAAGAACAACAAAATTATAACTTCAGGTCAGACCCCATCGACGATAAACATCACCACAGGGAACACGTGCATCAAGAACAGTGTTATATAGCACACCTCTGAGCACACATGCAGAGAGCAAATGAAACGACATGGTGACCAGCAACTGTTAATTCAATGATTCCTTATCATTAATTTGTTTTAACATGCTCTGATCAGATCTGTTGTTATCTCAATCCTCCAGCCCCTACATTTGGCAGCAAAAGTCTCTGTTGTGGTTTAACCCCAGCCATCAACTAAGAGCCATGCAGCTGCTACCTCACTACCCTCGCCCCAGTGGGAAGAGAATCAGAAAGAAAAGGCAAAGCTCCTGGATTGAGATAAGAACAGTTTAATAATCGAAACAAAATCATCTACAACTACTACTACTGACAATTATAATGGAAAAAAGGACAAAGAGCAATAAAAACCAAGAGAAACAAATGGTGCTCAATGCAACTGCTCACCACCCACTGACTGATGCCCAGCCAGTCCCTGAGCAGCGATCGGCCCCTTCCAGCCAACTCTCCCCAGTTTATATACTGGACAGGATGTTCTGTGGTCTGGAATATCCCTTTGGCCAGTTCAGGTCAGCTGTCTTGGCCATGCTCGCTCCCAGGTCCTTGTGCAGCTCCTCACTGGCAGAGCAGGGTAAGCACTGCTGAGTGACACCTGAGCCATCAGTGTGTTATCAACCTCAGTCTCATACTGAATTCAAAACATGACACTGTACCAGCTAAGAAAAAAATTAACTATCCCAGCTGAAACTAGAACAGAAAGGAAGAAATGTTATAAGAAATCTGTTAAAGAAA
The DNA here is from genome assembly GCA_013397565.1 of Ptilonorhynchus violaceus. Lineage (NCBI taxonomy): Eukaryota > Metazoa > Chordata > Aves > Passeriformes > Ptilonorhynchidae > Ptilonorhynchus > Ptilonorhynchus violaceus. The sequence continues at coordinate 21,448 of VZRJ01000969.1, forward strand.
ATTCATTCATTTAAGAAATGGAATTTCTGTTTCAACCTATGAACACAGCTTTCATCACAAGCTCAGTCATAGGCGTTTGTTCAGAATTAGAATTAGCAGTGTTCTGAAAAGTAGACAAAAAAATTAACACTGATGCTTCTGACAGAGGAAGAGTTGGGATGTGCAGAAGACAGAGCAAGTTTAAAACATTTGGGGCTAATACTGTCTTTAAAGTAGTTGCCTAATTTACAGTGTGAACAGGTTTTGGTTTTTTTGATTAAATATTTATTATTCTTTTTTTCCCCCCAACATGCACTTTAAGCACTTTTGCGCAATTATAATTATGTTTTTATTTTGGGTTATTCTGTTTGGAGCTGGTTTTGAAACTCATATTTATTTGAAGCTCTGGTGGATGATTAAGGCAAATGACACACTTGCAGCAGCAGTGAAAAACCCCCTATCCTTGACGTGTTCAACACTGTTTGACTTCACCGTGAACTTTAAGTCTTGGTTTGGCTTTTGGGCTGCGGGAAATTTCATATTTTCTGATAGCTCTCACTTCTCACTAGTGCACCATTGTACCATGCCTGCTAAGATCAAGCAGTAAATTCCACCTGAAATCACTGAGTTGCAACTAATTAATCAACCAGCTGATATAGTAGTTGGAAATGGCAAGTATGCATGCGTGCCAGTGGTACACCACCTGTTCTGCCTGTCATCCACTTACATCCTTCCTCTGATTTAGAAATCTCTGGAGACGATGATAAAGATAGCTTGCCTTGGAATATTTTATATCTGTGTCTACCAACAAAATAGCTGCCTATGTCAGTTAATCTAAATTATTTAAAGCCCTTTTGCTCATCTATATTATTTCCCTTCCATGGAACAATTTAGTATTCGGTAAATTTAACTTATTATGGGAACTATTGCTATCTGATTTTGTTGGTTTTGATTTTTTCTAAATTTAAAACAAAAAGAAGCAATGGTAAGAAGAGATCCTGAGCAAGATTTAACTTGTACTTACATGAGACGCAGATCATTTTACTATTAGAGTCAAAACCAGTGAGAGATATTTACAGCAGTTCAATTAAATATGAAGGACCAGATATTCTGGTAAAGGTAAATTTATGATGAATAAAACCTTTCATAAAAAGTAAACATTTGAAAAGATAATATTTCCTTTCTTCTATATTTTATACTTTCATTTGGGGATTGGTATTATTTCTTGTTAACTAATGTCTAAACACACACTTTACTTTTCTTAATAATAGCAGGAATTTCCTGCTAGGAATTTAGGTTAATTCTCAGTGAGTCAGAGATTGAGCACACCTGTCTCAGCAGCATACACTGCTGTTTGATATAGGGCAAAGGCAGTGAGTGCTACCAAGATAAATCTTCAACCCACTGTTCCCACTCATGTCCTGTTCTTATTTTTGTGCTGCCCCAGATGTTTGAGAAACATCATTTTTTCAAATGAGAGTTACGGTCACTTGTCACACTGAGATACTCTCTGTCATTTGAGGTCAGCAGAACCCGAGCAGATGCTCTCATTTCTGTGAATGCAATAAACTTGATTAAACCTTTGATTGATGCACTCGTAAATGCAAACAGTAGTTTCATTTCTGTGTGGGGGAAATAATTCTTCTCCTTTACTGAGGTCATTTGGAATCCCAAGACTCATGAAAATATATGGTCAAATGGTGAAAAAACCCTTGTTTGGATGGATGCAAATGGATACATTTGCAGTCACTGGACAGATCTATGAAAGAGATGGAAAACACAAGCAATGGTGTGTCTCTGACACATCACCTTTCTTTTCTCCCTTCCCCTTTTTCAATGGCAGTGACAATCAGTGATGTTCTTCAGGGACACTGCCAACGAATTTTCTTCAAATTTCTCATTAATAAGTAAAAGTATTTACTGTGCATTTCTTCTCAGTCAGGGGAATGGGTGGTAGTATGAATAAAGTGAATGCACGACATAGGAGAAGCTCTCCAGGTCTTCTCCTCAAGTAATGGAAGCTGGGGCTCTGCACCATGGCAGTCCGAGGGAAATTGGTCAAGTAAAACACCACCAGGCAATATTTGTGCCTGCTTTCACATTTTGTGCAAGTTGTAGCAAATGCTGTGAGATGTGTCAGTGAAAGAGATGTAAGTGATCTGTGTGTGAACTGGGGTTGCCTTGGGGCTGTAAAGATGACAAGATTAAAATAGGATGATTTATTATGATAGAAATACGTGTGAATGCAATAGCAAATTGAACTCAGCCTTAATGAAAAGATGTTACAATTTATTTTTTAATTTTTGATTTTACTTCAGAAGGACAACTATACTAGGAATTAGGACTGGATAATTAGAAATGTTATATATTGCACTCATTTTGTGCCACCAATTAACATTTTATTTACTATGGTAATTTTTTTTATATAGTACTGTATTTTTCCATGGAATAGAAATTTATGGAATTTCTCATTTAAGACGTGTCCTAGGATCTGTCTTGCTCAGCCCTAAAGCCAGTGATTCATGTACCTAAGAAGGGCAGTTAGTCTGTTTTCATGCTAAGGAGATGCTGGTTCATAACTGCGTAACTGATCAGAGCCCACATGGGCAGTCAGAAATCTGTGCTCAGACTGAACTCGAATAGGCTTTGCTGCTTTCTGTTGCAGGTAGGTTTATGTTGCTGTCTCACCAATCTCTGTGGAGTCAGCTGAGTTCCAATGGTTATAAAAAGATCCTTGAATGTTCCTTCAGATATATCTCAGACTTCAGGTCTGTAAGATTTTGTATGCCAATAAATTCTAACAGTGTTATTATTTCTAAAAGGAAAAAAAAAAACATTTGGTGTGTTTTTCCATTTCTGTCCTTGTATCTTTCTCCCTGATTTTCCAAGCTGAGTTATTTCTCAGAGACACAACTATGTATGGGAAACAGTCTATATATTCTTTCCTGGCATTTTCCAAACTGCTCAGCCAGCCTGTCATGAAAAACTAAATTAATTTCTGAGTAAAAAGGCAGGGCCTCTAGTGTGTAACTGACAGTGAAGTGTTTAAAAACTCTTAAATTCATTTTGGCTTTATTTAGTCTAGAAGGAATAGAGCATTGTGTGCCTTTTGCTAATGTTTACATTTACATTAAAAATGAAGGCATGATTTGGTTCCCATCCCTCGGCCAAATTATAAAGATTTTCTGTTATACCAAAGCTTCTGGCTGGTGTTGAAAGAGAATAGCTGTGCACAAGAGGGAGAGAAGATTACAATGTGCGTGACATACAGTCACCAGTGGCCTTGGGATACTCCTTTTGGTAAGAGAACAACAGATAGGAATCAGCAAGACATCCCAGTTCCTACAGATTTGCACTCAGGTCCTTTGATGGGAGCGTTTTGCAGTGATGGCTGTAAAACAAGGGGCAGGTGCCTTGCTGGAGGACCCTTGACTGGGGAGCTTCCCTCCAGAGAGGAGGAAGTTGGCGTTTGCCAGCTTCCATAAAACCTGTCTGCTCTCCCTTGATCTGCATTGTGACACTTGTGGAATAATTTTTATTTGTAATAGGTATTGGTGTTAACAGTGCAGGGTACGAAAGTATCTTGATTTTCTTTTTATAAGACAATTTACTGTTCTAGAAACTAGTATGGAAAAAAAGTAGCTGAATATTCCACTTCCTTCAAACAAAGCCCCCATGCTGTGCCATGGGAAGAACATCATGTCATAGCTAGGTGTATAAAATGAGAGGTGCTTAGAGGTCTTAGAGGTGCTAAATACTCAACAGCTCGGCACCTCTGAAATAGAGTGCAGTTTGGAATACGTGCACACTGCTTAGATGCTTTGCTCTGAGCATGGAAACCCTGCTGAAATCACAGAGCACACTCACATGTGGCTTAAAATCTAAGCTTTAGAAGGCTGGCAAGATATTTGTATGCCTTCCTATTCCATGACTGCTCTTATATAAAAAACCCTAAGATCTTTACATACAAAAATGTTCTTTTTTCTGCTCCTTCAGTTCAGGTAATATAGGCATAAAGAGTTTCAGGTCATCAGATTTGACTGATGTAAAATCAGTTGGGGTATTATGTGCAGTCGATATACCACAGTGGGGCATTTGAGTCACAGGAAGAAGCTATTTTTTATCTATGGGTGGGGGTTTAGTATGTTTTTATATTTCCTATATTGATGGTAAAAAGACAGGAATTATTTTAATCACCTGCAGATACCTTTTTTTTTTTTTTAATTTCTGGAGCAGGAAAGGCATGCTCCTAGGAGCACTGAATGGGAAGGATGACCTACTTTAGTTTAGAATCATATACAAACTGAACCTACTTTTTCAAATCTCAGGCCAGCAAGCAATCCCATTAAAATGTGGTCTTGAAATCTTAATGTATCTTTTATATGAAATTGCTGTGCTAGGAAGAGGTGAAGAAAACTTTCCATCTGACACTGGGCAAAGTCTCTCCGTACCAGCAAGCAGCCGCTCTCTCCCCTCTCTCTGGGCCAATACTAGAGGTGACATGGAAAAGCAGTGTTGCTTTCCACAGTGAAATGTCTTCAGCTTTTTCTTAATTTATTTTATTATTTTTCAGTTTCTGTGGCGTCAGTTTAACCTTTGGAGCAGGAAAGTTTATTACCTTATCTTGCACCCCTCTAAACACACTGGCGCTCTCAATAATACCTGTCCTGGGTGGCTTGACTTCTTCCATCTCTTCTCACCTCAGACTCCTCAGGAACCTTCCATGCTGAAACAACTACCTACATGTCTGTCACTATATTTTCTTTTACTCAGTGGCTTGTTAGCAGATTTAAGCATTTTAGAACAATACCTGAAGTAATGCAATTGCAGCACTGTCTTCAGGGTACCTGGCAAGGGGTTCGTGTGATCTCTGGAAGTTGTTTGGAAATGACAACAGACTATGGTTTTGAGGTCACTGTTAGCATGTGTTGTCAGGGATGGGCTTCAGAGCTTTGTACAGCAAAGGGTATTTACAGTATTTCTTATTTGAGGGTGAATTGGATTTGTACTGCTGGTGTGGTAAATGATGCTGCCAAGGCAGACTTGCAGAACAAAAAGGTTCGCAGTCATTCTGAAGTGAATCTATTTGCATTATTG
>VZRJ01000969.1:28867-107585 GCA_013397565.1 Ptilonorhynchus violaceus
GGGCGCAGCGTCAGGGCCGCTGGTCCCCTCCAGCATCGCGCCGACGGCAGCCACCGATCGCCGGGAGGAGCCCCCAAACACGGCACAGGGCGCGCAGGCCCCAGGAAAAACGATCCCACAAACTTCGAGCGTTAGTCAGGCGTTCCGTCTCGGATCCCACATGGATTCTGGGGAGCTGTGTTTGGCTGTTGGGGAAGGTTTTTTGCCGCAGACTGAGGGGCTGATTCCCGCTAGAGTAGTTGAGTTCCAAGCAGGTAGTTATCAAGCACAGGTATCCTTCAGATCTTTCACTTAGAGTACCTCAGCTGCTAGAAAAAACTATTTTACTGTTCCTTGTCAGGTAACTTGTTTTAGGGCTCTCAGCTTTAATACGTTGCAGCCATCAAAAGTTGCCAGGAGAAGTCAGTTCCGATCTTCCTCACCCAGCAGTAAACTCAGAGATGTAGTTGATTCTCTGTGAGTCACACTTAAGGAGAAAAAAATCAGGCCTGGTACCTTTAGAAGATGTATCCAAGGACTTCATGACTCTGTGTGCTACTTTATCCCCCTTCCAAAGTACAAAGCGGGTAATTACTGCACATCATTCTATGAAAAGACCCACAAATAAATGGACAGTTGTATTGATAGTGTTCAGTGGCATCATATTTACCTGGTCTGTGAAAAGAATGACACATCACATGCATAAGTTATCTGATTCTCTGCGGCTTGAGGACTGCTAAAATCTTACCTTAGTTGCTCAGGTTTTTGTTATTCCCCAGCTGAAAAGGAATAAAAAGATGGCCAACACCTGTCTTGGACATGTGAAAAATTTATGCAATCTTGAACTTAGGCAGTAATCTTTTTGTATGGGGAGACATCCTGATGTTACTGTGATTTTTGCAAAGCAAAATCGCTCACTGGAGATTTGTTTTCAGAGATTGAGTAGAGTGAAGGATCAGTGTCCTTGTGGCTCAGAAAGCTACAGAAAGACATTTTTTCACCAGAGAGGCACAGATAAATCAATTGTTCTAGACATTTTTAACTGTGCTAGTTCAATTCTTAATAGAATAACACACACACAAAAGATTTTAAGGATATCTGTTAACTGATAACACATTACTTTTGCCTGGAATTGGAAAGGGTAGATATAACCAAAAACTAATGAAATGAGACTGATTTCCTGGTAGAAAAACCCTCAAAGTTCTATGGTCTGAAATCAGGTTTTTTAATAAGAAAAGCCTTAAGTGGTAGAAAACTAAATTTCCTCTTTGAGAACAGTTTTAATACCAGTTATTTCGGAAATATTTTTACTGTAATTGAATGGTCATTCCTAATGGCTTCTTGTGATTATTGGAGACCTGTGACCTCTGTCATTAAGGTAAAACTCTTGCCAGGATTCCTCAGTGTTAGCTCACTTTGAATCCAGTGGGAAGCCCATCTGAGTGGGGACTGAGACTTTGCTTCTGTAACCTCAGAACAGTAACCTGCTTTCTGTATCTTTCTGCCTAGGACTCTTGACACATTATCACTATGCACAATCACCTGCTGTGTTGTCCGTCCTTAGCGAGGATGGCAAAAAAGGCAGTGTGTTCACTCAGTGATTATAGGAGAAGTTGAATTTGTCGTGTGTGGAGGGGAAAGAATTCATCAGCTGAGGTACCTGGTACACAGGCACGTCATCAGTTCTGTTTTCCCTATGAAGTGCTGATAACATCCAGAATGAGGTGAGGTGCAGAGCTGGAAATGCCAGCTGCCAGATGAAATCTTCTGCTTTGCTTAGGAGAGCTGTAGGTACTTAGAAAACACCTACTAACTGTGGAATCTAAGCACCTCAGAAATAATCTAGGGAATAATGATGTATTTACCATCATACCAAATTCTCTTATTCTACCTCTGTGTATGGAAACTGAGGTAAGAAGAAACTTAAGGGCTTGACCAAGACTTTTAACAGACTAAGTGGTTTTTTTACAGAAGTCACTGTTTTGGTATCCCTGCCCAAATGTTTCTCCTTCATTCTTTATGTAACATCTGCATTTCAGTGGTACTATTTGTATTTGCATTAAAAGATGCTACCAGAGTAAAGCTGAGTATTTTTTAAAATTCTAGTGTAATCTTTTTCATTGTATGTATGTAAACCCAAATCAAGAGAGATGGTGTGATTCTTATCTGGAGCAGTTCTCCTATGCAGATTTCAAAGATTGTGTTTAGGTTTTTGCATTTCATAATCCTGTTTTCACAGGGGTTAGCCAAGCTTAGCGTTTTGGTCAGAGATGAGCAACTGGACAGTTGGAAAGTTGGAAACAGAGCCTGGTCCCAATTACATTTTTACTTTCTATTTTAAAGATTATACCTCATCTGCAAACAATAATGAAAAAACTGTGTATTAAAGTCCAAATTCTGTAAAGTCCCAAGCTCCCCTTATGTGGAACGTGGCATCTGTAACTCCTGGAGAGTTTGGATTCCAGTGATGAAAATCTAAAAACCAAACAGGAAACAATTTTAGCGAGTTGAAGCTTGAAAACCAAATCAATGGGTTTTTTCCATTATTTTCTTATGAATATATCATGCTGTTCTGCAGCTGCAAAGGTTGGAACAAAGAAAGGGAATACCGTCGTAGGAGTTCTGAATTTAATAGACCCAGGCGAGTGTGTGTGTAAAACAAATAAACCTTTGCAAAGCAAAACATCTTGTTTTGAGACAGACCACAGAATTCTAACAGAAACACTTCTCTGCCAAAACGATGCTTCATTTTCTAAAGACATGATTTTCAACACTAGGCAAGCAGGAAGACAGGCAGCAGACCCCACTAACATCCATCCTGAAAGCTAAGCGTCTGGTGTAAATACAGCCTCCGTTCCCATTTGCTGTTGGATCCAGATGGTCTTCCCAGCACCCTTCACCCTGTTTGTGTCTCCTGATTCTTTTATTGGGGAAGATGTTGCCCCATTCCTAAGGTCTGCACATACAAGAGGAGGCACGTTCATACCAGTGCCCTTGGGAGGGTGAATGGCAGGATTGGCTCTGTGGTGGCAAGTGGACTGCAGGTGGTAGCACAGAGCATCGAATGCCATCTCCAGTTGGCTTGGTCCCAGCCCCCAGGGTGAATGGCACTCCAGGTTTGCAGGTAACTCCAGGCTGAAAGTATGGAGGAGAAAAGGGGCTTTTTAAACCTAATTTACAGCAATGAGATCTAATCCTGAAACCATTTAGCTAGTAAACTCTTGCTCCTAAATCAGTAAGATCTCGCTACCTGTATCGTAGTTAAGGTTTTAAATACCTTTGGTATCTCAGGGCTTTGCTGTTAGGTTTATTTTAGTCAAACCTGTGAGGCAAATCACCAGAGGCTATGAAGTGGAAGTAGAATTCCACACTGAGATAGGTACTGCTATAGGTGCAGATACACAAACTACTTGATTTTAAGGAAAGGGTCTTGAGCATGAGCTCAAGGGTAGCTATGAGAGGTCTTGTCAATTGAGTTGTGTTTAAACATTGCACCACCAGTAGTTTTTGTACCATTTGTGTTTCAGTTTCTCCCACCTATCTGCTGGTAACAGAGATGATTCATGGCTTGAATTGCAGATGAATGAATCAATTTCCAGTTTGCTTTACCAAGGGAAAAAATGCAGTGAGTGGTCCCTTACAAAACACCACTTGCTACCATCTGTGTCTTGACTATTGAAATTAGTACTTGAGAGACACATAAAGAAAGCAAACTGTGCTTTCATTTAAGCTCAGAGAGAGATTAATTTTCACAAACATAATGAAACCTGTTTTAATTCACACCCTTTTAGTTTAGTGAAAGCTCTCATGAACCATTTTATTTCAGAATAGAATAGTAGAAGTGTATTATTTTGTGTTTTATGAAAACAGCCTGTGTTTTTTCTAACATAAAAATTTCTTCACAGCCAGGCTTGCATTGAGATAAACTGGAAAATATAAACAGAAAAAACTGACATTATTTTAATATGACTGTATGTGTAGAGCAACCTAAAAGCTGCTTGAAGAACTCTTAGGTCATGTGTGGGAATGTGCAGGTAGGAGGAAAGAAAGGAGTAGCAAAGTGAAATGGGAGAAGAGTGTCCTTTCAGAAGTTTTTAGGCTTATTCTCCCTTCACATGTTGATTTCTCTGAAACCAGTCTGAAAATAGGAGACAGCTTTTTTCCTTGCCAAAAATCTTAAAAGAAAATGCAGTGGCACAGTTAGAAATGGTCAGAAGGCTAGAGAGGATCCCTCTTTGTCTTCGGAACAACTTAACATGATCAACCATATTGTCTTGGACAAGGGGCATGTCTGCATAACAGCCCATGGCCTCAGTTTCTCTCCAGGAATACAGAACTTTGCCTGTATAGAGACAGATTGATGGCCTTCTGCAGATGGCATGTCACTTGGTCCCCCATGCTCTGAGCCAGGGGAATCTCACCTGAAGAGGAAGATGTGGTAGGTACTGCTGGAGTCCTATCAGAGCACCAGGCTGACGGAAGCACATCTTGTTTGCATCTAACAAGATTAAGCTGAGTAAGCAAAGGACTGTGCAGAAGCACTGGGCCTTACAATAAAGCATCTGTCTTAAGATTTTCACACCCTAATAAATGTGACTAATTTGCCCTTACTTTGTAGATCATTATCTGCGGAAAAATATTGTGTGGGCAGTGTGAGAATAAGTACTGTAATTAACATTGGCCAGTAATGACTGTCACTTCTTGTGTGAAATCATTTGTTTCTAAATGTCACCACTGACAGATTTCTTTTGCGTCCTTTTGTGTCCAGTGAGATTAATGCTAGAGACTCTAATCGTTATAAAATACTGGTTTTGTTGTTGTTGTCTCAAAATACATAATTTGAGATTTGACAGGGTGTGCAGTTTTAGAAGAAAGGGGAAGAGATTTCACAGCCATAGGGTACTGCAAAGAGATGGGGAGATACCAGGACAGTAAATGGCACCTTAGAGAAGTCATTCAAGTGGTCATCAATAGGACACAAAGCTCAGGTTTCTGCTGAGACTAAAGCGCTTGGACATAAGCTTTGGTCTGTAGTGTTCTTTCTTGCTCACCCTCTCTGACTGGCGAGTGTCTTCAGGGCTGTGAGGAATTTGTCCTCCTGGTGTGGTGGGTGCTTGCAGTTGTCTCATCATCTGAAGAGCCGTGGCTGTCTCTGGGACACACAAACACATGTTCTGTAGCTTTGGAGTGGAGGTGACCCTTTGCTTGAAGGGTATCTCAGCCTTCGCATCAGGCTACCATTGCTGTCTGGTAGCCACATGGGGCTGTGGAACAGAATTTCTCTTCATGTTTGTTCCTGACAAGAGGTTGCAAGTGTAATGCTGTCCTTTCACATCACTTGAGTTCATGAACTGTTCCAGCTTTACTCCTCAAGGATCTCCATGTACCAAGAACGTAACTTGTCCAATTTAGTATTAGAAGATGTTTCTTTAAATGTATTTAGCAATGTGTGTTGTAAACTTACAATGATTGAGCATTAAGCTTACATGTTCAAGAGAAATAGGAAAAAATTTGTTTTGGCTTTCATTGAGGAGATGCTCAAAGCTTATATTTCCACAGAATCATCAATTTTCATTGTGTGTGTGAAATCTCCTCTATTCCTATTATATTTTTAGAAAGCAGATGAATATGTAGTTTTTTACAAGCTAAATACATATTTCAAGCTAACTCAAAGTCAGAACTTACTGTATCATGTTGGAACATCATGTAACTCTCTTATTATTGAGCAGTGGATCGAGAGTAGATTTGCATTCAGGGAAGGTAATCTTTGCCATTAGTAAACATGGCTGCTGAACATCCTTCCAGGGCTACGTTTGGAGTGGGAATTTTTTGCCATGAAACACTGAGTGATGCACGATAAAGTAGAGATAATGTTGCTGGAATAACCATCGGTCCAGGTTCTGTTTAACTGGCTCCAGTGTAAACCAGAAACAGCAAAAAAGTCAGAGCAATGCAAAGGAAAGGTCAAAAGAAAATTACGCTCCTCAAAATATTTGTGTTTTCTTTTTGTATTTGAAGATTTTTGGAAAGAAATGTTAGTGCTCTTTTCTTGGATTTAAATATTTTTTTAATTAAAAGTAATCAATTAAAGTAGTAGTAATTTTAGACTATTTTCAGAGAGTTTTATTTAAAGTAGGTTCTAACTCCTCTTTGTCTTATCTTTCTGGTGGAGCAGTACAGAACAGGTGGAATGTGCACTGCAACACCATAAGGATGCTTGATGCTGTACCACTCATGCTGTTGCATGCTGCTATTAGCAGCATTTAGCAGTATTTAGGTTTTCTTTTCCTCCCACTTACTTCATAGTTTATCATGCAGTGAATTATAAAAAAAAAAAGTACTTGCCAAAGAAATAAAAAGTGTTGGTAGGAACAATGTGAAATAAACAGCTCTTGCAGGAAACGGGGGATTCTTGCAGTCTTGAAATCTACTCTGGAAATGTTTATGAAGAATGTCTTTCTTTTGTGTAGATGTTCTAGGCTTGATACAGAAATTATTGTAAGATCTTTATGTTGTGCTACAAAAGATCTGCATAATGTGAGGGATTCCTTCTGGCCTTGGAGTGTAGCACTCCACAGCTGTATAAATAAACCAGCCTGTTTGTAACTTCATGAGTAAAAGAATTGTTGATGCATTTGCTAAACTAGAGGGAGGGGAGTACTCATTCTTATCTACTCTCCTTTCTACTTATTTCTGGCGTGACTCCAAAATCCTTAGGAGGGCTTCCTTCAAGGCTTTTGGCGAAAAATTTTGCCTCCAATATGGGAGCAAAGCCACAGAAAATATCAGTCTAAGAGCATCTCTGAGACTGTGAAAGCAGACAGATTTAGATAATCTGTTTTGCAGGTCCACTGATGGTGTTGGAGCTAAACAAACCCTGATGTTCTATAGATGAATAGAGAATAACCAATATTGTTCAGTCGAACCTGCTGCTGGCCAAGGCTGAGCCCATCTGTGATGGTGGGAGCACCCCTGGGATTGCATAGTTGAGATGGGGAGAAATCTGCTGCAGAACAGCAGCTGTAGGAGAGGAGTGAGAACGTGTGAGAGAAGCAACTCTGGTTGGTGGAGAAGGAAGGGGAGGAGGTGCTCCAGGAGCCAGAGCTGAGATTCCCCTGCAGCCTGTGGTGAAGACCATCATGAAGCAGCTGTGCCCCTGCAGCCCATGGAGGACCATGCGAGGGCAGAGGTCCACCTTCGGCCCATGGAGGGCCCCGCTCCTGAACATGTAGATGCCCAAAGGAGCCTGTGACCCCGTGGGAAGTTTGCACTGAAGCAGGGTCCTGGCAGGACCTGAGACCCTGTGGAAGAACCCACACTGGAGCAGTTCATGAAGAACTGCAGCCCATGGGAAGGACTCACATTGGAGAAGTTTGTGGAGGACTGTCTCCTGTGGGAGGCACACCACACCTGAGCAGAGGAAGGATGTGAGGAGTCCATCTCCTGAGGAGGAAGGAGTGGCAGAGACAATGTGTGATGAACTGACTGCAGCCCCCGTTCCCCGTCCTCTTGTGCTGCTCCAGGAGGCGGAGGAGGTAAAGAAGTTAGGAGTGAAGTTAAGCTTGGGAAGAACAGAGAGGTAGGGGGAAGGTATTTTAAGATTTGATTTTATTTCTCATTACCCTACTCTGATTTTAATTGGCCATAAACTAAATTAATTTTACCAAGTTCAGCCTGTTTCACCCCTGATGGTAGCTATTAAATGATTTCTCCCTGTCCTTGACCCATGAGCTTTTCATTATATTCTCTCTCTCCCTGTCCAGCTTAGGAGGGGAGTGATAGAGTGACTTGATGGGTACCTGGTGGAATGATTTACTCCAGTAGATTGGCCTAAGTAATTTCCTGTGCCAAAATATGTTGCTTTGCAGTTTCCTATGTGGATATACACCCAGGAAAAATTATGATGTACAGGGATCATGCTGCTATGCAAGGATCTGTTTTCAGTGTTTATTCCTTGGAGCAAGGATGCTGTTGTGAAGAGCCACTCACACCTACTATGAGCAGGTACATATATAGCAGTATAAGTAGACATGTGAAGCTCTGAAATTTTGTTAGTGTTTTAATTTTGTGTGTTTAAAATTTGTTAGTGTTTAGTTTTTTAGTGTTTGTTAGTGTTCTTGTGAGTTCTTCATGGCAATATGTCATTTAAAATACTCTGTGATCATGTAGGTGAGTATCCAGAGCTCTGGAACCCTAGTCATTGAGCTGGGCTACTGAAGAAAAACAACCCACATTTGAATGATCAGGCCGACTTAGTATTTCATGGTAGGCATAGAATTGAAAGAAAACATGACTTCACTGGAATCATGTTGATGTCATGCCTAGACATAGTATGTAACAGCATTAGGAATCTGCGAGAGAAGTACACGCAGCATCAAGAGAAGGTGAATGTGCAGAGTGGGCGTTTTTGTTGTCTGGTCAGAAAAGGAAAAAACCCTTTTCCCAGGCCTTCTGTGATGGTAGTATCTTGATTTAAGTGTTCTGCCTGTCAAGGGAAGAAGGAACTTTAAATGTCTTTAAGTATCCCATGGTTTTAAACACTTCCTCAGGAGGGAGTGTGCAGTGACCCTTGTCTGTGAAATCTTCATGGGTCATTTCCCCTTCCCAAAGTTATTTAAAAAAAAAAAGGAGAAAGAAAAAAAAAAAGAAAAATTGCTTGACTTCTCTTTCAGGCTACTTCACAGGGGCAAACTGGAGCCCTTATTGGTCTTGGGGGACTGGTGTTTACACTCTTTCACAGGTGGTTGGGTATGGAATAAAGTCAGTATTGTGCTGACCTTATGTTTCCTTATTATAGGGAAACCTTATGTCACATTGCATTTTCTTTTGTGTTTTCCTGCCTTTTTGACTAGTGACAGGCAGCTGGGTTGCAATAATGAGCAGCCATTAGATCAAATATGTGCTTCCAGGTGATCAGGTGGTACAGGGTCAGTCTGAGGTCCTGGATGCAGATGGCCAACTTCAGGGACTGTCACAGTTCTTATGTGGTCTGGGGGCGTGTGTATCTCAACAGTCATTGCAAGCTATCTCACATTTGAGAGGAATGAATCAGAACTATGCTGCCTCATTAGCTGATGTACCTTTCCCATAAATTAAACAGGCGATACATTTCACAATTATCTTTTGGGCAGCAAGATCGTGTTCTTCAGTTGCTTTGGTAACATTTTCTGAGAGGAGATAGTGGTGAAATAGGTACTGGCACCAGACTGCTGCTGGCTCACTCTGTAGTTGAGTGATGCTGGTTCCTGCTTGTGACCTTAGGCAAATTTCTTACTAGTTCTGTCATTATTTTCATGGTTATGTAAAATGGAGACCTCAGTAGTAATACCTCACAAGGCTGTAGCAAACCTAAGGATGTAGAGATGTTTAGGGGGTGAAAAAAAGATTTTTCACTTCCACTTGCTAGAATTGTATTTATCTGTAGTCATAAATTATGAAGAGCTGTGATCTGGTTGTTTTAGACATTACACACTTATGTGGCAACTACTTTATGCAAAGGCTCAGAAGACCAGGTCTTGCAGGCAGAAGGTAGATGAAAACAAGGAGCACAAAGCCTTTGGCAGGCCTGTAGATATATTGTGAATAACAGTCTTCGCCTTATGTCCTGGGTAACACACACAGAAGTGAATTCAGTGAATTTGGGTTTGTTAGGAAAGCTGTTGTGCTTGTTTCTCCTGACTGTTGGCAACACTCAATGCAGGTAATCCTCTGGAGCTCTCTTCCTGCCGCCTTAAATAATAGAATCATAGAATATCCTGGGTTGGAAGGGACCCACAGGGATCACTGAAGTCAAACTCCTGGCTGTGCTAGCCCCAAAAATCCCTGTGTACCTGGGGTATTGTCCAAATGCTTCTTGAACTCTGGCAAGCTTGGTGCTATGACCACTTCCCTGGGGAGCCTGTTCCAGTGCCCGACCATCCTCTGGGTGGAGAAACTTTTCCTGCTATCCAGCCTAAACCTTTCCTGACACAGCTTCAGGCCATTCCCTCAGGTCCTGTCACTGATCACAACAGAGAAGAGATCAGTGCCTGCCCCTCTGCTTCCACTCATGAGGAAGCTGTGGACCACAGTGAGGTCTTCCCTCAGTCTCCTCCAGGCTGAACAAGCGAAGTGATCTAAGCAGCTCCTTGTATGGCTTCCCGCTTCACCATCTGGACTAAGCAAAGCCTTTGACACCATCTCCCACAGGATACTTGTGGAGAAGCTGGCAGCCCACAGCTTGGATGGTGGGTTTAGAACTGGCTGGACAGCCAGGCCCAGAGAGTGGTGGTGGATGGTGCCACATCCAGTTGGTGGCTGGTCGCTAGTGGTGTCCCCCAGGGATCAGTATTGGGCCCAGTCCTGTTTAGTGTCTTTATTGATGATCTGGATGAGGGGATCAAGTCTACACTTAGTAAGTTTGCAGATCTTCACCAAGCTGGGTGAAAGTGTTGATCTGCTGGAGGGTAGGAGGGCTCTGCAGAGGGATCTGGACAGGCTGGATCAATAGGCCAAGACCAGTGGTCTGAGGTTCAGCAAGGCCAAGTGCCAGGTCCTGCACTTTGGCCACAACAATCTCATGTAACACTGCAGGCTGGGGACAGAGTGGTTGGAAAGCTGCCTGGTGAAAAGGACCTGGGGATGCTGGTCAGCAGCTGAACATGAACCAGCAGTGTGCCCAGATGGCCAAGAAGGCCAGTGACATCTTGGCATGTACAGAAGTAGTGTGGCCAGCAGGACTAGGGAAGTGATTCTCCCCCTGTACTCAGCGCTGGTGAGGCCACACCTAGAGTGCTGTGTCCAGTTTTGGGCCTCTCACTTCAAGAAGGACATTGAAATCCTGGAACGTGTCCAGAGAAGGGCAGTGGAACTGATGAAGGGTTAGAGGGTAAGTCCTATCAGGAATGGCTGAGGGAAGTGGGAATGTTTAGCCTGGAGAAGAGGAGACTCAGAGGAGACTTTATTGCTCTCTACAACTACCTGAAAGGAGGCTGTAGCCAGGTGGAGGTCGGTCTCTTCTGCCAGGCAACCAGCAACAGGACAAGAGGACAGAGTCTTAAGCTCTGCTGGGGAGGTTTAGGTCGGACATTAGGAAGAATTTCTTCACAGAAAGAGTGATTAGATATTGGAATGGGCTGCCCAGGGAGGTGGTGGAGTCACCATCACTGGAGGTGTTTAAGAAAAATTGGATGTGGCACTCAGTTCCGTGGTCTAGCTGACAAGGTGGTATTCAGTCATAGGCTGGATTCGATGATCTCAGAGGTTTTTTCCAATCTAGTTGATTCTGTGATCTTTGTAGCCCCTCCATTGGATGCTGTCTAATAGCTTCATGTCTTTCTTACATTGTGGTGCCCAAAACTGCATGCAGGACTTGAGGTGAGGCCACTTCTCACACAGTACAGCAGGACAATCACCCCCCTGGACTGGCTGGTGATGCTGTGTTTGTTGCTAATTGTCGTCTTTAAACAGTTTCTAATACCAGAGATTTCTTTCTAGTCTAGAAACAAATGTACTCCTCTTACTCTTCTTCAGTTTTACTCTCCGGAAGGATGGATCTCAAGTCAAGGATCATATTTGTGTATGTCACTTTTGTAAAAGTGTAGAGAGAGTTTACTTCAACCAATTGATCCTGCTGTTGGCGTATTTAGTTTATTCACTGTCTGAAAGTCAGTGGCTATAAAAAAAGTATATTCCAGTTACATATTGCTTCATCAAAAATGTAGTGGGACAGAAAAGACTTGAAGAAAACGTTGTTACATTTCAGGTTGAGCCATGCAATTTCCAGTACAATACAGACCTTAGTGTGCAGCTAAGAAATTCCCTCACAAGTCTGTTGTTGAACTGGTATGGTTAATTTAATTATTTATTTGATAAATGATTAATTATTAATAGAGAAATAAATATTTTATTTAAAATGCTTGTTATATATTTATTTAAATAAAATATAGTGGTTTCAAAGTAGCAGAAAACCCATCCAGCACTTCTGGAAGTAGACACAGACTGTTCAGAAATTGTGGAGCATTATTAATATGCTGCCAGCAGTGATTTAAGAACTTCACAAAACAATGGAAAGGACAATAGTTTGTATCACTGCTCTGAAAAACTCTCAGTTGAAGCATGACTTCAGAATAATGGTCACATTTCCTTGCAGTCACTGCAAAGCTGGGGAACTCTGAACAAATATGGGTCTGAACAGCTGATGCCCTCAGTAACATTCCATGTTGATTTGTGCTGATGAAATGAAAAGGCTTAAATTGCTTCCTTTCACGCTCATCTTGCCCTGCAGGAAGAAGACTTAATGTTCAAAATAGTTGACTGTCTGAAATTACCTTCACGATTCAAAAGCAATAATGTAGTACCTCAAACTGTGATAAAGTAAGCATTGAACTGCAATTTTAGTTTTGGTTATTACACTTCCATGGCTATATATGTGTTTTCCATACCATTGACACAAGGAAATAAAAGGAGTATTAAAAAGAATTCAGCATCGAAGCAGGGGATAATGCAAAGCTGAAATCCATGTTATGCTAGCTCTCTAGAAAACTTCTTGGACCGAGGGACAGATCAGTGCACCCTGCCAACAGGTTTGCCTTGTGCCTGCCACTCCACATGCTGAGACATGTTTTTTTCTGGGCCAATTTTGAATGCAAGTGTAACACTTCTTTCAAGTACTATATTTATTGCAAGCTTCTGTTTATTCCTGGCATCCTTCCTTTGTGTTGAGTTCCTGTCATTGCCCGTCTCTGTGAACTTCAGTTGCCTCATTTCCTTGGCTGCTTTCACACTATGTGATGGCGTTCTTGTGTCCTGTCCCCGTCCCCCTCTCCCCATCCCATTTGTCTTATGAAGAAGTGTCAAAAGGACAGTTAGTAGCTGAGAACAAAAGATGACCTTCTAAGCTATGTATATGGTACAGGGAGTTATTTAAAGATTAACAGGTGGTTTAGTTTTTGTAGCATTATTTTTCCTTTCTGTACTTTTATACTGGCCTCTAAACGGGGAGCTTCCTGGGCTTTCCTATCAAGTTGCAGGATTTCTTAGCCTGTTTAGAATGTGTGGTGTCTTGGCCTTGTATATTTGACTTGACCCCAATAGAGGACCTTTAAAAAAGGCTTTGAAAGGCAAACATGTGACCCTTGTGTTAGCTCACCTTGTCCTTCTGTGTTCAGAAATTAATCTCTTAAACTTATAAATGCCCGGGAAACAGATAATAAGGAAACCCTACCCCTAGTGTAACCAGTGCTTTTCTGATGCAGTAGGATGCCTCTTGACATTGTGTGAGAGCATAGGAGAAGTAATTTCCATGAGAATTTCTTTTGCATTAAATACCCTGAAGTGTCTGTGCATTCCTGCCAGAACACCTATAATGGCATAACTTGGGGTTTGCATAAAAGACTGGTAAATTTAACATGATCTTTAATAGCACCTGTGCAACAGGTAACTTTATTTAACATTTAAATACCTGGAGAAACGTTAGACTTCTGTAAGATTGACTTGTTCAGTATTTAAAATCAGGTTTATAAAAATACGTATTCAGATTTGATCAGTATGAAAAAATGGTATCAGTAGAGCCGTGTTAATTCATCTCTCACCCGTGTTTCCAACAAATCATAGGTGCATGATTGCAGAGCAGCAGTTGCCATTTCAAACTCTGGTTTTACTTGCTTTCGTGAATTGTATGTCAGGACAGTTCTTGCACAGTTATTTGCTGCTATCAATGAAACTTCAAGTTCTGCAGAGAGGCAGCTGTTTGGTTAGTACGTAACTTCCAACAGAAATCAGATGTCCTAATGTAGATAAAGATTAGTTGATGGTAATTGGCAGGATTGCCTTTAAAACAAGATGTAGAAGTAGGCTCTTGACATGAGGTTTATCTCGAGGTCAATATGTTTGGTTTTTTCTTACGAAATTATAATTGATAAAATGAGATTTTGAATCAGACATCACAAATTTTGAAGAATATACATAGTATTACACTGCTGTAATTGCTGATTAAAAGGTGCATACGGCAGTTTTACCTGTTAAAGTAAGAATTATTCTGAGAAAGTATGGGAACCACTCAAAAATCTTACTATCCTGTCAGTAATAGCGGCACCTTGAAGAAGCATTCAGAAAAGGAAAAATTCTACACATTTCACTCTTATGTACTTATGCAAGATTTTCAGAATTATTCTTAAAACGTGTTTGGAAAAGTGTGGAGTAGGGAGAACACACAGCAATTCATATGTTGCTTCAGATTTATGAAGTATTTTCAAGACAGACATTCAGTGCTACTTTTAAGCCTCTGGGAGAAGTATCAATGAATAATAACAGAATAGGAGAAAAATAAATATTGAGGAATATTTTTGCATTTCACAAAAAAAGCTTATGTACTTGGAAAAATTAAAGGACAGTTACCCAGTCGTGTATCCCAATTGTGAATTTACATACTGCTGTGAATCTTATTCTGAACTCGCTTTTTAGTGTCAGAAAATGTCTTTTTACAAAAGGAGAGTAAAGAGTAGATAATAAGAGGTTGTAGTGAAGGTCTAGCATCAGATTTTCCAGTTTTTCATATACATACATATTCATATACATACGAGATTGAAGTAGGTTGTGAATAAAACATTTGATTGTTTTTCCTGAGTTTTCTTATTTTCCATTACTGTCTCCTGTTTTGCTTATCTTCTCTTTTTCTTTCCAAAAGCCCTTCAAACATATTTTTCCTCATCCTTCATTTGATGATACTTTGCTTCACCTCTTGCTCTGTCCATAACCTGTTTGGTCCCTTCCCATCTGATTCGGCTGATGCTAGAGGCAGTCATACATGCTGCTGCAGTGTATGGAGAAAAAAAGTGAGCAGTTAAACTAGTGCAGTTAAACTGAACCTCCTTTTCTCTCCCTAAATGTTAGTTTAGGTGGGAGCGTATGGCAACTGTTTTATTTTGGGATCATGGCAACACCTTCCAACACTGTGACCCATTTTGCTTCCTCTGTGTATCTTCTAATGAGAGATGTCATGGTATCAGCCTTTCAAGAAATAAGCTGAACTTGCCTCATCTTAAGAGAGCTGCTGGAAAAGTCATAGTTTTTGTGTAAACGATCATGGCCAGTGTGCTGTATTCTCCTGATTAAATCTCTGTTGTGAGTTGAATACCTGATAGCAAAGAAAATAGAGGGGTAGCACATAGCGATCAGCATTGTTGTTTTACTCTTCTCTGAAGGTATTCGGACTCTTTTGGTTGAGAATAGGTGATAAACATCCTGTTTTACTTTGTTATAAGCGGATCAAAAAATGCGAAAAGCACATTTTCTTGTGGGCAGGAGGATTTATGAACACTAACCTGTGAGCCTTTATTCAATATTTGGTTTGTCACAGCTTCCCTCACTGACACTTGGGGCAGTCTGGTTCTTTCAAGTTGTAAACCCTGTTTTTAGTTGTCTTCCTGAGATCTTGTGAGGATTACTGCAGCCATAACTATGAAAGATCTAGAGCACAATGATAGGAATTGATGGAATAAAAATTGGAGGTGCAGTCTGTGATCTTCCAGGGGAGTATCTAGGGTATCTATGTGTGCCCTACACTGTTTACTCAGAGTGGGTGGGTTTGGCTTCATCATAAAGTGTGTCCTTTTAATTTGATCTTCAGTTTTCTGCAGTTGATAAAGGCACATTTTCAAGTGAGGATTCAAGAAAAACCTATCCAGGGAATCAAGTATATTTCTTAGCCTAACAGCTAATAGCCTGGAAAGAAAAGTGCTCTCTTTTTGACAGAGATGCAGCCATCAGAGTGTATAAAGGAGTTTTATTTCTGTGTTTGGATGCAACACAATTTTCCGAAGTGTGGATTCCTGCTCTTCACAGTACATTCTGGCTCATTAGTAAGTAAGACAGAGATTAATGCTTGCCTGGAAGAAAAATATGTTCCTTAGAAAGGTCTAAATTCTTCTTGCATGCATGTACACAATAATTTTCAGTTAACTCAGTTGACGACTTGGCACACCCCAGTGACTGCACAGTGTAGATCACTATGATTGGTAGTGATACTCTGCTGGGTATATCTTGATTTGTTTCACTGGGATGCCATGTATTGTATAAAAAGGGAGCAGGAGGCACCCATCTATGTGAAATCATTCATTTAATTTCTGATGCGAGGCTAACACTATAAAGATTTGTCAGCAATTTTTTCTTTCATATATCAAAAATAATTGAAGCCACTTCCCTCTTAGCTATATTTACAAAATCCTAAGTGGGGCTGAACAGAGTGGACTTCTGTTAATTTAATACATCTGGATTAAATCTGCAAATTGCTAATCAGACTTCTTCTGTTGGTACAGTCTGTTTCCATTTGGATGCTCTTCTGACATACCTGTGTTAGTGTAACTTCTGCGTAAGAAGCTTATAGGTTTTGAATGTAATGTTTTTCAAAATGTGTGACTTAACTGTGCAAAAGATGGAGGCTGAAACAGCATTATGCTTCTAATTGAAGAATGTACACACTTCTTTATGGTTGTGTTTGCTTAATTTTAATAGCAAAGGGATTTTTTTTCTCTGCACGTTAGAATGTTTTCAGTGTATGTGTTATTTTCTCCAACTTTTTCACCTTAAGAAGCTTAAAGTAAAAATTTCCCTGTTCCTAATCCTTAATGTTGAAACTACAGGATGGAGTGGTATGGACAGACACATAACAAGTCTGAGTGACTCAGCCATTTAAAGGATAGATAAAAAGGAATTTAAAAACATAATGTTCTCTAAATGTTCATTATTTCATTCAGGCACTCTTTAAGAAAACTGAAACTAATGTTTGAATGAGCATTTTCAATATTCTGTTGAAACGTAGTTATCCTCTAGTTGGCTTGTAATTGCACTGATTCTTTCATGTGAGAGTGTGGAGGTATCTAACTCATCTTTTTTTTTCCCCTTCCTAGTTAATGGCCTAATGACGCTTGGATTCGCAGGTGAGTTTTACTTCAAAAATTCAAACTTCTGTTTCTGTTTTGTTAATGGCTGCTGTTTGAGAAGCATTTCCATCTTATCTTATCTCAGTAAGTCAACTGTCATGCGTTTTTTACCACTGGTCTTGTCCATTGGCTGTATGAAGAGAGAGTGTTGTGGTGGTCTCAATGTGATGGTGAAACTGTAGAATTATCTATGATTTTGAACCCCTTTGGTCAGGGAGTTAGAAACTCTTCTGTCATCAGATTGCTGTCAGAGGACCCTGATAGAGTTTTCTTCTATGACCATGCAAAATATTGAAGTTTTAAAGAGAGACAACCAAAAATACCACAACCATGGTAAATCCATGCTGGGAAGGGGCTGGAGTAAATTGTCAGCACACATGACATAGTGGAAGAAAAACTTGTACTCTATTGGATTTGGTTATAAATCAAATGATAACTGGCTGTTTAAAATACTCTGCCAGAAAAAGCAGCTTTGCTTAACTTTTGTCAAAGCATCAGTGCAGAATTTAAGTTGCCAGCTATGCAATTTTCATATCTGGTTTTGAATTCTGCACAGTTTTGGCATGTCTTTGCAGATCTAGTTGTGGGAAGTATAACTTGTAACTGCTGCAGCTGCCAGATGAATTGACGGGAACACTTAAGTAGGCAGGATCCATGCTACCGTGTTAACTTCCCAGGAATAAAATGATGCTGCCCCTCTTTGGTAATTTTCACCATTTCTGTCACTGGTGATTAATTATGATTCTGACTTTTTGCTGACATGGATGAAGGCTTCACATCAGCTTTAAGAGAGACAGTCAGACATGAAGAAGGAGTGAAGATTGTGTCCCAGTGAGTCAGCCGTACACCTGGAGAGGTTTGTGGTCTGTAGGAAGCCATAGACTTACAGTCTCGGGTGCAGATCAACTGTCCCATTATGGGCCTGCTGCTCTTGGAAAGTGTGTGAGAGCGGAGAATTTATTTGGCCAGACGTGATGGTGGCTGTCTCTCATTTGTCACACAGCGTCACGGAGACAGTGACCACCAGCGAAGGAGTCGGCCGTGATAGCTGGAGTTAAATTGCAAGGTGCTCCTGCCCAGGCTCCAAAGGAGCCGTCTCCTTCGTGGGTGGAGTTATGTGCACTCAAGCCTGTTTTACAATCACATGCCCCATTTCAAATGAAGATGTTCAGGTTTCTGAGTGATGACTGCGTTATGATGTGAAGCCTGAAACCAGTCATCTTGCCTTAGAGTGTGGGGGTTTTTTTACTGGATAGTAAGGAATGGGGCCACGAGGACTTGTCCTCTTTACTTCTCATCAAGCAAAATCCTGCACGGTTTTCACCTCAGTACATCTGGCTATGTGTTTGGCTGTTATCACATGAAGTTAGAACCACCAGCTCTTTTCAACAATGATAGGATCCTGCTTTCAAAGCAGCTAATAGAAGCAAAAGAAATACCTCCTATCCCTGGTGTAAATAGGTCCTCAGTGAAAATTTTTCTTAGGAGCAAGTGGTCCGTTCTCCCTTTATTCCTAAAAGCAGCTCTTCCTCCAGAGTTCTCAGGAGGATTCCCTGATATACCAGTTTGTTAGGGTTGCAGTTTTGTTCAGATAAATCTATTTCCTGGATTTGTGCTGCTGTGAAAAGAAGTTACACAGGTTTTTTTCTGACTAATTTAATTTAGGCATTTGTACTAAATATGTTTATATACATACATTTACAGTTAATTTTTAATGTTAATGCATTTTTTATACAGAAGAATAGTCAAAATAGTGGCATCTATAGAGGTAAAGCAAGACATATTTAATGGCTTGATCAAAACAAAATGTTTCAGGCTTATCAAAATCAAGTCCATTAGTCTGAAGAGAATTTTCTCAGAATTTCAATTTTATAAGAAGTACCAAAATACTATCTTTGTATTCCAATGCAGGCATGTGCTGGATGACGGAAACCTTTGGCTTTGACTAAATACTGTGGAGTTGCCATTTTAGGTTGAAAAAATTACAGGCTTGCTCAAGTCAAGGTTAACTCTTTCTTTGCAAGTAGCTGTATGCTGTAATTTCAGTATCTGCTAATTGTAGATAATTCATAGAATCATAGAATTGTTTATGTTGGAAAAGACCCCTATGATCGTTGAGTCCAACTGCTGCCCTAACACTGCCAAGCCCACCACTGAACGATGTCCCCAGGTGCCACATCTACACATCTTTTAAATACCCTCGAGGGTAGTGGCTCAACCACCTCCCTGGGTAGCCTGTTCCAGCCCTTTTGGTGAAGTAATTTTTCCGAATATCCAATCTAAACCTCCACTGGCACAACTTGAAGCTGTTTCCCCTTATTCTGTCTCTTGTTACTTGGGAGAAGAGCCTGACCTCCACCTGGCTACACCCTCTTTTCAGGCAGTTGTAGAGAGCAATAAGTCACCCCTGAGCCTCCTTTTGTCCAGGCTAAACACCCCCAGCTCCCTCAGCCACTCCTCATCAGACCTGATCTCTAGACAATTCCTTTAGTGGATATGCTAAAGAAAAAGCTGTGATTGTGGAAATTCAAGCCCTTTAGCTGGTAAGACATACAAAAATTTCCGATGGTAAAGTAATTTCACGGTAGTATTGTTGGTAGAATGGGATGCATCTCTGTAAGCTTGAGAAGTGCTTTCTACACTGAAACATATGATCAGAAGATCCAGTTAGTTTTTAACTAAAAATGCAAATGAGCAGTAATAAGTTAGTATGAGTAGCAGCTAAGATTAGAAAAGTGACTAGATAGGTTCCTCTATGCTAGGTTTAAAAGGCAATACTATATATGGTAACATTTATGTTTTTATACTAAGTTATATTTTTAATAAATTTATGTAAGGGTATATTTTATCTATTTTTTAAAATTGCTTAGAACATTAAATGCTAAGCATATGAGAATGTAAGTGGCAAGCTGAACTGTGTGAAGAAATTTGAGTGATGTGTTTGTGCTTCCACTTCAGTGTTTGTGATTAAAGGTGCTTCTGATTTTTCCTAGGTGCACGTCAACAGACAGAGCTCTGCAATGAATCTCTCATGTTAGAAAAGTTGCCTGCCTGTGGAAAATCCTTTGAAGAGATGATGAAGAAAGTGGACTCAAAAAAGTGGTGCAACCTGACAGAATTTATCATGTAAGAGTTAGTTTTGGTTTTAACAGTTCTCCCCTAATGCCTGTAAAATGTTTGTGTTCCAGCTAAATTGAAAACCTCATGTACTGTGTTGCCAGTTGCAGAGAGTTAAGCTGTAGCTCTTAAGTCTCTGCAGTATGGCCATGTGCATGCAGAGATACCCATCTCTTAACTCAAAGACTGTGCAAAACAGGCTACTCTAATGAAAACTAACCAGTGGGCTAATTAATACTAGATGCTATTGCTTTTACCTCAGACAGTTGTGTTTACATTTAATCTGTATTTCTGTGCATTTTAGGCAAATTTTACCTAAGTAATTTTTTTTCTGTGAAACCACTAAAGCAATAATGCTTTCAGAATCACAGTGTTCTGTTTTCTCTCTTGACAGCAATGCAGTTCTCTCCTCTGATATCCTTTTTTTTCAGTAAGATGACACTGTTTCAGAAATTCACCTTGTGTGAAATTGCCCTATCCAAATTTAAAATGATTTGTCCTATTGAACCTGCTGTCATTTGTTTCTTTGCCTGCCAGATAGCATGGAGAGAGTGAGCACCACCCATTCTGTTTGGATGTCTAAAATACTGCAAGACTGACAGTAGTGAGGGTGGCATCATTATTCTCTTATCTCTATTCCTGTTCTCTAGTTACTGGAGATAATTAAGCATCTCTCTATAAAGCTGCACACTTCAAATTCTGATCTGGAGGAAACTCACAGGGCTTGTGTAATTGGTGGCATTTTTGGCATTGTGGAGCATCTGCTTCTTAAGACCATGTCTGCTCATGCATAATGCCTGGTTTTCGGAAGCGCTGAGTACCCTCTACACGAACTGAAATCAGAGGAAGCTGCAGGTGTTCAGCACTTCAGAAAACGAGACTCAAGTGAACTAGAGCTGGTGTGGTATGAGCCAGCCTGAAGCAGAACATCTTCCTGGATTTGAAACTGCGCTGGTGCTCTCTCCCGAGGCTGCTGCAGAGGCAGGGCAGCCCCAAGCCAGCTGTCACCCCACGCGTTACGGTGTCATTGAGCCCTACATAAGTTCTTGTCTTGTAGCATCACTGGTCTTGTCTCATATTTATTGTCGTGCCATGTGATACAAGTTTTTAACTAGCTGATCACAGACAGACGCAACAGGTAATGAAATGTTGGACTGCAGTGCTGTGTTGCAGCAGTTCCCCGTGACTCTCTTACTGCTGACACCTGTGTTGAAATGTCCCATCTGTTGATAATATTTCATAATTTGACAGCATGTTAATAATTTAGAGGCTAGTCCTTCTTAGCACATTTATTTGCACATGTAGATAACTTTACAGTCTTGTAGTCTGTTAATAGGTAGATTCTTAAACCTTGTGGTACCGCAGTGAAAGTTGCTCTCATGGAGCTCTTTCCAGCTGTGGGGAAGAGCAAGAAAAGGTTAGCTCTTCCAAACCTGCTTGGAGAAATTGCATTCAAACTGACAGAGAAGTGTGTATATACAAAGAAAAAGAAAATCCTTGCAGTGCTGATACTACTAAATTTATTTAATAAATATCTGTATGTTATGGAGCAATAAATTTAATTTTATAACTCATCTAGGTACAAGATGTTTTATTTATTTTGAAGGAAGCTCTTTTGTAATTTTGCTTCATTTTATCTTCATTACCGTTGTATTATAATCACAAAAGTTCTTTGCTGATATCTTGTTTGTATTGATAAGTGACTTCAACTAATGGGATTACTTGCAGCAGAGCAAGTAATAGGAGCCAAAATGTTAGACTCTGCCTTTGTAAAGGCAGGTGAAGAAACAGGCAGCTTTTTGCAAGACTTGTGCTAAAATTTCTTCAATAATTTACATATTTTGGTGCAAGAATTTTTCAAGGTTTGGAGGTGACTAAAGTCTCCGAGTTTTCCTGACTTTCAATTAGAGTTAAGAATCCACCTTGATTTTATCCTTTCCAATTGTGGAAACTGACCCTTTGGTGTCATTTTCATTCCCTGTACAAGACAGTTTTTCTGAAGAAGTTGGTCGGTCTGAGGCTTTGCTCAGTTTTCATCAAAAGTAGTACCAGCAGAATTCAATGCTCTTTCAGAAGAAAAATCTTTCACATTTCTACATAATATACTTTTTTAAAAAACTTCTTTCTATCTCTTATGTTTCAAGTTCTACTTTAGAAGAGAGTAATGGGATGAATTTGTTTTGAAATGTATCTCCTGAATCAAGGATTAATCAAGCATTAGAAGTCTGATTACAGACTTACAAGGGTTCATTGCACCGAAGAAGCAACAAACGTGCATCTTCAAGATTTTTACTCTTTTGAGAATAGACATTGTTGTTTGATGTCATGCTTTGTATAAGAAGCATATAGAATTATAGAATGGCCTGGGTTGGAAGTGACCTTAAAGATCATCTGGTTCCAACCCCCTGCTGTGGGCAGGGACACATACAGGCTAATTTATTGCAGCTCATTGGAGGAGCCCTGAGAGATGGAGGCAGTTCTTACTTTGAAGTAATCTGGCAAATTAATGAAAAACTGGTATATCTAGCCATGGGCACGTAAAATTCAGATGTTTAAACCTGGTAGTATTAGTTTGTGCTGATTTCATATCTAGCCTCCAGCAGTAACAACTAATCAGCCTGGATCAGATAGTGGGTTAAGACTGTGAGTTTTGTATAAGAGAAGCCGTTTCTTCATGCAGTAATTTCTGCATGGCACTTTTCTCTTAGAAAGGTTTTTCAAAATCTTTGTAACTTATATTGAAATGTAACAGTTAATGGAAATCTGCTTCTTTTCTAAATTCCTTGTTTCTTGGAGGAGTTTTAGCTCTTCAGCATAAATGGCTGTCCTTTGGTTGTGGGATTGTAAATAGCACTTGTCTGCAGTACTTCACT
This sequence comes from Ptilonorhynchus violaceus, assembly GCA_013397565.1. Taxonomy (NCBI): domain Eukaryota; kingdom Metazoa; phylum Chordata; class Aves; order Passeriformes; family Ptilonorhynchidae; genus Ptilonorhynchus; species Ptilonorhynchus violaceus. The sequence goes on from VZRJ01000969.1 coordinate 51,756, forward strand.
GTTTGGCCAAACATTTGTGAGAGATATTGCAGTGTCTCGAATTTGCTGTAACTTAATTATACTGTAAGATTTTCTGACAGTTCTGACATTCTTAACAAACTTGTGTTCTTTAAAAAGCAGCTTTTTGACTGACTTTAAACAGACGAGGCTCCTGTGTGTGGCAGCTGGTGCTGCAAACCAATATGAGAGTTTAGGCGTCCACAGCTGATATTGATCTTGCTGGAAATGTAAAATCATCACATGAAAACAGTAAATTCTTAGGTAAATTTTACAGAAGCACTATCGGGAGAAACTTTCCCAATTAATTTTTGCATTTTTCTGTGAGAATTCACACAGAAGTTAGGATACAAGTACTCTGGATCAACTTGTTCAGAGGTACCTGAAAGCTTAAATATGATGAGGGATCAAAGTGGCATTTTAAAATATTTTAAATCATTTAGACATGGTGGGTTTCAGTGGTTCTTGCTTGAACATCAGAATATGAAGACCAACCACAAACACCTTACAAGAAGGGTAAAAACCTTCAAAAGACAGCTGGAGGTGTTCATTGACAGAAGAGGAGGAGTTTGCCTAGTCACAGTTTTGCTGAGGCTTTTAGATTATTCAGAGAGAGCTCTGAAGATGAAAATAGAACTAGGTGGTTTAAAAGACAAGAAATTATGGTACATGGCAAGTGAACAGGCAGAGACTGAAGTGTGGGTGAAAGCTATATGGGGAATTAACAAAAGCAAATATACTTTTCGTTTGCCAGAAGACTGGAAATTGCAGAAAGGTTTTTATTTTTCATATGCAATATTTCTGTTATATCTGCTTAGAATAACATATATGTTAATAGTTTTGCATTACATATAATAACATATGTGTTATATTTCTGTGTTATCTTCTAAATATTTAGCAACTACAGCTGATATGTAGAATCAGCTACTGTACACAAACCAAAGTCCATTATTGACAGTCAGATTTTTTTCACAGTGCTGTGATAAATCCTGGTGTGGGACTACAGTTGAGAGGCCAGGTCTGACTTAATTCCTGAAGCAAGTGGCCAGATGAAGATGGGAGTGCCCAGAGCTGTTTTACATGAACCTGAAAAAATGTTCCTTATTGTAATTGCTTAGATTACTTTCTATTCTTAGCTCATGAACGGGTTTTTCAAATACTTCTAACTGGATCCTGGAAACAATTTAGCTAGAACAAACAGTCTCTAAACAAATCTGTGTCTGTCTCCTAGGCCTAACCCCAATGGAAATGTGGGACCAAAATGTACTAATGCTGATTCTCAGTGGCTTGTTAAGCTTTTGGCCTGCTCCCAAGCACCAGTCTTCTCCTCGCTTCTGCATCCCCATTTTCCAAATATTTCCCTCTAGTTACTAGCATTTCAGTAATTTTGAGGCCAGAGGGATGGCTGTGGCCATCTGGTCTGCACTGCTGAATAATACAGGCCATGTAATCTGCCCAGTAGTTACTATTTTAAACACTCTAAGAGTGAATGAGTATATTACGGGAAGTCATCAATTCTTCATTTAAATGATTAGTAGTGATCCATTACATCTATAAACAGGTTATTCCAAAGGGTCTTATGTTCACACTCAGAGGAAAATGTATCTTAAGTCTCATCAGTTTGACTCCAGTTCCCAGTGGTTATAACTTTTTACATGTTTCACTGATACAGTAAAATTCCTTTTGTCAGAAATCCTTTTTTTCCCAAATCAATACAAACAAGCCACCTTTCACTCACTTGTCTTTTATTAAATTATTACCAAAGCTTTACAGCATGTCATGATAATGCAGGTGTTTCAGGCTTCTTGAATTCTTCTACAGGTTTTCACAGCTTTTCTTTTGCAGACTGGATTCCGGTCTAGAATTGAACATTTCACCTAGCAGTAGTTTTTATAGTATTATGTACTGACTTCCTATTTTTTCCTCTAATCCTGCTGGGTATTCAGCATTTTAATTTTGCCAAAATATTTATGTATTGCTTTAACCCTTTTAGGTACCTAATAATTCCAGGAGGGCTTGCTCTACAAATGTAAATGATTTTAAGTCCTTCTCAGAGTGACTTGTAAGTGTGGCATACATTATTTGTTTGTGGACCTATCATCTTGCATTCACCAGTGTTAACATGCATATTACTTACATAAGTCCATATTTGTAAGTCATCCAAATCAGTCTGTGTAAGTGCATCTACATTTTCTACTCCTTCACCATTTACTATGTTATTTCCATACTTAAATAAAAAATATTTGTTTGACTTACTAGGTTGATTAAGATATTGGGCCAAAAGTTTTGCAGCTGCACTCCATTAATGACAATTACTTTTTTATAATTAGTATCCAAGTTCCATTTATTTTTAATTCAAGGGCTGCCAGTGATTTTAAATGTTTTGGGTTTTCTTCCCCATGTTTTAAACTAAGTTTGGTAAAACATTCGGTGATAATAAGTGACTATAAGGAAGTATGCTCACACAAATATCCAAAAAGATTAATCTGAAAAATTCGTAAGACTGTGTTTTGGACTCCACATACGCATTTCTAGTTGATTGACTGCTGTGAGAGCAAACACTAGAGGTAAGAAGTACAGATCTGTGTGGCATGTCAATGCAATAAGCTTTAGTAGCAGTGCATAACAAAAAAAGAAATGAGTCTTTAATCTGGAAGCTCTACTTAGTTAATCTAACAAGGCTTGATATCATATACTTTAATCTTCACTATTGGATATTCCTTTGTTACATTCCCTACATACAGAGTTATACTACTCCTTTTTCACAAGGTCATCCAGTAATTCTATACAAAGACAGCACTTAAAGGAAAACCTGTCCAAATGGAACTATACTGTAGCACAAGCCAGTCAGCATTCCTGATTTTATTGCATTATTATATTTAGGAGTAAAGTATTTTTGGTGGTAGCAGTAGATATTCTGCTCTCTGATATTCATGTACTTTTTTTTGTTAACATACCACTAAGCACCACTTCTGTTTAGAAGTGTGTGGACCTTGTTATCACCGATTTAGGTTTTCAATTTTTCTGCAATAAAAATTATTAAGCTGTAAGAATACAGAGAAATAATCAAGGGGTCGCTACTGGAATAGCAAAGATGAGAATAACATAGATATTTGGTCCTAGGCTTCCTGCTTTCTTCAATTGAAATGTTAGGAGTCGATGCTTAATTTATGCAGCTGTCAGAAGGAACCTGTTTTGGCCAGATGCACATTGTGTGTCTGAGGCCCTGGGCAGCAGACAGTGGTAAAAGAACATGAGCCTATTACCATCAGTCAGGAAAGTGTATCAAAAGGAAATCAAAACGAGGGCGGGATGCCGCATGATTCATGACAGGGAAAGATAGAGTGAAGAGAGTATCCTTCTGTCTCTGCTTGGAGTTGATTAGTCTCTTTCTGATGTCATTAGGGACGGTGATGGCAAATGAGCCCAGAAGTGTTCTTCCTTCAAAGGCCTCCCTTTCACTTCCTTCACTTTCGTAGTGTCATCTTTTACAGGCATTCTGTTATTTCAAGCCAGTACTACTGTTGCAGCACTCATCGCACAAGTGCCTAGGGTTGCATACCTGCTACCTTGGGAGCTCCCAGTCAGTCATTCGGTGTTTGCCAGCCAAGGAATAGCTGTGGATTTAGAGTCCAAGGGTGAAATAGCAATTTGTGTTTTGGAAGAGAGTTCTAGCAAAGTAGTGCATGCAACGCATTAGATCTGGCTTTTCTGTTTAAGAAAAAGAACTGACTGTAACAAACTTCTTCCTCCAATCCTTACATTTCTTTTTATGTGTTCACAGCTCTGAGAGTCCTTAATTTGCTGTGAGGCAGTGGCTGTGTGGCATTGCTTTATGGCTCCTGGAAGATGTTACAACTCTCATTTTCATAGCAGAATACGAGAGGGTGACATTTTTCTTTAACTCTGTGTCTGAAGCAGATTCGTTGCAAGTATGTCTGTACCTGATGAAATTCCCTGCTTTGCTGTGAGCGTGGTTCAAAGTCTGTGCCCACAGTAAATAATTATTCTTTTTTTCTGTACAGCCTTAGTGTAGTTTTCCCACAACACTTTACATGAAATATTAATTCAGAGGCAATAGGTTTCCATCCTATCGAAGATGACGAGGGAGTCCACCCATGTTCTGTACAGATGTTGAGGATTTGAAAAAGAAATTAAAGAAAAAAATCAGTATGACTAAAGCCAAATTTGATGTAATCTTCTGGAAAAGTAATCCTAAAGCTGTTGCTCAATTTAAAAGTCAGTGGGAGTTTTGCCTGTTACAATTTGGCCCAACTAAGCTAATCGTAAAAGTGCCTGGTTTTCAAAGAAACTTAGTGAAATATTACATAAAAGAAAGCTAGATCACATTAAGATCAATGGGAAAGCAAACTCTGGAAGAAACATGTGCAGCCCAAAATGAAATTATATGCCCCCACTTCTTAAAGCTTGGAGCTAATAACCTGTGTTGGCTGAGTGTGTATGTAAGAACCCTCCAAACGGAGTAATTTTGTTCATCAGATATGTAAGTTTTTTCATCTTCCCCACTGACCGCTGCAGGAAGCCTGATCTAGACACTGATCGGTGATTGCATCCAGCCGCTAATGACAAAACTTCTACAGAAGCGGAATGTACTGTGAAAATCATAGAATTGCAGAATGGTTTTGGTTGGAAGGAACCTTAAAGGTAGTTTGTTTCCAAGCTGTGGGCAGGGACATCCTCCGCTAGACCAGGTTGCTCAAAGCCTTAACCAGGCTATCCTCAAACACTTCTAGCGATGGAGCATCCACAGCTTTTCTTTGCAATCTGTTCAAGACAGTAAAGAATTTCTTCCTAATATCTAATCCAAACGTACTTTCTTTCAGTTTAAAGCCATCCCCTCTTGTCCATGTAGTGACATGCCCTTGTGAACAGTCCCTCTCAGCTCTCTTTAGCTCCCTTTAGCACCTGGAAGGTGCTATAAGGTCTTTGCAAAGCCTCTTCTACAAGCTGAACAACCCTAAATCTCTCAGCCTGTCTTCAGAGGAGAGGTGCTCCTTTTAAATTTTCCTTTTTAAAAATTGAGGTTATATTTCCTATTTTCCAATCAGTGGGAACTTCGCTCAACTGCTGTGACTTCTCAAATGTGAGGGATAGTGGCTTAGTCACTTCTGCCAGTTCTTTCAGGACCTGCTCATGCCTCTTATCAGGTCCCATGGACCTTCAGGTTCCTTACATGGTTTTGAACCTGATCTTCTCCTACTGTGGATACTTCTTCGTTCTCCAAATTCCTGCTTTGCTTTCTGCAAGTTGAGGAGTCTGACGGGAGCATTTGGTGGTGAAGACCAGGGCGAAAAAGTCACTGAGTACCTCAGCCTTCTCATTTCCTGGGTAACCACCTCTTCCGTTTCCTTCCAGATAAGGTCCACATATTCCCTAGTACATATTCCTCAGACAAACCACTGGGTTTGTTTTTAAAGTTGAGGTGAGGCACTGATTTCGTGTGAGCAAATATGTTCCCACAGTAACAGTCTCACAATTAGAAAGCAGACACCTTTGGTTCATGCTTTTAAACATTATCAGAAAAGTCTCAATTCTGGTTTTTTGCATGTGATTTTCTCCCATGAAAGGCAGCCTGGGGCTGCCTGAAACTGGATGTTTGTGTGACCAGCACATGTGATTTTAGATCCAGAACTGTACTGATCAAAGGGAGTCCCACTCTTCCTCACTTGTGTCACATAGGAGGGTGGTGTCTGTATTTGTGTTGGGATTCTTATCCCTATAGACAGACTAGTACCTTGGTTATGGTTTACCTTAGGCAAAAGTCATTATAAAAATGCTGCAAATCACAAATGTACTTGCACAACAAAAGGCCATTGTATTGTTGCATGGTTTCTGGGTAGTTTTCTGCAGTGTTGTTGCCTAAAGTTCTGTATGTGTCTGAAGAGTAATTCCTGTGTTTCCCCGAAGATGTAACTGAGAAGGGAAACCAAAATCCCTTATTTAGCTAGCTGTAAGTCTTCCCAGTTTTGTCAGTCCAGATTTTGTTGAAGAAAATATTCTTTGTGAGCTTAGTGTCTCTGTGAAGGAAGGTTGAATAAACCTGGACTTTCTGTGGCCTCATGTCAGTGTAGCAGATTTACCATTTAGTGTTTGGTGGGGTATAGAAAAAGGACTGGTGTGGTAGATGCCAGCATTTGGTCTTCTTTGGTAGGGTCGTCTTCCTTTGAACTTCTCATACAGATAGACTTGCTGCTTTTTTTTAAGCTCTCAGTGAAATGCAGATGATGGCGATATTTAATCCTTTCTACCTGCGTATTTCTTTCACCTCTTTACTTATCAAAACTTATGGTAATTTTTTACTAAAAAACACTTTTAAAAACTCCTAGAGGTCATGGCAGCCCTGGCAAAAGCAGGCTGGTTATAGTTACCCTCAAGAACATATTGTTTTCCCTCTCTGACTCATGCCTTTCTTTTCAAAAGCAAAGCAAAGCAGCTTATAAATCACTTAGGTGTGAGCAAGCCAAACAATTGGAAAGAATGTCGTATTTGAGCACTTGAGTTGCCATCATGCTGGTAGCTGACAATAGCAATTTTTCATTGCAGAAATAATATTTGCCATCTATTATTTAAAAAATTAGGAGTGAGAGAAACCCAAAGTTTATAAAGTCTCATCGAGTAGCTAGGTACAGGGCTGTGTTGAGAATGTGTATGTTCACGTGCTGTTATCAGCTATCCCAGCTGCTGTGAGGTTAGTGCAAAGGCACAGTTGGTCTCTGAATGGGGCTATAGTAGAATATCTTTCATAGGAACTGTATTTCGGGTGAATCTCCATTACTTTCATATGAAAGGTATTGGCTTTAGTTTATATTTTGTAGATAAGAATATGTCCTGATGAATATGAATAAAGTGGTTAGTTTGAATTCAGACACCAGGGTTCGACATGAGGCAGGAATACTCCATTCCCTTCAGATAGATGCAGAGGCTGAAATATGGCTCCTTAGTGCAGTTGTAGTTTTCACCTTTACTACACAGGAGAGGCAAAGACATTTTATACACATGGCTGTGAAAATAAAGTCTGTATTTGGTAATTCCAGGTGAGGTATTGGAAAGGCTTTGCATACTCATTTCTAATACTTTTTCTCTCTTTAGTGCAGAATTACACCAATGCATTTCCAGAGCTGTGTTTGCTGTGGCCATCTTACATGATGCAAAAAAGTGGTAAAAAACATTCATGAATGTTGAGTTGTTAGCGAATTACTGTGACTTCTGAATTTCAATGCTGTATGAAGAACACTGGCATTTATAAATTCTGTGATGACCTGCAGACCACCTTGCTTGTAAATGCAAAGCCATCACTTTGTTCTGCAGCATATTATAGACATAGCTGTGCTACAAACTAGCAAAGCCTTATCAATTTTTCATCTGATGAGATTTCTTGGGTTTTCATTTTAGACACTGAAAAATCTTGCTTTTTGCAAACAAAACCTTGCTTTGAAGAGCTCACCTGAAACCATTAAATGGGTTTATTGTAGATGATAAGGAGAAATTTGCCAGTCTTTTGGGAGGCTGCTGAATTAAATACACAAATTACCAAGAGCTCATATTTGGTGAACTAAAACTATGTATTTGTTATTTATGCCACAGTATATGTTGTAATCACAGTCTACAAAAGCCACAATTCAGGGATACCAGTGCAGAAGAATGGGGAGAAGAGAAAACAACTGGAGTTTGTTCTTCATCAGAGATGACTGTTTCTGTCTTTGTTAAACCACTGGAGATATTGGGTCTTCTGTTGAAAAACACATCATGACCATATCATGCCAAATAATATGCTTTTTCAGCCCATTCCCCATCTCTTCAAGGTTTTTAAGAGCTTTCTGTTCTTCAATTTACAAAAATTTTGCAAATCTTTGTGGAAGTTGTGTCAGTGTGAGAAAAGAGAAGGATCTTCTGAGCCTGCTCCTAAATAGGAAAAGAATTACCTTTTCACTACCAACAGCTGAAAACTTTCCAGATTTTAATATCAGATTTCAGTTTTTCAAGTGCTTTTTTCAGCAAGTTTAAACACCTGTTATGTTTATTTTCCTGAGTCTCTTTTTTTTACAAAAAGAGAGTGAAATCTGGCATTTGCCAAGAGGTCACTGATGTAAATATTAATGTTCTCTTCTTAAAGTTCTGAAAGAGTTTTCAACATTGGTGAAGGCGAGGTCACCAGAAGAGCCCAGTTACAATATTTTAGCAAGGGTGCTGTGAGTCAAATTAATGTGTACTTCAGTAGATGCCTTGGACTAATGGTGGTAGCTTGTACTCACAAGGTGCCATCAGTATGTCAGTACTTATATTTCCAAGTCAAATAACAAAGAGTAAAAGATATATGACTATAATAATTCTAAGCCACTTGCAAAAAATAATGTAAGCAATTTAGAGGTGATGTTAGAAAGCACTCAGCTGTTAAATCTCAGGACCGTCAACTGATAGGCCTTTCAGCACCTTTCGTGACCTTTTTGAATTCTACTGTGGTAAGATCCATAATGGAAAATAGTCTTCATGGAGCTTATTATTAAAGGCTGTATTTCAAAATAAGCAATGCATAAGATTTCTGTGTAAAGTTGCTTAGTGGTAAAATAATATGGTATAACTTGATAGACTGGTATGAATTATGCAGGGCATATATAATGGACAGTATATTTTTAGAGGCAGTGAAAATGAAAAGATAAATGTGTTATGAAAATGAAAACTTAATACAAACTTTTCTGGTCCTTCTGGTTTGCAAAACAGTTTCTACATTCTTGTTTTCTAAATGGATCAACCACGAACTTATAATAATGGAGATTAACTCAACAGAAACAAAAAATAGATTTTCTTTCTCCAGGCTACGTGTGGTATTAGTCGTGTGGTATTAGTCATGTGGTTAACTGTTGACAACATGATGAGGTATGAATTAATACTATTATTTTCTGTATTCAGTGTTTCAATTACAGAAGTTTATTATGTAACAATACTTAAAAAGTATTTTACATGGTTAATTGCCAAGGCTGTGGCATTTCTATTTATCTTTACAAAATAGTATATAATTCAGTGTCACAAAGTCATTCCAAGACAAGAAATGCAGTGTTCTGCACTCTTTAGCAGATAAGTCACCTTCTTCAGCCTATTGTGTAATCTGCAAAACGCAGACACACGTGTTGCTGACTGCTTTGGCAAACTTGAGGGCAATGTATGAAATGGCTGTAATGCTTATGAAAATAACAGAGATGTGGCAGCTTTGTAAAACTAAAACTTTTCTCTAATGTAAGAGCTGAGTGTAGGAGTGGAAAGACAAAGGTTGCCAAGGCATAGTGCATAGATGAACAATTGCGAGCACAATTCTTTGCAGCTTTCAAGAAACGGATGTTTTACATTTCTCTCAGATATACAAATGTCTTCCATACATTTTACTGAATGCTAAATGTACCAATTCATATTAAGGTGTCAGATTATAACATGAACATAGAAATGTTAAAATGAGCATTCTGGCATCTAGAACTGGGTTCTATGTCTGCCTGTGGGACTGGGAGTTATTGGGGTGCTGAGTCCAATTTTTTTCTGCGGGAAGGTCGTTTAAGAAGCAAGATGATCTTAAGATAGTCTATGTTATGTAGAATTTATCATGTTGCACTGTAATCTGTCATGGATTTTTGCTTCCTATTACTGGGGAGTAAATGTATCTAATATATATCTAGGCTGATCTGTAGTATGCAGGAGTAAGGTACTAGTATTACTACTTATAAAAGAGAAGTGCAACAATGTGAGGGTGTTTCTGCTGTTAGCTATTTCTGTGTAGGGAAACAGATAGGTTTTTGACCATCACTGTAAAAATAAGTCATTGTTTCCATCAGCTAAAGAGGAATTTGATAAAGGCTCAGAAAATAAAACCATTACTTGGCTACTCACAGTGCTTAAATATTATCAGACCTCATAATAGCTTTCTTATGGCAAGCGTTTGTAACCTTTCACAGGTGATGTGCCATATTACATTGTTCCTCCTCAAACTGAGGTAGAGTTTGGCTGGACCCAAGAAGAAGTTGTATAAACTCAGCAGATCCAGGAGCTGAGAAACAGCTACCTTTTCCAGGTGACATTCTCAAAATGCTTGGTCCCTCTGCTTCTGATCTGCAGACAGTCTTGCTGGATGTCATCCAAAATCCCCTGACATAATATTTTTTGTACCTGCTTTGGAGGCTGCTGGCTTGCCCTGAAGCAACTCCAGGGAGTGTTGCAACACTCAGATCTTTCATACACAATTGTGGATAAGGAGTAGGGCCATTTGGGTCTACCATTTGCTTCTGTTGTACATATGAGATGTTGGAACAGTGTCGGGAAGCCACGAAGAACAACAAGAAGTTACGTAAGGAGAGAGAATGTGTCTTTACCAACACAAATAAGAGGGGAAGACGTAAGAAAGGAAAAAACCCACATTCAATGGTGAACATGCTGTGCTGTCAAAGTCATGCTAAAACATACTAATGTACTTGAATAGTACTTAAGCAGAACTTTTCTATATTAGGTTTCTTCCCTAACATGTCTTTATGCTACATTTTAAATTAATTTCTAATGTTGTTACTGTTCTTCTGATTTTAAGGTTAATTTTTCATCAACTTTTGTCTCATTTGTGAACTGTCCATGCCTAGATTGCAATTTCACATAATACATTTATTATGCAAGACTGCAAAAATAATTTATTCTTTAGCTAGTCCAGTAGCTGACATAATCTGAGGCTTAAGAGCTGTGATTAGTGGACTGATTTTTGACTGCCACTATTTGTGCTCTGCTTGGAACAGAACACAACAGCCACTCTGCTCCCAAAGCAAGTGGCTTTTGTAATTACAGGAATTTTTCCATTTTCCATAAATAGTCAGGAAAAATGTACACTTTTTACATGTTCATAAAAATTATGTAAGGGGGGATATGAAAATGATGATAAGTTCAACTTAGAAGCAGTTTAATTGTTGGGGGTTTATTTTATTTTTCAGTCTGTGGAGATGCTACAGTGGGCATTTTTCAAAGTGTAAGGTTGATTGACTGATGATTTCTGTTTCACAGCTGGATATCAGCAGATATTTCTCTCCCCTCTTTCCACTTGAAGAAATGGTGTGCTGTGGTATTATAAAAGGCTTGTACTACTTTATACTAAGTGGAATCTAATAACAGCTTCAACTCAGCAGATGACACTTTAATACCCTTTAATATCCTCATAAAAATGGAATATGAAGTAGTTGTTTGTAGATGTAAGCTGGAATGAAGAAGGGCTCTTCAGTTATTTCTTTCCCTGTGAGTTTTTGTCTGTTGGTCAGAAAAATTATTATCTTCAAGGGTGCTTGTTTTGAGTGGCTGTCTGGAGGCCCAGCCATGGAGCACTAGTCTGGATTAGAGCCACGTTTTCTCTGTTCACCTGTCAGCTTGGTTCACTTAGATGGAAAGAAAAGCCTTGAAATGATGAGCTCCTGAAATGATGCAGTGTGAACTCAGAGCAGCTCTGGAGTAGCGACTTCCCTCCTAACTCTGGCTCCTCCCCAGATATTGGATGATTGGACAGAAGCTGGCTGAGCATTTAATTTTGAAAGCAGTGCTGGAATAATGGTTTTAGCACAGCGTTAGAACATTCTGAGAAAAGTGGAGACAATAGCAAACTTTACAAGGTGAATGAACAAAGTGTTCGGGAGAAAGCAGAACCACCTCAGCAAGTGGCTGGTGCTGGTGGCTGACCTGAATGCCTGCATACACCAAGAGCATTTGCACTCAGGCTGACTGGAGTGAAGATTGTGCAAATCAATGGTGACTCAGATGGAAGTGCTTTTGGGAAGGAGTTGAGCTGAGATAGATGGAAGGATAGCGTACTGCATGGATGTCTCTCCATTGCTGACAGCGGCAGATTTGAGTGTAATTCTTGATTAGCTTGCTTTTTTTGTGGTGGTTTTTTTTTGCTACGCAGAACAGGTGTGAGACTTACCTACCCAATGTACTAGTTGTCCTGACTCCCTTCCTTGGCAGGGGAAACTTAAAGGAATGTGTCTTGTGCATCATGCCCTACAATTACTCCTGTGTTTCCACTGACTGTAAAGGCAACATAGTGTCTAAGCATGCAGAAGTTTGATTTGAAATCTCACATGACAATAAATAGGAGGAACTCACTTTCAAATGATGTTTTTAGCTTTTCAGGGCTCTCATCTCTGTCATGCTTGGCCTTTGAAGGAGGATATGCACTAGAAAATGCTAATGGTTTTCTCAATAGCACTGAGGGGAGATGCACAGGTGATGGGAAAGAAAAATTATCAGATCTTAGTCGGGTATTGCGTTTGCCCTCTCATTGTGAAGTAATCTGAATTGAAAAGAGGAATAACTGACTGTAATAGAGAAAAAGCAAATGAGGCAGCAGAAATTGTGCATCTGTCAAAAGGTGGCCTGATCATTTAGATCTGAATTTTGGAATGCTTCCTGCTTCTTTTAATTGTAAAATTTCAAATATTGATGTATATATCAGCACAAAAACATGTGATGTGTTTCAGTGTTTGCCCCCAGAAACATGATGCCTCCTTTCATGAGAAGCCCAAGAAGATGACGAGCTTTCACTAGTTGACCAGCTTGACAAAAAGCTTGAAACTTGATCAATAAGTAAGAGGTTTTAAAATTTGCATTTCCCTTACAGAATCACACACAATCCTGGACTGTAAGGGGTAGGTACGTAATGATTCTGTTTATGATATTAAGGACATCTTCTTCCACACATCACCAATGGCTACTTAGGAGATGCTGAGCTCATAAGAAGTTGGATTTGTATGCTTAAGCAGTTGGAGCTGCACAACAGTAGATTTGATCTGATTAGGGAGGTAAAAATGTGTCTGTGAGAATACTTATCTTAGCAGAAAATACGTGATTAAAGGAATGGTGAGATTCAGCCACAAATTTGTTTGGAGAGATATTGAATGTGAAAATCTCAGAAATATTCCACCATATTTGTAGGCTCATAGCTCACTATAAAACTAAAGCTGTCTTTTTAACATGATGGTGAAACCTTAGGAGATGATTGTCTTAAGGTTTGGATCCTTATTCGAAGTTCATCCCAACTGTTACACCCTGAAATTCTATACAGTCTGGCTGCATCTCACGTAAGAATAGGCTTTTTATTTTTGAGAGGTTGTTTGGCACTTCTTGCCTCCAATTCATCTGGAAATGCTGTAAGAAAAGCCTTTCTTATCATATGATATTTGTTGTTATTATTATTGTTTCAGCATTTCTTATTCCAGACTGGGTGGAGGTTACAAGGATGTTAATTCGATTTAGTATATGACTGTGTATTAAGAAATTTTTGGTTGGACCATCTGGGGAAAAGCAAATGGTTTTAAAGCATCTTTATTAAAATACACCACATGGCTTGTAGTGTCCTGGAACAGTGCCTCTAGATTCCTGTCCAGGACTGCGGAGTAGCAGAAGGAGTGTCCCTGGTGTATCTATTTGCATCAAGACTCAATTATGCTAGAGAGAATTTTCCCTGTATTTTCTGAGTCCTTAGTGGACTCAAAATAACAAAAATTACTCATAATGCATAACATGTATCTTGCACTACCCTTCTATAATTATATCAGTAATCATGAAGCTGATTTATTTAAAATGGGATAGTGAAAGTAGGGTAATTGTTTTGGTTTTTAATTCCTGGCCCTCCTCATTAAACAAGGGAAAAACATCCATGACTGCTTGTGTGCTGAGTATCTCTGTGGTGGTCTATCCATGATTGCTGGAGAGGTGGAAAAATTCTCCTGTTGAAACTGACAGTGGGTCTCTGACTACAGCCAGAAAATGCCTTCAAATGTTTAAGTAGCATATATATGGTATTTGGCTTTTTGAGAATTGTTTGGTCTTTTTTTAAATAAAAATTTTGCTTTGGAAAATGCTTATTTGTTAAAATTCTTAATTAAACAATCTATTTGTTTTCTTGGTCTCATGAAAATTTGGAGGAGGGAGTTGTATTTTTTGTGGTTTTGTAAACCAATCATCTCTGCAGTTTTCCTGTGCAGGGATGTTGAGGAAGAAAGAGCAAGAATTCACCGTGTTCCTCCCTGGAGATGTGGGAAACTACAGATGAGATTCAAGCTCCACTTAGACTGAGAAGTGCCCTCAGAGATAGGCAACTGCGTACCCTGAGATGGATGAAATTTAATAAATCCAGCTCTCTATTTAAATAGTTTGAGTGGCCACTCCATGAAACACTGTCCCATTAAGGCAAATGTGTACACTATCATTCCTCATAATAACTGCCTATTGTCCAGGTTCTTGGTTATAGGTAATACATAAAAATATGTTTTCTCCTGGGTAAAATACTCACAAAATAAAATTTTCCACAGTTTTAACAAAAATACTAGCCAAGCGGTTGTCATTATCTGGCTTAGTGGGAGAAAAAGTGTGTGTGCTCTTAAAATGAAGTATTGTTCTAGAGTATTGAAAATTGTCTTTCATGAAAAATGTGTTATAGCTCAGAGATTGCTCTGACAGGAATTGTTTTTCATGTTCTCTGAAAGTATTTTCAATAATGTGCGGTATGACCAAGGAATTGGTTCCTCAATAAAAACTACAGTTGTCCTGAGCATATCAGCGTAAAGCACATCTTCATATGAATTTTGCTGCTCAGACTATGCTTAGATTTTGAGGCTTTGGTATTGGACTACTTAGCTGAGTTGAAACTCATAATAATTTTTCAGCCCATTCATCACAAAGCTTGTGACCTGGCTCCAAGTGAATATCCCTTTTCTGAGTACTACCTGACTTCCTTGCAGCTAGCCTGAAAGAGATGAAAATGTGACTTAGCACAAAGAATAAGAACGTTCCCATATTGTTTTATAATCTTAGAAGTGAAGGAGCTTGAGCTCCAATTACTTGTTTTGGAAATCAGTAGAAACTCTCATTTGTTTTTTCCTTTCACAAATTGTGTAATTTTAATGCATTTTTGTTGAAATGTCTCCAGAGGCCAGGGCATCTTTGTGTTAGCCATTTTATTATACAGAATGAAAAGGTCTCCTACTCCAGCCTCTGCCAATCGAATAAAGAGAATTACATGAGGCATAAAAGAATTAAGTGTAGGAGAATTGAATTGGAATTAAATATCTATTAACCTCCATCTCCCTCTTAAAAAGCACAACAACTTGCAAACCAATTGATCCACTACAAAGCACCCGTGCTGTAGTAATGAGGATGCAGTTGCTCCCTTCTTAGGCAACTGTTCCACAGTGCCATGCAGAGGATTTTTTTCTCTTTTTTGCATAAACTTTCTGTTGCAGTGCATAAACTCTAAATTACTAAGTTACATAAATATTTAAGCGAATTCAGCTTTACTGCTAGACATGCAGTTCTCAGTAGTTGAGATTTTCCTTTATCTACATTCTCACAATTGCGTGAACAAAGAGTTATAGTGCAGGTAGCTTTCTTTCCCTTTTTTTTTATGAGAGGGGGTTTGAAGGGAAAATTGTAAGGAATTCAAACTATTAAAATAACTTTTTTGTTCTACTTTGGCTCTTAGGGATTCAGTCTTTCAAATGCAGTATATCTCCCAAGTTATTTTAATCTGGTCTTTTGGCAACATTCAACCAGCTTTTTCTGGCTCTGTTGTACTTGAAATGAAAAATTAGTGGGAAGTAATTTTTTTCACACCATTTCTGAAACAAAAATCTACAAAATTCTTGGAAGAAGAGCAAATTTTCTATAGGACTTTACACCCAGAGGAAAAATAATAATAATGAAAAAAAACATTTATATCATCAGGTCTTTCAGCTTAGGGTACTTTTATGCTCAGATCACCTGGATTTATTGTTGGTTTTCTTATTGAGGTGGCTGTGGCAGCAGCCGTTGATGGCACAAAGGTGCCCGGGAGAGCATGACCCAGAGAGGGTTGGAGCAGAGTCCAACACTCTGGAGTCCTGCCCGGTGTCTGTGCCGGGAGCATTGAGGTCCACCATCAAGGTGGAGCATTGACTTGTCTGGGCAGCTGGATGCTTCTCAATCTCTGCATTGCAGCCTGCTGAACCTGGCCTTCAGATGTGTTATTCTTCAGGTCCTCTGAAACTGTCTCTCCCACATTCAGCTAGACATCTCCAGCTTCTAATTTAGTCCAAGGACGTAAAGAATAGATGCCACCAGGTCACTTACAAGAATGACACTATGAAAATAGCCAACAGCTAATATTTGTGTTTTATTTTTAGCTTATTTCCTGTTGTTTTCCTGCGGCTGCTGATGTCACAAAAGCTTCCTTTCTAGTAGCTTTGCTTAAAATATACATACATTGTGCATATGTGCATCTTTATGCCAGAGTTCGGGCTTGTTAGATTGTCCAGTGTGTTTGCTTGTGAATGAAGCAGTATTGGCTCAAACTCCTTGAGAATGAGAACTGCAAGGAGCTTGCAGAAGAGCATTTCTGTGAGGCTTTTTCTTCTGTGAATGCAGACCTGAGAATTCAGATGCTCAGCAGGCTGTATTCTTGATCTGTGTACTTTATAGCATGGGTGGGCAGACATTTTCCCTGACAGACACACAGTAGACAGTAGACTTCAGTCTTGGCCCAAACACTCAATGTCTCTTCCTCCTCTACTTTTACTGTAAAGGTTTGAGTCAACATTAGTCCCCTGTAGGACTTAACATCAGAACAAGTCATTCATCACGAGTTACCATATTTATACGTACTGTAAGGAAGAGTAGTGTCTTCACATGATAATACAGGATGTTATCCCTGGAGGTGTCATGCAGTTTCTTGCTCTTCCCTTTCTATTTTTATTTCCCCTTTGAAGTGAGTTTATTGAGTCACACAGGACTGAAAGAAATGCAACAGACAATAATTCCGCTTCCTTATTTCTTGCCCTATTCATACACTGACCAGAGACTCTTCGTCTTCTTAATTTCCAGTCTCCCACATCCATTCACTTCCTGGATTTCTTTGGCTCGTAATAACACTACAAAACCCATGTGATTACTGATTTAGGCTTATTGTTTCCCTTTTTTTGCCTGAGGGGTAGTCAATTCTTATAAATACAAGTTATTCCTAGACAGGTAAATTTCAGCACGTGCAGCATTGAAATCAAGTGTCAGGTATTACAAGGAGTTCCCAGACTTTCATAAGCATTGCAAATACATAATTAGAAAATATTTATTTACTTATTCCCTGCTGGGCATTTGTTGGAATTGAAAAGAAGAGTTTTGTCAAAAGCTAACTTTCTCTGTGTTTATTTTTCCATTATCTTCTTACTGCTGAGGGTGCAACAGAACCAAAATTTTTACACAGTAGTGCCTGTTGTGGCTTGGTCTTAGCATTACATCATTATTTGCACCACAACATCATGTCCAATAGCAGTTGAGGCATGAATTATCCATATTTTGTTCAAGATGTCATGTTCTTGGTACATTTGTGTGCATGCTTTTTAAGGTATCTGTAGATGTCTAGTGAGGGAGTTCTACTTAACTGGCATTAGGACATCCTGGCTGTAGTAACAGCGCCTAAAAGACAGGGGTTTGACCACTGTCCATCCGGGATCTCAGAACTTCACATGAAATCTCTCAGTTGTATTAGTACATGTGAGTCACTTCTCCTTCTGTCTCACTGTAGAGTATTTGGTACCCACAGCTTCCATTGAAGGTCCTTCAGCAGAGTATCTAAATGGTAGACGCACTCTTAGACATTTTGTATGATGCACTCCGTAGCTTTCTTTAAGTGTAATATGCATATACATTCAATTTAAACTTACCTTAATTTTCTTCTTCTCCCAGGTATTATGACAACTTTACCCAGTGCACAGAACGTGAAGCCAACAATGCAAGTTGCTTTTGGCCAAACCCCCTTGCAGAAGGCTTTATCACTGGAATTCATAAACAATTCTTTTCAAATTGTACTTCAGAAAAGGTTCACTGGGAAGATCCACCGGATGAAATTCTCATAACACTGATTTTGATCCCAGTCATGTTGACATGTGCCATGATAACACTGGTAGTATGGTGCAGCAAGAGAAGTGATATCCTGGTTTAAGTTCTTCCTTTGGGCTTTCTTTTTCTTTATTTCTTTCTTCCCTAAACACTAAGAAAGGAGGACGAAGAGAGGAACTCAACACAAAGATTTCGGATCTGCTGAAATGGAACCAGTGAGATACTGAGACACGGATGATGCTCCTGTGAGTGAAGAGCCGCCTGCTGCTGCTACTCAAAGTCACTGCTTCAAGTTTGGCCATGGGTGTTGCTGGTGAAAAACTCTACTTCCATCGAGCCTCATCATCATGGAATTCACAGGCAGCCCCCAGAAACAGGAGAGTTCCCAGGCAAATGGACCCTTTGTCTGCAGAAGGGGTAAAGTTACTTTCCCATGGGTAAAGCTGTATGTAAGTATACGTACACACGGTGTAATACTGACTGTGGAGGAAGTGATATGTCTTGAGGTTTTGTGCAGGACACTTGAAGTTTTCATCTGTAACCCCTGTGACTTGGTGAGATCACTGGCAAAGGAACGGAACACAATTGTAACCAGGTGGCAGCTTTTCCTAGAAGCTGGTCAACATCATAGTTATCAAAAACTGGAAGTATTCTCCTGGAAAAGAAACAATTTATGTGTCCAGTGACTATCTGCACAGGGAAGTTATCATGCCACATTATAAAATAGTTTATAAATTCCTTTAAGCATGGCTACTTGGAATTGTATGTCTTACAAACAAACTCTGGGAAGATATACAGGTCTTATTTCACAGAGCTGGAAAATGTGGGAGGAAATTGGTTGATTATAAATATACTAAGGAGTAATGAAGAAACTTTCATATGCCAGACTTTATTTTTCCTCTTTTATAATTATTATTCTTGATGACTTGTGTTCACTGTATACTCCCCACTCTCACTTCAATTTTGTGCAAGTGATATCTTACAAATAAATATAAAGGTGTCATGTTGATTGAGGTGCCTTTTGGAGTATTGTACATAAATAATTCTTCATCCTGTGAAAGAGTGTGGGAACTAAAGTATGAACATCAAAACTCGGAACAGACGTAGGAGGAAAGAGAAAAAATTCAACTCAAATCTTATTCTATGAAGTTACTCTTATGTAACAGTTGAAATAAAGATCATATGCTCAAAACAAAAGAACTCCTATGTTTGTGTTGCAAACCTTCCTTTCACAAAATGCCTTGCAGTCTCTTCTATTAGAAGTGTGCAGTATCTGTTGCAAGTGACTCTTTATTTTTCCATACCTTGTGCACACAAATAAAATCAGTTGAATGGTGAAGTAATTGTGTTTCATATATCTTATAGTTAGATTTTCTCCTTTAAGATTCTGGCTCTGTGTTGAGACTTAGGTCTGTGAGTATGAAAAGCATTTCCAGACTTGAATTGAATTAGAAGTGCTCCATTTACTAGAATTGTTTGTATGTAGACAAATAAATAATCCCTATAAGCTGTATTGGCTTGTTTTCACATCCTTTCACAAGGCTTGAAGACACCAACTTGTTTTTTCATTACCCTAATGTTGGAATGATTCAATTTCAAAAGTGTTTCCTGTGTGTTTTTCCAAAGACTCTTTTTCATTCTCTAGATGCTAGCAGAAATTGCTCTCTGTGAAAAGAGGAGTGACATAAAGTGCTAGGGATTTTGGTTTAATTTTCTATTTAACTGTTATTTTCTGTTTATGAATGCTTTGGACCTCCAAATCTGGTGGTCAATTAAAAAGCTCAACCCATTCATTTGATCCAAAATATTGTTTGGTTAAGCATTTTGTGTGGCCAGAACCAAATAATCTTGTATTCTGCATGGAGTTTCATGTTAATCCTCATTTTACTTAAACTTCAACAAGCTTCAAAGCAAGTTTCAAAACTTTAGTTTGGAAACGACATAGCAAAAATTTTGACTTTTGAAAAACACGTTCATTTCACCCTGATTGCCATGTTTGGTGCAAATTCCTGACCAGTTCTGACTCATTTTAAATTGTGTTCACCTGATCAACAGGTCACCTGAGAGATATCAGTCAGCTTAATTCATAAGCTTAATTTACAAGAAAAGATTGGCCTGGATACTAAGTGAAGAAGAAAGCTTGATGATTTTATACTACTAGATGTGTATTGTGGTCTTTAAAAGAATGCCATGTTTAAATGGATTCTCTTTAGTTTGAAAAGAAAATCAAGTGTGAACTTTTCAAAGAGTCTTAAGAAATGTAAGATCCAAAGAAATAAAAATAGTAGATTTTCCTTCATGTGCCATGGAGTAGGGGTGAGGATTCTGTTGCTGCTCTGTGCTTCAGAGGTGAAAATTTAATCTTTTTCATGTGTCTTCCCCATCCAAGGGTGACCTTCCATTACTTTTTATATACCTGAAGAAGGGCAGAGAAGTTGAAACAGTGCATGGGAAACAACACTGGTTATTTAATATAGTCTGAGTGGTTAAATCTGAGAAACATTTATAGAATTCTAAGGAAAAAAGCAGCTGCAGTGCTCAGTTCTTAACAGTTGTGTACATTAATAGGAACCCAGAATGATTGTTGGATCCTTTGACATAGCTTGTACTATGTGTTAGAGTAAGTAGTTATTTTCTGCTGCATGGACCTTGCTACCTCTCCCCTAAAGCCTGTTTCCATTGCCAAGAAAATCACATCTGGTACCAAGAATCTGGGTCATAGATTAATTCTATGTTACAATAGAGTCTCAGGAAAATGGAGATATATTCAAAAAGAAAGAAAATAACTGGTTCAAAATCATTCCTATAATTGAAACAGTGGTTGATCCTGAGCAATGTTTAGGCCAAAAGAGAAGAAACAGCCAGCTGACACTGCTAATTGCTGTGAGTTGTGGGATTTTTTGCATTCAGAAACAACTGGGGAAATATTTCTAAGAGGTCTAAGAGCTTCAGCAAAGAATTGACAGAAGAAGATGATGACAAGCAGGAGCAAGACAAAGGCAGAGAGGGCTGTCACCTCTTTAAGGAAAGACAGCAGGAGTGGAGGCCAAAGGAGGAAAAGAGCTCCTGAAAGGCAAGGAAAAAGATGTTCAAGAACACAAAAAAATTCAGGACTTTCTTCCAAGAGGATGACCACTATAAGCAGATTAGTAGCAAATGTTGCTCGGTGCATTGGTAAGGAATAGTGAGGAAATCCTGCATGGTCTCTACCTCTCTCCAAAGCTTGTGCAGAGGGAATCAACAGCCTGTTTCATCTCTGGCATCCCCACAATTAAATGAATGTATATGGTGTAAATACCCTTCTACACAGTCTGGTCATCCAGATGAATTTACAGGAACACCTAACAGGTGTGCCCCTTTTTTGGCTGGTGTAGGTGGTGTCTCTTCCTGTCTAAATGTCATGTGTGGATCCTGGCAGCAGATGTCTACCTGCTCCAATACATTGTTTGGATCTTTTGGAACCGGAAGCAAAGTATGAATTTTGCAAGGCAGCGAGGTGGTGTGTAGGTAGTGCTGCAATGCTGGACATTATTTTGCTTAAGCCTCAATCGTCAAAGGCATGAGGGTATTTCACTTCTAGAAAATGAAAGGTCTTGACCTGTATTTGCCAAGTCTAAGTTCCATAGGAAAAAAAAAGAAAAGGTATTTTCACAAAAGGTGTGTTGGAAGGATAAGGACAATTAGTTACTGTCATTGCTTCTGAATACAAGAAGAATGAAGCTCTGTATGTGCTTTGACAGAAATATCTAAGAGCACGCAGTGGTATCTTAGTACTCAGAAGTGATTCAGGACTTAGCAAAAGCTATTGAATTTTTGTTAAAGAATCTGTGTTTCTGCTACTCTAAGAGAACTTTGAAACAAGCTGAGACCCCCCAAATAGCTCTGTGAATTTGATAAGAGAAGCAAATTTTCTGCATGGTAGGAAATCTGATGAGCATTGAGTTCTTTAACTAAACTCTCAGCAGAACATTTTGAAAGGAGACAAATAATAATTGTGCATAATGTGTATAGTCTGTCAACACATACTGTGCCAAGACACTCAGGGAATGGAGGCGGAACCAGGTGGTCACAGGCAGTATAGAGCAATCTGCTTAGAGCTGGCTGTGGGAGCTGACTCTGCTCGGAGGTGTCTGGAGACACATTCATGTGGTGCCGTACTCGGTTTTAAAAGATGTGCCTTTTTATGTTGCCTGATGCAGAAACCATCACTAATGCGACGGCCCGACTGCTGGGCTGAACACAGCTTGGAACACGGGGTTGTAAAAGATGTGCCTCTGTAGAGTTTCCTGGGCGTGTGCATACAAGACTACCAGGCCATGTTACTGGCTTTATTTTTTGGAACCTGCAGGGCTGGCAGCAACATAACTGGAATTACTCCTTAAGATTTCCCATTCAGATATACCTGAATTCTGTCTAAACACTTCAGGGTGGGATATTTTTTTTCTTTTTAAGTTTTTATATCTAGGGTGTAGGTATCTGCATGAGACTAGGCTCTCTTACCACATTTTCATCACATTCTAAGGGAGACCCTTGATTTGGTCAGATTAATGGTCAGAAATGCTCTCTAGGAACCATCAAATGGATCATAGTGGCAGTTTCACTGTAGCCTCAGCTACAAAGTAGACATCTAAATTATAGAGGACATTAATCATTAGACCTTAGACCTTTATTATTTAGTGCCCTGGCTGAGTAGGGAATAATCTCGTAAGGATGCTATAAGGATAAGAAAGTCAATGATCACAAGTTACTTAAAGAATATTGAGTTGTAGAACATGCTTACAACAATCTAATGATTTGAAACAACAGCAATTAAAAAATCAATGGGAAATACGTGCAGGGAGAATTTTCCGGATTCAGTCCATTTGGCTAATTGTTTTTCTTTGTTGGTTTTTTTTTTTTTTATTTTCAGTTATTCTTTTTTATAAAATGAATGGACTAGAAGGGAGAAATAAGGCGCCTGTGCCTGTTAAAGCACAGCCTTATGTGTTTGAAAAATGCTATTGTATTTCTCATCTATGATTAACATTTACATGGGTCTTTTGTCATCTTCATTCTCCTGCTGCTCAGAACAGCAGGAGAATGCAATTTTTGCCTGACAGTTTCAATACCATTAAAGATGCAGAATGACAGCAGTGGAAGCTTTTTAGCACATAGCTGCTTAAAAGTGAAATATGTTGGGTGACTTGGAAACTAACGGAACTATTCTTGGAGAGCACACCAGGGTATGGTGCATAGGTATATACACAGTGAGTGGGAACACAGATAATTCCACTGGCACAAATTCGCTTTAAGTCCTAGGAAATTATGGTACATTTAATTGCTCACCTCATAAAAACAATCTCAGCTTGTCATTCAAAAACAACTGGAGAAAACCTAACTATCTCCATCATGTATGTAAGAGACTACCTTATCTTCTCTTTAACAGGACTGTAACATAAGTGCAAGGGGATTGTGCTGCTGTTTTCCAGCTAATATGTTTTGTATACCTTGTGATATACGATATACACGGTCACTCCATGGCTGTGAGTCAATGGTATATCTGCTCAACATTCGATGCGTGAACAGATTCTGTATAAAATAGAAAAGGTTATGTGTGTGCTCATCACTGCAGAGAGGAAATCCCACTGGTTTATCTGCATGACGAGCCATTGGAGCCACGTATGCCATTTCAGCACGTTTCAGCCCTTGGCAAGAGCACAGGGCCAGGCTTTGTTAGAACCAAGGCACTTGGGAAGACCAAGTGATACAATCTTGTAGCATGCCTGTGTCTGATCAGACTCCTGTAACACCAATACCTTCAGATTTTGATAGAGTTGGAGAGGGTGTTAGGATTTTTATATTTGGTCAATTGTTCTAAAAACAAAGACGTGTATTTTATAAGAATTGAACAAACAGGTTGTTTTTTTAGGAACTTGAATAGGAACTAAATTTGAAAGCAATAGCACATTCAATCATTCTGATTTCAAATGAGGCTTGGATTTGAGTGAGCTGTAGAAATCTTATTAAACTAAATATTCTGTTCTGCATAAAATGAGGCATGCAAAGTTACACATGGATTTTTAAGTTGGTCTCTGCCCTTTGCATGAATTTTAACCTGAATGAAGAGAGAAGGGTAAGGAAGAAAAATAAAAATGCCAAATTATTCTACGAAGTATCAAGAATTTTACATTTTAATTTCTTTAGATAAATTATTTATTATTGGTTTATTCTGCAATTCACACTTTGTATAAAAGCACATTACTTTCTTTAATGTCAACATGAGTTCTTTTTCAAAGGCATGAAGCTATCAACCCAGACAACTTTGGAAATGTAGGTGCCTTGCTTTCTGTTTTATTTTCGATGAAATTAATGGAGACTGTTGTGTCAGGGTCACGGTCTGAGCCAGCAGAACTGAAGGAATAGCTGAGTCAGATTATAAAGGTAACCTTATTAGTCCTACTGGAGCACTGTAGTAGGAGTGCTGCTTGGGCCTATCTGGAGTCACTATGCAGACTTAAAAGCCTCATTTGGGAAGACTTGAGTTTGCTGTGTTTTGACAAAGGGAATCGTTTTTAAGGATAGCTATTACTAATTGAGGTCACAGTTTATAGAAACTTTATAGGATCAGCATCTTAGAGATCTATATACTGGGATCCTTATGCTGGGATTTTGAATAAGTGCATTCCCATGAGTTTGAATCTCTAAGGAGAGATATTTGCTTAGAATTTAACGTTTATGAGTGGTTACAATGAATTTTCCTGTCAGCAGGGAGTGAATCCCAGTTCTTTTGGACTGCCTAATTTGTCCCAGTTTATTTCAAAGTGAAGAGTTCTGCCAGTAAATTTTACCCTTTTTAGGAATTAATCTAGGCATTAAAACTACTTTTTAAAACATTTGGGGAAACACAAGTATTTGACAATCACGTGGGCAGAAAATCTGCAGACTATCCATTTTTTTCTCTGTCTTTCAACAGTTTGGTTTTGCTAGCAAAAATAGCATCTCTTAGGAGTACTTTCTTGAGCAGAGCAGCAGAACTGGCAGTCCTTTCTAATAACTAAAGCTTTAATACTTAACACAAAATATGCTGATAAATCTACGACATACACTTTCTTTTCCTTAAAAGACCACAAGAAGGTCAAGCCAATGAGCATAATTTCAGTACTTTAGATGTGGTGATTGATCACTGGATCCGCTCCATCTGTATGCTGTATATAATTTGAAATAATTATGAAATAGGGTTGAATAATTTTTATTTAGCTGCAAAAAGTGAAGGAAAATGCTTCTGACTGGCTACATACTTTAGCAGATTGTAAGACTGAAAGTTAAGGTGTTTTGTGTAACATGCAGTGCTGTCAATATATGCTGTAGGGTAACAGTTTAGAAATAGATATCAAGGACAGCAATAGGTCACAAGTACTTCTAATACTGCAAAAGTGTACTAATGAAACAGGAGGGATTTACTGAGGAAAAACAACATTATGGTATTTGCTTAGATACATAAGGGATCCAGTATGATAGTTTATGATGCCAGTTAAGGCTTTCATTAAAAAATAAACAAAACCCAAACCTTGGTAAAGAGCAAGAATACAGTTAGGTGAATACTTGGAAAAGCAAAGATCTAGATCTGCATCAGCTTCTGAAGTTTCCTAAATATAAACAGTGTTTGATTTGAGTCTGTCAAATGTTTTTGCCCAGCTGTGGATTGCTATGATTAATTGTCCTGGTTTCCGGAAGTTTTAAGAGCATTAAATTCAAGAGACCAAAGGCAGCTAATCAAGTAAAATTTATAAAACATAGTGCAAATTCAGTAATGTATATTCCAGAGACCATAATGCAGTCCATTCTGTGTTGAAAAACGCACATTGCTCAT
Organism: Ptilonorhynchus violaceus; assembly: GCA_013397565.1. Lineage (NCBI taxonomy): Eukaryota > Metazoa > Chordata > Aves > Passeriformes > Ptilonorhynchidae > Ptilonorhynchus > Ptilonorhynchus violaceus. Next base: position 77,497 of record VZRJ01000969.1, read on the forward strand.
TGTGTAGGGGTTTTTTTGGTTTTTTGTTTATTTGTTGGGTTTTTTTCACAAATACCACTGGTCACATTTGACAGCTATCTATTGTATTACAGTTTTACAGTTTCAACCACTGAATGTCTATTGACTTGAAGTGAAATCTGAAGTCTAGAGTAGTACAATTGAAAGATGATGCATTTTTGTGTCTGGGATACATTATCTGCAGTTGAAACAGAGGTTGGTTAAGAATTGCAGTTTCTCTGTACTTAAAAATCAAGTTATCTTTAACTTGGGTATCTCGCTTTAAGCTCTCAAATGCGAAAGTTTTGATTTCACTTGGTTAGAGTGGGTTAATTGTACAGGTCCAAACTGTTCTTTACATTCTGTAATTGTATGGTATTTATAGAGTGTTGTAGAAATGCTAGTTTTCTGCCAATGTACTTCATGGTAAGAGATCATGGTTGGACTCCTTTGCTCTCAGAGCAGTAACAAAAAGGGCCGGCTCTCTGGCTGGAGACACAAGGTGTCCTTTTTTGTGCAATTAGTAGCACTCCAATTGCTATAAGAAGTTTCAGGGGGACGTGTGGTAAGAAGTAGAGCAGTGTATCCTTTCTGTTTGGCTCAAATGCCTTTGTGTCCAGTGACGAGGATGTGCTGCAGTTTGGAGAACTGAAAGAACAAGAACTTTTCTTTTGGACCACAGCATATGCCTTTCTTAACAGTCTCCTTTAATGGGGCTAACCTTCATTTTAGCTCAGTGGCTTTATACAAAGGTCAGTCAAACATTAACTCCCCCACTGCATTTCTCAATTCTCTTTCATTCTCAGTATAGTCTACAGAATCTTAAAAACTTTCACCCTTCAGAAATATACCAATCAGCATTTATGGTTCTTTTAAAATGTTGCTGGTATTTATAAATGTTAGCAAATGGAAAATACTATTTATCCCCCTTTATCTTGACTTGTAGATAGGTTAGAAAGACGTATATAAGGAGAAGTAAAACATAACAGTGACATGTTTTCTTGAGAAAAAGATGACAAAGTTTCTAGCTGCTGTAAAACTTGACAGGCATTTTACAGCACCTGTAGCAAATGTGGTGTCAAAAATCATATAATCAATGTAAGTATTCATTTAAATTTTCATTATATTTGTAAAATTAATTTATGCAAAAATAGTTACAGACTGGTGTTTTCCCTTGGTTTCCAAATATTAAAGTATATTAAAGTATACTGTATCTTGTACAGAGGTTTTGTAACAAATCAGGACACGTAGGATGAATTTGTCATACTCGTATTCTGTTGTGCCCAAAGCTATTATTAAAATCGAAGTGTTCAGAGAAGAAAGGCCAGTGCAGTAACCAATTGGACCAGCCAGCTCACAGGCAAAAGTAGAGCATCATTCTCTCTGTTGAATATATGGTATTCTAGCTCATGGAGATATGTAGTTGGAGGGAAAAATGTGGCTGTTGTTCCACAGATTTTTTACAAATGGAATGCACCATTCACTCCCCTCTGCAAAGTACTATCTGAAGTAAAAGCCTTGGAGTAAAAAAAAATATATATAATTCACAGTGTCTCTTATGAAGCATTATTTCAGTGTTCAGGGATACAGCCAAGGGAATGGATGCCTAACTGTCTGGTGGAATTTGAAAATGGCCAGTGTGGTGAGCAACCAACAAAAGCTGGCTCTGTTCTGCACTTGTGCAATGCACTTTATTTATGGAGAAGGAATCTGCTCCTTAGGGTAGATGGTTATAACTTGTAATTCATGCACCAGGGTTTCCAAGTCATCTTTTAACGTGTGACTTCTGCGAAGTGTCACCTTCCACTGATAGCTGGCCCAGAGCATATACATCCTTGATAAAAACCGAGTATGACATTTAAGAGTAAAGTTTTCTCTAGAAGGTCTTTTCTGCCACCATACCTTGCCAGCCAGGTCACATCCCAGGCTTTCCCTCCAGCCTGTCTGGCCCCTGCCACCACACCTGGCTGTGTGCTGCAGGGATGAGGGCCCACTGCCTTGCCCTTGCTCCCTGCCACCTGGACACCAGGGTAACACTCATTAACTTACTTACATTAATGTGCTTTCTTGCCTCAAAAGGACATGACATTGTTCTCACAAGCCTGTGATTACTGACAACTGTAAGACACTTCTGTCCCATTCCATTCCATTAAATAAACCCCTACAAATCTGGGTGAAAGAATGCATTACCAGTATGTAACATAAGAGCAGTCTCCAGGGCAAATGTCACTTAATGTTTATAAGTTAATGGTAATAAGAGAAGGAGAGCTAAATTGCCTAGTTAACCTGGGAGTGTTTTAGTTGAATAGAAGCCAAAAAGCAAACTTGCATTAGAGTGCAATCTATTAAAATGCAGTCTACCAGTCAGTAGTCCTAGGGTGGCATATAATCCCTGATCTGGGAAGTTTGTTTACTTTTTCTCAAAATTTTAGTGTCTTTGATGGATTCAGTTCCTTGTACATTTCCATGGTTCTTTCCTGACTTGCTCTTAAGTGACTTCAGAATATACTCATGCACTAGTGAAGTGAGTTGAGTTGATCTGCTGTCCTGCCTTTGGCTGGATCATGACAGAACTATGACACATATAAAGCAAAATTTGGGTTCAGGTCTAAAACTGAGGGAAGAAAAAGAGCAATGCCAAAATCGTTTGACTTTGACTGATGTTGAATTTTTGATTCAACATTACTAACCTCAACTCAGAGCACTTTTGAGTGCTGTCACAAATGCAGCCCCAAATATTGTGAGGAAATTTTGTCCTTTTTGGAGACTGAAGGGAATTAAAAGGGGAGTGAATACTCCCAGCTGCAGAAGAACTTTCAAACCAGATACCTTCTTCTTGCATTAGTCTTTGACATTGTGGAAATTATTAATGTGTGTCCTAGTAGTCATCATGGAGACACTAGCCTCTTAGAAAGTTTTGGTTTTGAAGGAAGAAATACATGACATTTAGAAGTCAAGAAAAAAGAAGGGCTGAAAAAATTATCTGAAGCCATATCTCAGTTTATTGTCCCTTTACAATATCTTATCTTACAACTTTATGGGTAGTAACAGAAAATACACCTGAAATCACAAAAGTCTGTGTCAAACATTTCTCCTTTTTTGAAAACTGACTGCAAGTTCCTGTTAAATTCTCCCCTCTAAACATGATATAGCTGAGACAGCCATAAGCCTTCCAAAATGGAAGAGTGTAGTAGTAAACCACATATTAGACCAGCAGCAGTAACTTTGAGGCATCCTGCAAGCCACACATTTCCTGGGATTGATGATCGAGAGCAAAAGTTAATGACTGCTGCTAATGTCACCAATGCATACTGTTCCTTAAGATCCCACCAAAGACTGTTCATGTCAGAGCAATCATTTCAGTCTCTCCCAGGGTCATATGATCAGCTTCCTCAGTTTTATTTCCACTCTCTGGGGTGAAAAAACTGCCTGAGAAAAGAAGAAAATAGAAATATTTATAGCTTTGTGTTATGTCTTTCTCTCTTCAGAAACTAGCAGGGTTCCTGGCTGCTGCTGTGGATCAGAAGTGTGCAGTAACTGCTCTCTATTTATAGCCCTCCTTTGAGACTGGGATTAGACTGACAAGGAGTCACTTAAGCAGTTGACAAGGACAATGCAGTTCATAAGAAACCTGCTTGATGGTGTAGGGTCACTTTTACTGCAGCTGGCTCATAATGTAATTCATAAGAAAGTTAGGTCACTTTTATTTCAGCTGGCTTGTATTTTGGGTGGGATCCAAAGAAGCAGAAGAATCCCAGGAGAGTTCACTCTGACCATATCATACATAAATCACTCCACTAATGCTTAATGTGAATGTCCTTGGTCTCTACCCTGGTTTGGGCTCTTTGCACCGATGTTTAAGTGCAAACCAGGCACTCCCAAGGTTTCCTAAGCACCAGTTCGTCCATATGGACCACGGAGTCTTGGCCTGGTGGATATGTTTGACCCTTTAATTACTCTGGTGCCTGAAAACTACTTTGCTTTAAGGTGTGTAATATAACTATTGAGCTCAGGGGAGTGAGTTGATCCTTTCTCAAGGTTTTGGGTCTCTGCCAGTACAGTCAATATCAAGGACATTAAGGGTGACATCCAGGTCATACACTCATGGCAAATAATTAGAATAGAGGAGCCTACCACTATCTATTGACCTTACAGGTCTGGACAGTGGGAGTCATGCATCTTTACATACGTTATTAGAGGCATACAAATTCTCCTAGGTGCTCTGTGAAGATAACTGGTTATATCCCTGGTTATATACTCTTCCAAAATTACTTCTTACATAAAGGAAAGAAAAAAAGTGGCCACAGGACATTGATCATGCTCTCCTGCTTTCACATCATGCATGTGAACTGGTATGGCAACTGCAAAGCATGATCTTCTATTATTTAGTAGATCTTACGGAATTTCCATTGTGGAAACCGTGGTGAGAAAGCAGGGTGCTGGTGCGCTGTATATATCTGTGGGTGAGTGTATGCAACCGACTCAAGATGATGCATTAGTGAAACACAACTATAAGGGGATGGAAATTTGCACCAAATAAAGTAAAATAAGCAATTAAATTTTTGTGTGCCTACGATAATTATTTTAAAAGTCTGCAGAAGTAAGAGATTTGCCACTTACCAAATACGTAAGCAATAGTACCAGAGTTGCACAGTACAATGACACTGAAAAAAATTTGTGTTTTTCTGGGGAATGTTTATTGGTGATAAAAACATGAGAATTATGCAGGGATAGTCAGGGAATTGGTCTCTATGAGTTATGACGATGTCATAGATCAGTAATCTTAGCTGAATGGAAACAAAAGCACACAGTAGATTTGGCAGTAATTAGTCATAATTTGCTTTATTTTGTTCAAAACAAAGTTCTTTTCAGTTAGAAGGAAGTATATTCATGTTGTTGGTAGGAAAATCTCCATTCATATTTCTGCCCAAGTTTTTTTAAACCACTGATGACAGAGGTGGTGCCAAAGAATACATCACAGATTTTGTATGAAATGCAGTAGATGCTGTGAAAAGTCTTGAGTTTTGCAATTAGTTTTTTTTATTAACCACATTTTCCCTGTTGTGTAACATAGGATCTGGAAATATTAGGTAGATTTAATAGGTACAAAATTCTAATCTAGTGAACTTCTTCACACAAAATATGGTTAAACTGCGGAACTTATTGCCCCAAGAACTTGTTGAGATCATAGATAGCAGCAACAAAACCCAAACTGACTTACTGTATGGAAATCAAGAATATTAATGTTACCAAAGCATACAGGAGTCATCGTTCATTTTGGAGACCATATAGGTTTTTGCCTCCAAATCTAAATAAAAAATATTTATAATACAGAGAGTGGCTTTGAAGTAGCAGAAGTTAATTGTGTGAATGCTTGTTGTAATTGATGTATAACTTTCATTTGGTTTCTTTCATCCACAATATATTTGGTTTCTTTTACCCAGTCAAATACACATATTGACTGCTGGATATTGAGAAGGCATTTTAGAAGGAGAAGTTCTAGCTTTTCAGAGTATAAACTTGGAGAACAAAAAAATTAACTGTCACTTAGCCCAGAGACAATTGTACCTGAAACTCAAGTGAAATTTTCCCTAGAGGATCTGCTTTGGCTCATTGGCTACAGCTGATTTCTGTGAGGGTGAAAGGAAGGAAAAAGAGTTCTTAGCAAATACAGCTTCCAACATTCCCCTTCTTTTCCAAAAGTAAAGTTACTGATAGTAAAAAAAATTAAAAATACTGGAGGCATCCAAGCTTGGTCTGGCTGTGAAGTAGCTGGCTGAGGTATTTTAGTATAAGTCTGCTTTGCCAGATGTTTAATGTTTATTCTTACACAAGAAGTCAGCTAATTTCAAGAAACATTTTACATTTTTGCAGTGTATGTGAGGTGCCAGCAATTCTAGAATGGGGATGGGATGGCTCTGGTGACCAGTAGCTGCTACTCACTTAGATCTGTAAATCTGAAATACTTTCTGCATTAAGCAATGTACTTTGTTCTTTGCAAACAAAATGTGGTTCATTCTTTGAGAGGACAAGAAACTATATGTAACACGAGTGGGTTTAGATTGGATATAAGGAAGAGGTTTTTTTGTGATGAGGGGGGTGGGACCCTGGAACAGGTTGCCCAGAACAATGGTCCATCATTGGAAGTTTTCAATGTATAATTGGGTGGGGTTTTGAGCAACTGGATCTAGTGTGAGATATCCCTTCACTTGGCAGGGAAAAGGGATTAGATGATCTTTGATGGTCCCTTCCAAACCAGAGCATTCTGTGATTCTGTGTTGCTATGTCTCTTCCAGCTTAATTTTTTTTTTCAATTAAAAATACAATTTTTTTGTCAAGCAAATATTTTGATGATTTCATATTTATGTTTCTGGACTGTGTTGGTTTAAATAGACTCCCAAATTCCCCAAGATATTTATGCTGATATTCTGTTATGTGAAGCAATGTTTAGAAAAGTAACATTAATGACTTTAGAAAAATAGAAACCCTGTATGACTGTGGATCAAGTATTGACTTTCTTTTTCAGCTATTTATTCACCATTTTCAAAACTTCTCAGCAAGGCAAGTGATTTTTTTTTCTGTCATGAATTATGAGAATAATTTCTTTATTGCCTGGTCACAGGGTTTCTTACATAACCTGATCTACATGATCCTCATTTCTCATTAGATTTATACCTGCCTAAATTTCCTTGTGATTTTTCCTCTAAATCATGTTGTACATTGCAGGGAAACCAAGATCAAAAATTGATTGCTACAGTGGTTTTGTAAGCAGTTGCTGTTTCACTGGCCACAAATAACCTGAACTGAGAGTTAAATTCACCATTACATTATGCCAATTTTATTCTGATATAATTCTGATGATTCAGCTGAGCAACCATGAGGTAAAGATTAGTGATGATGAATCATGATTTGTTTGGTTTTTTTATATTTTCTGAATATAAAAGTTATATAGTAAGTACTGTTTGCTCTTCACAGAGTAACTATGTGGGGAAACATGCTTTTCCTGAATGTAAAAGATGAAAATCTGGCAGCAGTTAAAAGAAAAGCATTAGAGTGTACAGGGTTGGATTGGATACCTCAGTGAATTACTTGCTTTGCAGTACTGCTGGTGGTGATCTTGCTTCTCTCAGGACCCGTTTGGAAATAAATGAATATATCTCTTGGGAAAGAGGCACATGGAGCAGAGTTAAGGAAGGGATTATACTTTAAAGAATTCAGAACAGTATCTGGGGTATACTCTGTTCCCATAAGCAAAGAGGGAACTTCCAGAATCAACTGATGTGGTCTGTAATTTCCTATTTCCATAAATTGGCCAGCTGCTCAGAGTTTGGAGACTCAGTGCTTCCCAAAACCAGGGTTCTTGAAGGCTAATGGTAGAATCAAGCCCTCTGAACTTAGCTCTGGTGCCCTCTGCCCAGGACCATCTTCCCTTGGGCATTCATTGCATATTCCAACTAAATTTTCATCTTTGCAAATTTTTACCCTGTTCTACTACTTCCAATGCTTTCATTCGCTCTTGAATACAAACATGTTGTTCATGTTCTAATTCAGCTTCCTCTTGTGAATTAGTTTTCAATTTTGCAAATAAACTTAAGACAATTGACTCTTGCTGACTTTATGTTTCTAATAACTGAAACACTCATTTGGCTTCTGCTTTGCTTACCCAAAGAGCACACTGTGATTTTGTAGGCCTGTCTACTGAGGTGGTCCCCCAAGCGAGGACAGTTGTATTTTATTAGTTGGCTGTATGGATTCAGTTATGTAAGGAACATAAAAATTCCCTTGCACTGTTCATAAATGGCTACATTATTAAAAATAAAAAGGAACATTTATGTGGGACTGAATGACAGATAGTTTTAATGAAGCATTCTCTTCTTTGCTATGTATGAGGAAGAACCCTGTGATATGTCTTACTTCACCAATCTAATCTGCTGGGAATCAGGAAAGGTATGACAACTTCAGTCAAGCTAATAGTGCCAGATAACTAATGCTAAGTGTTATGTATGAATAACAACAGTTATAATGACTTGGATGGACACTTCAATGGATATTTTCCTTGCTATACACAGAACTGCTAACATCCACATTTATGTTGCAAATGGTACAGGGGAAAAATATTAGTCATTTGTGTCAAAAATTAAAATGGAAATCTTACAGGGCATACGTTCTGTTCTTCTATTAAGCTTTAGGGTAAAATATGTCCCCTTCTGTTGCATGCTGAAGATTTTTATAGGTTTGTTCATATGCCAGTCTTTGCAGCATGTTAGTTGCCTATTGAGAAACCTGTCCTTCAGCATTTTATACCTGCATGTGGTGCAGAATCCTGATATTCACAGTTTCCAATCTGCAGCTATGTCTTTTCCCTGGGAGGAAGAGCTTCAGGTTGCAGGCCTTTTCCCAACAAGTACAAAGACATTGTCAGCTTCTACATCATGACAGACATATAATCCAAAATTTATGTGGACTTTGGAAAAATCTATTTGTCTTGATGCAAACTGCATCGGACAAATGCTGGGTAGGGGACTGTGAATAGAGTGTGCTGTGTACAGATGGGTTACTCCATGTCTTCCATGTGCTCATTTCCTCTTGCATCAAAGCAAGGCAATAGATTTTCTGTAATAAGGATGTGTCAAGTCTAACATAGCTTCTGAGAAGAATTCTTTACTGAAGTTGTATTTGCCTGATGTATTTTTTTTCCCTTGGAAAGCTCATGAATGTATCTTTGTTTCATATCTAGGATGGTGCTTGAATTATAACCTTGAGTAATTGTGTGGAAAAACATACTTGCTCTGTGCCCCCCAAAATAAATACGCAATCAATAACTCTTGTGTGTATAGTTCGTCTGTAAGAAATTGCTGCAATAATCAAGAGAAGCTAAGTGATAAACAAAGACAGAGCAATAATACATATATTTGTTGAAATGTTGATTTAGCAGAGAAGAGTCCTTGTTTGAAAACTTTGGAGATGTAATACAACAATTTACTATTGAAGCTGAACTTCTGGTTTGAGAAATTAGAAAGTTGAGAAGTATACTTGAGGAAAGTGAAGCTCTTGTTGCCACTCTTACCACTGGTGGTACCAAACCAAAGTAAGTTTGGGTATTCATGGGCAAAAGCATTTAAAAGGCTCTAAATAAAGCAGATCTTTGCAGGGATCTGAGGTCTTCCACTTACAATAATATGAGGTATTTTTGATGCAAGTGCTTGACAACTTTTTGACTGGGATTCTAGCACACGACTTGGCCGACTACTTTGACTGGCTGTGCACAGTGACTTCTCCTACAACAAAAGATGATTTCTCTGAACCTGTGACAGCACTACAGCAATCTAAAAAGATTCATTCCACATCTGGATTTTGGTTCATTAAATGATTAACAAACATTATTTGGTATGTCCAGAGGACAACACGTTAATAAAAAAATACTGCATTTCTTTTGTTAAATAGTAATTAAAACATCCCTGAAAAGTAATGGTTGCTTTATGAAGTAGCGTAAGACTTTGAATGTGTGTGAGAAAGAAACAGGAATGAAGAGAAAATCAATAAAATCTTTGTTATTTTTTTTTAGTTGCTCTTTTCCAAAAAACCTCTCTCTGGACCACTTAGATCACATCTCATTGAGACATTTACTTTCCATCTGCGAACTATAATTTCCTATGGGATTTGTAATGGAAAAGCGGGATCCAAGTGTAATTTGACTATATTTCACTATTCTCAGGGAGTTTGCAGTATCTTTGCTTTGGAACCCATTCTCTTTTGGAAAATGCTACAGAACAGCTGTCTTATTTTTTCAGTTTATAGTTGGGCAGAAGTAGCTGTAAAACTAAGCTTTCAATCCTGTACTCAGACTGCTGCATGGGGATAGCAGAACTGCTGGATAGATCAACTTTAATTTTGCCACAGAGTCTGCAAGGAACAAAATTATGTTCTGGAAAGGTTTTCAGTGATTTGCTGAGTATATGGATCCAAGCATGATGTATGGCTTTGTGTTCTGTTCATTTTATGTGTAACTGGAGAGCCCAAGTATAGTCACAATTTTTAGCAACCATATGGGGAGTGGAAATGTTGCACTTTTGTTTATGAATCACATGCTGAGTTCCCAGAAACAGGAAAAAAATTAATTTTTTAACTCACAGTCAAAGGCTGAATGCAGGAATCATAATACAAGTTTAGGGTAAGATTTGTCTTAAAAATCAGTTCTGTGAACTGAGGAGTTATCCCAATTTCATCTGATTTTAAAATAACGTTCTATTACTTGGGATCTATTAAAACACACTCAGCATTTTACAGGGTGAAGTTTGGAAAAAGATCTAAAACATTAGTAACTTCAAGCAATTGCAGGATTAAAATATATATGGCTGTATCAGTCAGTAAAAATCATGGCTTTTTTTGGTTGAGTGATACTTAGGTGTTCTAGAATAATGTCTTTTTGTTCTAGCTTTCTCATTGTATTACTATACCACTATCTAATCTACAGGCCAGTCTTCAGAACTGATTACCTCTGTGGTTCTCTGAGAATATGAGAGGGGTAGATATTAAGTCAGAACAGACAAAGAGGCCACAGACATATGTACCCTTATCATAAATTGCTGTCTCTCTGCTTTAGAATAAAATTTTCTAGGGAAAAGATTCAGCATCCTGTAAGGAATGGGGAATGTTTGGTTGCATTTCAACTGTGTAGGTATAAGTGATAACATTATCATAGTAAATACACGTACAAAGAGCATGGTCAGATTAGAAGAGCAATGGAAACAGCCCAAGTTAAAAACAGCTACAGAAACCAAAATCGAACCCATTAGATTATAGAGGTAATAAAGAATGCAGTACATGCAATCACATTATAGAGTGTAAGACCATACGGCAACAATGTAAAAGCAATGGGAAAATATAGGAAAGAAGAAAAGGAAAATATTGCAATTTATAGAAGCTTACAATGTAAACAAAGTTACAGCTTGACTCAGTAGGTTGCAGGAAGATTATACAAAATTTCACAATGAATGTATGATCCTGAATAGGACAGTTTCTGCTTTAGATTTCCCTTATCTAAGTGACAAAAGTATTTTTAAATTACAAGAACTTGATTGTAAGAAAATACTTTATGTTTATTGCATGGTAAAGATGTTGTCCCGGTTATGTAGATGAAAAGTCGTGATCTCTGACCCCTCTGAACTTGAGTCTACTTGAATTGTTTAGTTTTGTTCCCAAAAGGAGACATGCTTGTATATGTCAACCTTTCAGACTTTCTGAACGCACTTAACTCCAGCACACAGTATCCCATAGTTATGGGATGGAAGGAATGTGGGAGTTGAACAACAAAAGTTTATAGCTGACCTATTAATCCCAGAGGTTCAGAACAATAGCACAAGAAAATTCTTATGTGTATTGGTACAATGGCATTGCCACAATAACATTTCCAGTGGGTTTCATTGAAATGGAAAGGACAGATTTGTAAGGAAACTTGTCAAAAAGAAAAGAAAATACTTCAGAGGCTAATAACAAACTTAGGTGTTTTCTTTTAGCATAAAGTTAGAAAAGAAATAAGGTCTCAGTATAAAAACTAGTTGTAAAGGGATTAAACCTTCAGCAAAATTGAATCATTTAGGTATTTTAACCTTAGTTCTACAGATGAGGATAACAACATCCCATTTGATTGAATCCCTGCTTGAAATACTCAGTTCTTCTGTATGTCTGATAGTGTGGTCTCCTCAAAAAGCCAGACTTGCAGTTGGCACTGCAGCCTGTGCTAGTTCACTATTAGGGGGAAGCTTCTGTCCTAATCGAATTAGCAGGGAAGTAAGGAAACAAAAGAACCATTATTTCAATATATTATCTCCTTCATCAGACTCCAACAACTACTTTCTTTTTTATTGCTCCCTGCAGTATAACCAAGTTAGATAGATTGTGCATTACCTCCACAACCATTGTTCTCTTGAACAAATGTTGCAAAGATAAGCATTTCCCATGCTGTTGCTCTGTTTCAACAAACATGTGAACAAGAACAAAGTCTTCTGAACTAAATCCATGTTTGAATCACAGACTGAGTGAAATCATTCTTAATCAGGCATCACTGGATATGGAATAACGAAATGACTACACTCCCAGGATGTGTGACAGTGAATTATAGTTACTGTTTTACTGCTGGAAACAAAGCAATGCCATACACATATATATTCTGTGTCCCTCTTTTTCTTTAAATACACAATGAATCTGCTTGTAAAACAGAAGGTGAAGTGTGATGGGAGAAGTAGTGAAAGAAAATACTGATTGTAGGCAAGAGGGTGTTCTCTTTTATTGAGTTTATTTATAGGAGATGATCATCAAAGAAGGCTATGCAAAAGACCAAATTGCATTCTGATAATTTGGTGCAGACTCTCAAAACAAGCTGACTTATTCTGTTTTAGGTGAGGAGCAGACCCTATCAGAAAACATTCAATTCACTTTCCTACAATACCAAAACCTATACTTCCAGCTACATCTCTAGAGGTTTCCATCCTGTTTCTTCTTAAGTAGCATGATTTCATATAACTGCACTTCTAGTCCTTTTCCTTTTTTTTCCTTTTCCAGTAGAACTGTGACAGCATAAAGTGATTACTCTGCTGTAGGTGAAAACTGAATTTACAGTAAATGTGGGTGTTCCAGGATGTCATTAGAGTCTGTAGTGGCTCCAACCTGATATAGCTTTTGTGCTGTGGTGGAAATCGGATTAGCTTCCTTTGAGCAGTATATAAAGTCAGCTCTCTGTATCAAAACATACAACACATTCAAAACAAGGTTATTTTGAGGCCTTATTATTTAGAATCTACATATATTGTTCACTGAAGAGAATGGAAGATTGTCTGTATATCCTCATCTTAGATGACCATTATTACTTAAGATTAGTACAGAAATTAAATTGGAATAGGAAGAATCCTCTTTTTCTGAATAGCAACTGATCCAAGTGTATATTCTGTCTAAATTACGTAGCCTCTCCTAATCAAGGAGTTGGCCAGATTTATTGCATTTATTTTTTACTGCTCCAAATTTCCAGTCTTTAAAATTAGAAACAGTCTTCCTGCTCCTCCATAGCTGTATTCAACAGCCGATGTAATTAATGCTTGCTCTTTCAATAGTGCCTGGAGAGTGATTACAGGCAGCTCTATTCACAAGTACAGCACTCCTGCTATTGCTATAGCCTGGGTATACATAATACAACACTGGGCTACAAAATACAACACAATCTCTGATTTTTGACAAAGAAAATGTGTATGAATGTGATCCCATTAAGGAAGAGCAATACCTTATGGATTAATAGATTAATTAAGCCTTTGGATTCTGTGGTGAGAATTATTTTGTAGTTTAATTGTCAGCAAATATATGAGTGTGAGTAGAGAAATCTGACTATGAAAATAAATACAAATTCTCTCCTGCTTGCAGCTTGAAGTTTGCCTCATAAGTCTGGCAAAACAAAATCATGGCCACATTAAAAGCTGATTTTAATATGAAAGTCCAATTTTAAAATGCAAGGAATCTTGACTAATTACTTTGTGCCTTCCGATTAGTAGTCCTTGAACTTTCATCAAATGTATTCCATTTAAGAACTGTAGTGACTATTAAAAGTAAAACAAATTCCCATTTTCAGGATTCATGTTTTAATTTCAGAATTTTACTTTTTAGAAAAGCTTATGCTTTTTAGCTATAAGTTCTGGCCTGTTGTCAACCAAGACTTTAAAGTAACTACATCTAAACAGTTAGTTATCTAACAATCTGATTTATGTACTTGGTCCTCAGTAACCTGCTCTAGCTGATACAGTTGTGAACTAGAAGATTGGACAACAGTATCCAGAGGTATTTTCCAACCGTGATAATGCACTGATTCTTTGATTCTACTCCTCATTTCAACTGTAATTCACTTAAATTCACAGATACATGCAAATGATGTAGGTACCCTAAATTTAGATTTTTTTAGGAAAAATCTTGACTGAAATTAATTGGTTAACTCTATTTATCTTATTTCAGGCCTGGTTTATGGAGCTATAAAAAAGAGAAAATTTCCACAATGTAGGAAGGAAGGGTTATTTACATAAAGAAAACAAATTATATCATTTATTAAATGTGTGTTGGTATATTATACCATATGAAACTATTTCAGATGTAGTGTTTTTCTACCATTATTCCTTTATCTACCTCTAAATTAGTTATGTTGTATGTCTGAGAATTCTCTTAGTTGCTTGATTCCTTTGTTACCTTCTAGAAATTACCTCTGATAAAAAGACTTCTCATTTAATATTTTCCTCCTGGGCCACATCTATGTGTGTTATTCAAGGCACAATTTAATAAAGGTCAGAATCTCTGTAATTTTCTATGAGCAGAAATTATCTAGGAAGTGTTAGAATTGAGTGAAATGTGCTCTGCAATTGCACACAATCCCAGAATCAGTCTTCTTAGAACAACACAGTCAAATCATTAACATACTTACAAAGTCTGTCTGAGAATTAGAACAACATTTGCATCTGTACTGCATATTTCATATTTGCAGTTCAGCTTTAACTCCCTTTTCCTGGTCTTGATCCAGTAAAACGTTTTCTCCTCAGAAAATTTGGATGCAAAGGTAACATTGCGGTTATTTCCCTTTGAAAATGTTTAACATCTGGCTTGGTTCAAATGCTTAAACTGCCCAAAGCTAAAACTTCAAACATAAAAGGGAAACACTATTTCAATTTTAATGCTTTCAGGAGATGTTCACAGTCAGAGTCCTCGTAAAATCATGTTCACTCGTGGGCAACAAGTCCTCCTCAAGAACGGGGAAACCTGTTTCAAAGGCTACAGCACCTGACAGTCCCTGCATACGTGTGTCAGCATGAGAAGTCATTGCACCTATGGGTGTTGACAAACAACAGCAAATGTGGAAGAAAGCTAGTGAGTTGAAAGGCTGGTCCAAATTCGTCTGCAGTGCTAGCAAAGGCAAATTTTTCAGAGGGAAGACTGCTGGACTACTGCGTGACTGGGGTGTGGTGCCCTTGTTAGGGGAAAGGGAAGGGCCAGAGCTGAAATGGAAACCTGTGCAAACTTCCTGAAGAGATGAACAGGGTGTTCTCATTACTGTGGGGGGAAAAATGAGATGTGGAGGGGTAACCACTGCACTTGGAGTAGCAAACTCTAAAATCCAAAGTACCTGTCCTCTTAAATATACACATTCTTTTTGAGTTTTGGGAATGCCAAAACTGGCAGAAGAGCCATGCTGTGATGTTTCCCACCATATACAGAAACTACCTGTCCCTCTAGCTGTACTTAAGAGCAATTTACCTGAATATGAACCCTGAAATAAATGCAGGTCATACTCGTCAGATAGAACTTGTGCTTTAGAATTACAGATTAATGTAAAATATTTTATGTTTCTGTATCTGTGATAGAGACGAGCAAGTATTTTACATTAGTTGAAAAATAATCCTTGTATCTATTTTAAACAGAAACTGCTTGGAGAATTGTCTTGACATTACAGAATATGTGTAACACACATAATTCTAGGTAGCTGTCAGGGCCACAGAGTGGTAAGCAATGAAGCTGCAGAGTGTTACATAATGGCTCCTGTCTTGAAGATGTTACAGTCTGAAGAAGACAAAGACAGTGAGAGACAAAGACTGTGAAATACAAAGACACAAAGACCCATAGAAGGGAAATAAAAGAAAACCTCGAAGTTCATATTAATATTGAAAATAGTAATAGCTTTTATTTTTTTGCAAAGTATTGCAGACTTATCACTTCAAATTGCTTTACAGACATTAAGCAACTTAAGATGAAGAGGCTTTTGTATCAGAAAGTGTGATTTATTTCTAATTCTACAACTATGTACCAATTAAACTTTCAACATGCATCTTGTTAGCAAATTGTCAGTTTTCTGGCCACAGACTGGGTATCATTTGTTCTTAAAAGTCCTGAGCATTGAAATTGTGACTGACAAATGAGAGCTGTGTTTTACATGAACATATCCTGAGCTGTATTTCTGAATGGAAACCAAAGGAAGCCATAGATATCAGAAGCCTATAATGTGAAGAACAGGGTACTTTGCTCCTCAGAGTTTTGCTTTGCTGCTTAGAGTTTGTGCTTTGCTTCATAACCCAAAGAGAGAGGGAAAGGTTTTTAACATAAACTGATCAATGTTTCCAACACAGCTCTTAGGTGAGGTAAATGACTTCCAAGCATGACAGTGATTTACAACCTGTCCCAAATCGTGATGCTCAGTTTTGAACAGCTCTTGTTTTGACTAGTGCTCTGACTGTGCTCAGCTGTCTACAGTAGACTTTAGTGGCTTTTTCTGCTAGCACTAAAAGTCTTAAATTTTTTTACCTTGATACATGAAAAGTTAAAAAGTATTCTTAAGAAATTTTTATCAAGTAGGTGTATAAGAAATTGCAATCTTAACAAGAGAGACCAAACTGGAGAACATCTTTGTAATCTTCACGTCATACTGAAATTGTGTATTTACATATTTGTTTTTATGTAATTTTAAACAATTGCAATCCATGCTTCCTTCCAAGTGATTCATGGGCTATAATAAAAATGAAAGCTCAAAGACATGAAGCCTAGCAAATCCCAAAGCAAAGCATGATCTTTTACTTCATATCTACGGAACGTTATAGAGATTTCTCTTTCAGAATTGTTTTGGAGCACACTGAGGAGGAAACATAATATATCCATTAGTTTGGAAGTAAGACTTTCCTTCAGCAAGGTCTGAGCTCCTTTCCAAAAAATTTTCAATATTATGTTAGTTATTCTCATTAGAAAAAGAATAGTAGTTTTATATGAGACCTTATATATTTATGAAGTGAATAATATCATTGCCTCACTAAAGAATCTGAAAGACAGTTCAAATTGGCAATGTTACTGTAAGCAGATCATACATGTTAGACTTCATGGTAAAAAGACTGGTAAAAAGTGATGTGCCTAGTAAGTAAATTCCTGATATCTACAGAAAGATTTCCAACATTTATAAGCTGGTTTATTTTGTAAGATAGAAATCCAGAGACAAACCCTATATGAAATTTCACAGTGGTGTGAGTGTAGGCATTTTGGGCCTGATCCAAACACCTTAGAGCTCAGTTCACTGATCTCTGTGGACTTCAATCGTCTTTGACCCTCAATGGAGCTTTTGCATCTTATTTCAAGGGTAGAAATATGCTGTAGCTCTGCTCCAGGTTTTCCTCTAAAGCCTGCTCTACCAGGACTTTCCTCTGGGATTTCCAGAGGTCTGCCCACTGCTCCTAACTCTTTGAGGTGGGAAAATCTTAGAGAAATGCTCCCACCAATATTGATACATTTTAATTAAAATAAATCTTTGTCTGCATTGGCCAGCTTGTACAGTAAATCATAATTCAAAGCTCCATGAATGGGGTAAGTGGATATATATATAAAATTACAGTAAGCAATAGCACCATATTACCATATCAGTGTTGAGCTGTTAACAAATTAATAACCTGGTGTTTGTGTCTATTGATTACATATATGGGAGCTCTTCTTTTTTCTCAGTAATGTAGCCTCAGCGAGGTTTCTTTCTTCTTAGAAATGTAAGGAGGCACTGTTTATAAGGAATAATTCGCTAATGATTAGGGATCTATGGTGGGTCTCTATTGTCTTGGACCATTCAGGTGTTATACCTTTCCTGTTGCATCTGTTTCCATTTTATTGCCTGCTTGGGATATGAAGGATTCTCTTTCAGCTGACTGTGTTTACATAAAATTGAATCAAAGTTATGCATATAGTAAACTGACTTTGAAATAGAAAAAGAGGGAAATTATGGTTTTTTCTGTCCCTTTTCCACTAAACAGAATTTGAAAAACCAGATCTTGTGATCCAGTCTTGCAAGGTGATGAGACTTTACATATCTGATGAAATCAAATTGTGAGAGGGTTACAGAAAGGAACGAGTTCCACAGCTGGTGATTTAGGTAGTGTAGTTGCATGTGCCTCTTCATTGCCTGTTTTAAGTTCATCAGTTCATCCTTTAAGAAGGAGTTGTAATTTCTCATGGTTTTTTCCGCTAGTCTGCAGTCGGTAATATTTTAATCACTGAAGTGAATGTGTGGAGACCGAATATATCCTTTGCAATCTTTATGTAACTCTTCAGAACAGTTCGTGCTGCTCTCTGATTCACTGAGCTACTAGATCACCTCTGACATTTTGTACTTTTAAAAAAGAACTGATAAACAATCTGTGGGCTTCCAGTATCTAAAGTGAGCCAACAAGAAAGATGGAGAGAGACTACGAGAGTATGTAGTGACAGGACAAGAGCAGAAGGACAGAAGCTGAGAGTAGGTTTAGATTAGATACTAGGAAAAAAATTTTAATTGGGAGGATGGTGAGGCACTGGCATAGGCTGCCCAGAGAAGTTATGGGTGCCCCATCCCTGGAAGCATTCAAGGTCAGGTTGGATGGGACTCCGAGCAACCTGGTCTAGTGCAAGGTGTCCCTCCCCATGGCAGGGAGGTTGGAACGAGATGATCTTTAAGGTCTCTTCCAACACAAATCGTTCTGTGATTCTATGACTCCTCCATAAGGACTTCAGATTTTTCCAGGACACACATCTATATGCCATCTTGCCTGTGGAAGAATGTGATTTGCTCCCATGTTTTTGAAATTTATTTAATGTGACACTCATATAAGTGGTCCTTTAAAAAGTGCCTAAACTCCTACAAGCACAATAAGTTGTGCCTGTTGCCATTTTGTAACAATTTTCTTGAAGTTTAATCTTCTACTCTTTCGGGCATTTCTGTTTAGTTTCATTTTAGTCAAGCCTATAAAGCAACTGGCAAGAACAGCATATGTACCTCATAAGCTTTCTTTGTTATGATTAATCTTTTCTCATCTATTTGCACACACAACCATTTACTGGGAATAACTGGTCTGGAAAATCTGTGTTTTGGAACTTCAATATTTGATACAATTCTTCTGTTTCTTTGACTCTTTACTGCCTTCAAGTACCTAGCTTTCATATTATTGGTGTTACTTTTTGAGTGGATGGGGAGAATTGGCGTTGGGCAAGAACAAGTCCTTAATATACTTGCATTTGTATTTAATTTATATTTAATTACTTTTCCCTTTATTGAAATAGGCAAAGATTTCTGCAATTTGGACTTGCTGATAACCATGGTTATGTATTATTTGCCAATGGAAATTCAGTGTGGGATTAGTTTATTTTTAAATTCGATAGTATAAAATATCTGATAACTACTTTTTTTTAACTATTAATGGTAAAATTATTACAGGATTAATGACTAAATTAAGACATCATAAATCCTGAAAAATTATAGCTATGCCACCTACACAAGTAGCTGATGATCACAAAAAAGTTTGCATGTGTTTTTTTGCAGGGAAGAACATAAGCTTACTGCTGGTGTATTCCTCATGCCAAGAGATAATGAATATTTTTTATACAGTTGAGCAGTTTTATATTACTTATTCTGCTCCACAACTTCTCCTTTATACAAAATCTGCTATTTATGATGGTATAGTTCATTGTTTACTTTATCTCCCACTTACTTCCTACACTAATAGATTCTGTGTATGTCAGAGACTGAAATGTTATGGTTTATGGCTTAAATATTTTTATGAAGGACTGTTGCCTATTATAGCAAAATTGTATAACAAAGCTGCACCAAAGACCACCGCACCCTGAACAGGCCCCCTGGGCTGAGGCCCTGAACTGTGAGTTAAACCACCTAAAGCTATTCGAGATAAGAAAAAGTGACACTATTGTTCAAAGCATCTCAGGTCTGGGAAGTAACGGGTAAGGCTGGGAGAGCAGTCACCGAAGAGCCAAGCCCAGCAGCTTCGGGGTGGAGGCCATAGCCCCAGGCTTATCTGTTGCCAGGTTTGCACAGACTGCCCCCTAACCCAGGGCGGGGAGGAGAGGTTTTGGGTGTGAGGCGAAAACACCTCTGGTCAGAGGCAGTGAACACCCATCCTCCCTTACACAAACTGGCTCAGCTGCGGGGCCTCCCATGCCGGGAAAGCCACATCTACGGGACATTCACGTGCAGAGGCTGAGAGAGGGGGTGCCATAATCCATCGGAGAACCCCGAAGTGCCCCTAGACTCATTCCTGAGACCTTGCACCAGAGCACTGCACATGATGCAAAATGATGCAACTGATCCACAGTCTTGCAAGAGACAGTGTCAAACGTGCCCCCCTGCAGAAGAGGTACCTGGGTGTTCCCACCTGCCCCAAACGGGCATTAATCCATTGAATTCTCTGCCTTTTGGAAGGGGACCCTCACCTCCAAGAAGACCAGATGGAGGGGAGCAGTGAGAGGGGCAATGTATTTCTGCTTAATCTGTCTCTGCCACTCTTCCTGTCCCATCCCCAACCCCCCTTTTTCGATTTCTCTCTTTTTCTTTCTTTTACTGCTAAATAAAATATATCAAACCTTCGGTGTTTAACCTCGTTTGTGTTTTAATCTCATTTTTGGGAACATTGGAACCTAAATTTGTTCCGCTTTATTCATGGAGAGTTCTCTTTGCTCCTCTGTGATTAGACTGGATCGTCACAGTGTAGCCCTCCATATGAGTTTTAGCAAGAACATTAAAGATGTTACACATTTTCCTCCATCTTTTTCTTCTACAAGTTTATTAAACTCATAGGGATTAGGGTTATTGGAAGTATCAATGTTGAACCAATGTTGATTTAGTGCAACAGCTCCAGTTTTGGTATATGGGGAACATTAAATAGGGCTTGATCAGGTACATTCATTAACCATGGTGTTTTCCCTGTTTAGGATATCAGATACTTACTTTACTGAATTACTCAAATGACAAATAGTGGCTATTAATTTCCTAATTCTTGTTTTTTATTCCATATTCTCAACTGAAAAGAAGTTAATGATTACCATAGTTCATAATAGTCTTGATGTTACATCCACAAACCTTGCCTGGATTTGAAGTATGAATGTTGAAAATTAGCCTCCATCCCCCAACAAATAAACATGTGGCATTCAAAAATAGGACTCTGTCATCATGAAAAGACATATTCAAAGCTGACATTGGAACAAAACGAAACCAGCAGATCAACACTGCAGCAATTAACACCTAGGATTTTCAAAAGTAGGTGGTATCACTGAGTAATGCATTTGTTTGGCAAACTCTGTGTAAGAACTTTTAAAAATATTTCATCTTCTGTGACTAAGTGCCAGGCAAATAAAAAGAAACTTGCACTTGGAAATCCCAGATTTACAAAAGTGGCACGACTAATTGTGTAATTTGCTGCCTACAATATCTTTATTCTTTTGCATCTATATTCTTTATATATATTCCATTTATGTGTCTCAGAATGATAGAGCGAAAAACATCTGCTAAATTCCCTTTTGCTTCTCTAGTGAAAGGCTGGTCAAAATTAGATAAAAAATGAGGAAAAGGAGGATAAAATCAGTTCCAGCTTCTGGCATGAAGATTCAGACATTGTAAAATCCATCACATCTCCTGGATGAAAGTACATTTTGGATGCAACGTATGACACATCCTGTACGAGGAACTTTTTAAATATCAAAGACTGGTAATTAATTGCTTTGGGAAGCTTTGAACAAGCCGTGCCAAAACCAGGCAGAAACCTGTTTTCAACTGTTTGAAACTACTTATATACAAGCCAGTTGGAAAAACACTAGAATTCTCTTTCTGATTGAGAAAAGGCAGACACTTAGAAATAGGAAACTAATCTAAATTAAAATTTTGGGTATCAACAATTCTGTTTGGGTTAGTTAAAACTTAGCAAATCTCTCTGAATAACCACAGAAAGCCATAAGAAACTGGGTTGTCAATCAAGACTTCCTAAGTATCACTAAGGTTTGTGATTGTACAGTCAATTACTAAACTTTACTTGCAAATGGATTGGGATGAGAACTAATTGCACCTTCAAATAATTTTTTTTAAAAATAATTTAGTCAGTTTGGATTCCAGGATCTTGGAAGTGCTTTCCTGTGCATAGAGATCAGAAAAAAATGATGTTAACACATCACATTAGCTGGAGGGATGTATGCAGTGTTAGAGAATAGCCAGCACAGAGGAAGTTAGCTTAATTTAGGATGTTGAAAATAAAGGTTTATTGTCTTTTTAATAAAGCTGAATACAAATGCTGACATCATTTACCTGACTAAGACTTACCTGAACTTTCTTCTGCTTTTATAAGCCCTCTCAACATGTAGATACAGTGATATCTCCTGGCAATAAATTTCACATAATTAACATGCAGAGTGCAATACCTTTTCCCTACATATTGATTTCTACTATCTGTGTCTTGGCTCTGAGCTATATAAGAAAGAATGATTCTCAGTGAATAAATACTTTACCATCCCAATACCAGCTATTATATCTGCTGTGCCTGTTCTTATTTATCTCATCCTAAAACTGTAGAGTCTCTATGCCTTTAGCCTCTCCTCATATGAAGCCAGTCTAGCCCTCTAACCATTTTCCTTATACATATCTGACTATTCTCTTTCTACTATAAAAATGTATAATTGCAAAGCTGTTACAATCAGCACTAGGAAGTGTAACTAAACAGTCGCTGTTGAGATGTTGTCAGTCAGTCACTCAGGTAGTGAGGGCCTCAGTAGCCTCACATGTGACTAACACTGTACCTAAATGAAGAAAAGGTTGCAGGAGGGGTGTGAGGAAAGGGAGAAATCCACATCAATTTTTATAAGGTAGATAAGGTCTGAGGGCTTTGAATTGCATTAGTTTTATGCTGTTACCACTCTGCTGGCTTGAATAGAGTTATTTCAAAACATATAAATATCATCTCAGTGTATGTGCTAATTGGGAAAAGTAAACTTGGTGTGTTTTTACATAAAAGTTATTTGGCTAATGATAGTGTTAGTGGTCCAGTTTAGTAAGTCAGCATTCCCAGGCTGAAAAATAGTTTTCTAAACCAATAAACAATTAGTTTAATTACATGCAAATCAAAAATTTAGCATGAACCTTAAGAATGAGATTTTTTTTCTCTCTTTTTAAATGCTGAAGAATTTGGGGAAGAGAACTTAATTGAAGTTTGCTGTTGCAAATTGATGATATTATTTGATTGCTCTTTCTATGGATTTACTATTATGACTTTTTCAGGTTCTTAATAATGAAACTCAGCCTTCTTGAAACTCAATCTCACCTACAAGTAGAACCAAGCCACTTACAAACTTTTTGATATGCAAGTGAGCAAATTACAGCTTCATTTCTGCCAAGTAATCCCCGCACGTACCCCTTAAAATTGCATGCAGGTTTCACCACCAAATGAACACCATCTGAGTCATCAACAGAAATTACAGCAAAGACTACAAACAGAAAAGCCAGGTCTTTAAACTAAGAAAGCCTCTCCTTGGATTTGACAACTCAAGTTGAATGTTGCCATCAGGTATGGACCAGTCACAAGGAGAAACAAATCCACTGCAATGTTTGTTGTTTCAATGCCAGCCTCATGAGCTACCTGTTTGGTTTCTGTGGATACAGGGATAAGAATACCAAAGCTACAGGTTTGAGAACACTGATTTACCGTTTGAGGTTGTAAAGGACTGTATCTTATCATCCCCTCATCGTAAGGGAAGGTACTTAATACTGACAAAAGAGGCTTCACCACTTTTACTGCGACACCAGAGGGAAAGAGACTAAACAATGTAGAAAAGATCCTTTCCAGTAGCTGCCATAGTATGGGCAGACTTGTGAAAGAAGTGAGACAAAAAGCTGAAATTGCTGCTGCTATTCCAGGTTCCCCTGCAATAGGGGAATTGACTCCCTTGGGATTTACACTCCAGCAAGAATACTAACACACAACAATGGCAACGTCATGCCCTCACTGTGTTTTGGGAACTGGGAGCTGTGGGGTTTCCCATGAAATTAAGGAAACAAAGCCTCTTTTTCCTTCAATAGTTTTTGCTCTTTTGCGGGGGAGGTGTGTGCCTATGTGTGTCACAAACCCAACCGAACTATGTAAAATAAAACACTGTTACATATGGACCTGAACAAAGAGATCTAAAACTGGTATAAGGTTGTTATAAACTGATTTATGGCTCCTGAGTTCCCTAGGAAACTTGGTTCCCTGACTAATAGTAGGGCAGTTTTTGTCAATAAGCTGCAGAGCCTCAGTAATGATGCGGTTTGAACGGAAACAGCGAAGGACTGGCACATGTGAGTCATCTTGGGCCGAGACCTCCCAGACGAGGTGTGTGCACCACTACACCTGGGTGGCAATGGCTGAGCAGTGCTGTCTAGTGGCACAGACGGGAGAGCTGTCTGGCCTTTTTTACTCTAAAAAGGTGGAAAAGCGAGTATGTCTGAATGGAAAATTAATCACTTAACTCTCCATCCCAGCCTATTTTAGAAGCATTTTGGAAGAAAAGCAAAAGCAGGTAGAAGTAGGTATTGAAATTTATCCAGGAAAAAGATGTTTTCCAACCAGTTTTATCAAGAATATCAATAGCTGCTTCACCTAACAAGTATGTTTGGATTTAAGGGTTTACTTTGTCAAGGGATGTTGGTCAATGCCCTTCAGAGTCAACCATTAAGCCTATTATTTCTTGTAGTCTGGAAAAAATTGTACTTTCCTCTTTGAAGAAGTTAATAAAGGGAATTTAGGTGGAGTAGACAGAAGAACAGAACTAACATTGAGTAAAATAAAGTTGAAAGTTTGCTTGTTAAGTGGGCATTGCAAGCAAATAATGATTTCTGTTCTGTAACACTCTTACTCAGTTGCAGAAATCAAGCCTCAATCCCTCGGATGCAGTTCAGCCTGGCAGCTTGGACCCAGGGGGACAGGAGACTTAATAAAACCACTTGATGTGGCAAGGTTCTGTCTGGCAGGTTGGCCCCTATAGCAATTCCACTTTGGACTCAGCCTTTCAAATTATGTCAGGTACCTGTGCATGTGTGTTTCTTCTCTTCTTCCCACTCCTCCCCATGTGGTTACTGTTCCCGCTATTTATTACTTTCTATACTGTACTGTTGACACAAACTGCGAATTGCCTCACAACTACTCAGTTCCAGGACAATTTGTTTGATTTTCTCCATATACAAGACCAATCAGAAGTGTTACTTGAGGTTTCTTTCACTTTCTCTTCTTCCACTTCAGATGCATCAGGAAATTGTTTTACAGCTGTTGCTGACTTTGCAAAATTCATGTATTTCTTCAGTTTTCTAGCTGCTTCTGGATTCTTCTAGTTAGAACTGGGCAGATGGAGTTTACGTAAGTCTTGTTTACACAAGCAGTTTGCTAAGACTGGCTTGAACCTAGGACAGAAATAAATTAAAGGAATACTTCTCTATCACTCCTCAGCTCTGGTATGTGTAGCTAAAAGCCTGCCTCATCAGACACCCTCTTTTACATACACCTCCAAACAACTCACCAGCACAGGTGTTGTCTTAGTGCCCTGCAGTGCTGGCTGGGTACCCTTGGCAGACCTGGCTGTTGGCATGAAGGAGTTCCTCTCTCCTGGTAGCATCCCTATTTCTCTTCCAGATGCTGTGTACATTGTTCACCAGAAAAGTCTGAAGGCATTAAAATATTCAATGTTATGGTAATAAAATACTGTAAAATGGTGTGGTTGCCAGATGGGATGGTTTGTAAAAGTAATTTTGTTTTATCGCAATACTGCAAGTGACAGAGGGGAAAATCCAGTGGGGATTTATTAATAATAATGCTTTTCTGGCAGATCTAAATATTGATTCAAATAAATATAGGCTATTGCAGGTAGTTGGACTTAGAGGAGCCTGTTTAAGGTTTCAGCTGAGACCTATTATGCCCTCTGGGCCCCCAGGAAAAAACCCATTGCAGGAATAACTGTGCTCAAGACTAGAGGCTGGGGCCAGGAAAGTTACCATCATGAAAGCAACTAAGGATTGTTTTAGGATTACTCTAATGTGGTGGGCGGTTTTTTGTTTGTTTGTGGCTTTTTGTTTTTTTTTTTTTTTAATATGTGCCTTTTTTGTTGTTGTTTTTGGTGGAGTTTGTTTTGGGGGTTGTTTTGTTGGTTTGGTTTGGTTTTGTAAAATTTTAAACAAAAAGCCACACTAAGCAGCTGAGTTGGTATTTAGCAAACCAAAAATCAGATCAGTAAGTCCTCTGATTTTTGTAATTGATTATATCAAGAAAATGTTTTAAATGGCACGGATACCTACACAGAGGGACTAGCGTCCTGCATATGGATGAGGTTCATATAGATGAGACGGTAGATGACACACATAGATGAAGTGACCAAATACTTGATGCTTTTGGAAAAAGTATAGGATCAAATCAGGCATCACTTCTGAATCATTCCAAACCTCCACTTCTGTTGCATTTCTTGCTTTTGTTCCCACATGAAAAACTCTCATGGGAAGACTGATTCTTCCATTATTACCAGGCCATTTCTGGAGACAGAGGTTAGGTGTCTGATTTTGAGCTTTCAACAAAGTGTATGAACCTCTCAGCCTCTCACACTTCTTAGTTAGAGCTCAAGTTCAGTTAGAACTTGAGTTACAATTGAAGTATATTTTTAGGATGGGTTTTTTAAAAGAATGCAAAGTCATAAATAGGATTTGAGCCAACAGATCCCTTGGATTCACAAGAAATCCCAAACTCGGGCTATAGTCCTCTAAGCAACTAAATAAGTAGTTACATCAATTTGTTTGAATTTCTTCCTTGAAAATCTGCATTTCCATGTATAATTAAGAACACACAATGCATATTTGAAAGATATGGGGTGCAATTCACTAAGAGTTTTTGCAGCCCAGGTGGACATGTTTTTGTAAATAACAAATATTTTCACATTTGTTCTTTCTTCGAGTAATTTCTTTCCTGTAGGCTTTCATTCTTAATATACTGCCATGTTCCGGGCACCTTTATTGTACTCAATTATTTGCTTCCTGGATTTTTTAATCTGAGAAATTACCTCAGTTCTGTGCAGTTTCTCTAACGAGAAATGTAGTGCTTTTCTGCTCATTACCAGTTTTTAATTGTTAAAGTATGGGTGGTTCCATCCTGTGTTCCAAAAGAGCCAGACAAAACAGTACCCACCTCACCATTCCAAGAGACTCTGATAAGGGGTGAGCTTGTTTGGTAAAGCTCTGCAGCAGTCAAAATATTTCTGATGGACTGGTTTTTTCCAAATTATTCTACTATTCCTCTGAAATAAGTTTTCCATATCAACGTGACAATATTATATTTAGGGGAAAAACCCACCTTTCAGCTTTATCAAAAGAATTTCTTTTTCTTTTTGTACTGAAATTACTTTCATTTCACAATTTCTTTGCAGATTAAAATATTATGTAAAACAAGGAAAAATGAGAATAGAACTAATCAAGTATTTCAAGCCATATGAAGGACTTTTTTTTCTGGAAATTTTTCTTGGCATTTTCTTTGTCCAGAATGAAAATTAATTCCTAAGCAGAAGTTTTTGTTTGAAATTAGCTCATATGTGTTTTGATCTAATGGATTGTTATGTCAAACTAGAATTTAAAAATGGTACCCCATACTTAAAGGCATTCAGAACAATATAGTATTGTTTCAGGACTTATAGATTCTGAAAGTTCAAACTAGCACATTTCAGGTGCCCTTTTTTTACCACTGTATAAAAAGAGTAGGTTGAAAACAAGAAGTTCTGATGTTCCTTTGTGAAGTGCAGGGCAGACAGGGATAAAAGGAAGACAGGAGTGGAAAGGTATTGAGAATCAGCTTGAAAATAAACACTTAAATTTTAAGAAGGCTGTAGGAGTGCTTTGTGGATAACTAGAGGGAAAAAGGGACACCGTAACACTGTGGTCTTCAAGGTGGGAGTGGATTCCTTGTGCATGCAAGCTGACTAAAAATATCTAAGATAATGTTTTCCCTAGTGTGATGAAAGCCACCTCTTGGTTTACTGGGTTCCTCACATGAAGGAGGAGAGAGGAAAAACATGCCCATCAGCAGCAAAGCATAGAATTCCTAGGTTTTGTTGTTTTTCATAGACCTAAATTAAAGTTCTACTGATCCTATGTGAATGTATGAGAACTTAATAGTCCCTAAAACTTAAAAGCTGTTTCTATCTGCTGCTACTATTCCAAAGAAAAAGCTTCTCTAGTTTCCTCTAGCCTATGAGCACAGATTCAGGCAAATGAGAACGAGACTACAGAATGACAGTTCAACTCTATTTTTAAATCACATCTTCTAAGGTTTTGCATGTGGTAGTTTAAAACTTGAGGTCTGCAATACTGCAAATGCTTTCATAAGGCACAGAATGGGCTGTTGTCACACAAAAATCTTTCTTTTTGAATAGTCTCTTTTCAAAGCTGGTGAAATCCCTTTAGGTGAGATGCTTTCAAAGGAAAGCCTTTTTAGTTTAGAAGTGAGAATTGTATTGTAGTGGATGAACAATCAGGCAGTCAGACTTTTAGTACAATGTTTTATGGAGGTGACAGAAAGCTCCCTGTGGGGTCAGTGTGGTGGGACCAGCCTCACCAGGGTTTGCATGTAATAAGACCTGAGCAGCATGTGTGCCTGTAAGTTTCCTGCTTTTTAGCTAGCAGGTACAATAGGGAAACACTGGCAGCACAAATACATCCAGGGGTTAATGGTCTTCAGGTATTTTTTGGTGTAAATTTGACAAGAAAAATTCTCTGAAGGAAGAAAGGAATTGGGGAACTGGGGAAATAGAAACCGTGAGTTAAGAAATGTTCACAAGAGAACCTGTGGGAATGACTTGGGAAAGCCAAGGCAGAATTCAACCAGTCACCGCAATAAGGTTCAGTCATGTTTTAAATCCAGCTGGAAATGAAGTACCATGCAGCAGCTCGCTCACTCTCCTACCCTGGAAGAGAGGAAAATCAAAGGGAAAAAGACTAAACCTCGTGGGTTGAGATAAAGACAGTTTAATAACTGAAAGAAAATAAAATATACTAGTACCACTAATAATACTAATGGTAATAACAACAACAATAATAATGAAAAGGTGAGAGAAAGAGAAGTATAACCCAAGAGAAACAAGTGATGCACAATAAAGCATCACCCACTGACACAATGCCCACCCAGTCCCTGAGCAGCAAGCAGCCCCTCCCAGCCAGCTCCCTGCAGTCTATGTGCTGGCCATGGCATTCGATTGTTTGGAATATCCCTTTGACCAGTTTGGGTCAGCTGTCCTGGCCATGCTCCCTGCCAGGTCCTTGTGCAGCTCCTCACTGACAGAGCATGGGAATCCGAAAAGCCCCTGGCTCAGGGTAAGCACTGTTGGGCAACACCTGAGCCATCAGTGTGTTATCAACCTCAGTCTCATACTGAATCCAAAACACAGCACTGTACCAGCTGCTAGGAACAAAATTAACACTACCTCAACCAAAACAAGGACAGACTCATGGAAGGCTACTCGTGCCTTGTTATGGGTTCGAAAAATGAAATTTGTTTTCTTTCCCCATGTAGCAGAGAGGCTGTGTAGGTGGGGAGGGGCTGGCCAGGAACTGATAGGCGATACTTAAGAACAAAGAAAGTTATCTGTCCAACCACATTCTGCGCTGATCACCCAGAATGGACGATACTTAAGGACAAAAGGGATCACTTGCCCAGCCCAGAGGCCAGGACAACTTCCCCTGTTAAAGGAACAAAGAGCTGGAACTATTGTCAAGGGGGTTGTTTCCCCAGAGGCTGGAGCTTATCATCGCGAGAGATGAAGGGAGACCTCTCGAGACCTTGGTGAGAGGAGGGTGGAGGCCAGGCTCGATGCTTTTCTCTTGGCTTGGCATTTGGGGAGCATGGTCGTGTCTGCAGCGGAGTGCTGGTTTTGCTCCCGGAACACCATTACACTGTGACGTCTCTGCCCACTCGCTTCACAGCACGGATACACTCTGACGTCTCTGCGAGGGTCCGGCTGCGGCACAGGGTACAGAGTTGCACTGTAACTGTCACTGTCCAGAGCTGCTCACCTCTGCTGTCTCTGCCACCAGCCTGGGTTGCTGCTCCACGTGGGTCAGCGCCGGGGTCTGCTTGTCTCTGTTGTTCCTGCTTCTGCTGGCCCATTGGTGGGTGATACCGAGGTCCATCGCTCCCCAGTCAACCCTGCCTGCCTGTGCTGCTTGCTGCCCGCTGCCGAGGTTGGTGCTGAGCTGGGCTGCTGCTCCATGGGTTTGCACCAGGAGCGATCTCCCCTCTCCC
>VZRJ01000969.1:107599-167674 GCA_013397565.1 Ptilonorhynchus violaceus
GTTTCCCCAGAGGCTGGAGCTTATCATCATGAGAGGTGAAGGGAGACTGCCCGAGACTTTGGCGAGAGGTAGGTGGAGAGCAGGCTCGCCTCCCTCTTCTCCGCTCGGCGTTTGGAGAGGACGGTCGTGTCTGCAGGGGAGTACTGGTTTTGCTCCGGGAACACCGCTACACTGCCATGTCTCTGCCCGCTTGCTCCAGAGCACGGATACACTGTGACGTCTCCGCGGGGGTCCCGCAGCAGCACAGGGTACAGAGTTACGCTGCAACCAGTCGCGGCCCTTAGCTGTTCGCCTCTGCCGTCTCTGCCACCAGCCTGGGCTTCTGCTCCACGTGGGTCGGCGCCGGGGTCTGCTTATCTCTGCTGTTCCTGCCTTCTGCTGGCCCCTCGGTGGGTGATACCGAAGTCCATCGCTCCCCAGTCAACCCTGCCTGCCTGTGCTGCTTGCTGCCTGCTGCCGAGGTTGGTGCTGAGCCGGGCTGCTGCCCCGTGGGTTCTCACCGGGAGTGATCTCCCCTCTTCCTCTCCCACTCACCTCCGCTGCCATTGCCACGTGAGGGTCGTCGCGCTAGCGCCACAGCGCCCCCTGCAGCCGCGGGGGAGTCACCGCAGCCTCTCGGCCCCAACGGAGAATCGCCCAACGACAGACAAGGAACTGTTACGGGGTTTGTCTGATTTTACCACATCTTTGCCTGAGAACCCCTTAATTTCAAAGCTATAGTAATTCGGAGGAGGGAGGGGGGTCACCCTCTATTCAAGGAAGGTTTTCCACCTTCCTTGACAGATACCTGTCCTTCAAACCAGGACATGCTGCTCCAGAGGGTGTGAGACCACCCAAACCCAGGTCATTTCACAGTCATGCAGTTCTGGAGGGTCACTGGGAAGTCTGAAGAGATGAACTTTTGTGGGATGCTAATGAAATGGAGTGAAGCGGGTGAACAGTGGAAAAGAGGGCTAGAATGAAAAGATACATGGGAAGCACTGGGAGTCAAACTGCAAGGAGTGGATAGAAAGGAAGGGAACAAGAAAGCTGTGCTAAGCAAAACTGTGTGGTTTGGAAAAGCAAGATAAGAGGGAGGGCAGGAACACTGCTGTTGATCTTTCTCTTCCCTTCTTTCCCTTCTTTTACCCACTTTCTCTATGTCCCTTCTTAAAGAAATTCCAGTTTCTCCCTTTGTGTTCCTCCCACAGCTCCTCAGGTTATCCTTCCTTTTGTCTCCAGTTGACAGGATTCTTTGGTTCCTATCTTCTAGCCTGTGTAAGAAGCAATGACTTTCCCCACTTTCTTCTATGGTCCAGAAATATGTCCATCACTATCTTTACTGAACACGTTTCCGTGCATGGAACCTGATACTCTTTACACACACACAGAGGCAGGCTATTTAGAAAGGCGTGTTACCCGTGGGCAAGACAAAGTCCCAACACAGTTATCAGTCCTTGTTCTGAAAAGGTGGCAAGATACCATTGACTGTGTGAAGACATCTCAATTGACATTACCAATTTACTTTGTAAATCCCTGTGTTACATGCCATTGACAACTAAAATTTTATTTCCTTTCTTACAAAGTGAGGATGAAATGAGCCATTAATAACACTTACAAACTTTGGAGGAAGTGGCTCTGTATCACACTCTGGAGGATTTAAATATTGGATATTGTTTATAACTGCCAAGATCATGCAATTGAACTAATGTCTGTACAATATTTCATAGAATACCAGATTGGAAGAGGAGCTCAAGGATCATCTGGTCCAACTTTTCTCGGCAAAAGCATGGTCTAGACAAGATAGCCCAGCACCCCGTCCAGTGGAAGGTACTGCAAAAGGGATTGTTTGATTCCAGGCACCTTGGGGAGATACACAGCACTCCTGAGATAAGTGTGTGATAAAGTATAGTTCTGCAATATTTTTCCAAAAGAGAGGCTGAGAATGACTTCTGTGGGTAATTGAGTAGAACAGCATTAATCTTTTTATGATTAGAATGCAGATCAAAAAATGGTATTAATTTGGTATCAAGAGTGTTATTCATATATACATGGACCAAAAAAAAGCTATAGGCAAAACAAAGTGAACTGGAAATCACATTCTTTTTGTTTGTTTCTTCTTGCAATGTGCCTGACAAAGGAAGGGTTACACAGCAAACAGAAGGCTCTATTGTGCACTTCACTTTTGGCTCCCAAAAACTTCTGGAAATTAAAGCACTGCACTTGTGGCTCCCTTCTTTAAATCAAAATGAGGAAAGACCAAAGACAGGGTGAACTCTGCTGGTTCCAGTTTGATAACATTTCCTGAACAGACTGGTCTGTTTTCTTTTTTACACACTTCCACTAGGATTGTGTGAACCCAATCATATTACAAGAGTTGTCTTCAGCAGAGAAAACCTTTGTTTCCCATAAGGGATTCTTTAAAATTGTGTGGTGTATTTTCTTGCTGTTTGCATATCCACAGAGGCTGACTTTTTAGGTGGGTTAGAAATGAAATTGTAATCTACATGAATCTACATATATGTTAGTTCCACTGCAGACCAGTGAGCATATAATCAGACGTGCTACATGTCTAAAAAGTATAACTGCATGATACCTAATAATTTCACAAACCCTACAGGCTTGAGGGTGGATCAGGTTTTATCAGGAGAGTACAGCATGGCCAGAGCAGTCATAAAGCAGAAAAATTTAAATAAGAGAGAGAGTATAAAGAAAAAGTACTTGAAATTATAAATAGGATCATTTAACACACTTTCAGGTGTCAAACTTTCCTTACAATTATCATGTAAAAATAACAGATGATAGGCTTGTTGGTATTGTATATATTTATGCAAGTTTCTGAAAAGATGTTGGAGAAACAATTTATCTGAGAGCTGCTTCCTTTCCAGACAATTTCTAAAAAAAATCTTTGGAGGAGATGACAGTGGAAAAATTTACAGCTGCTTGTAATGCCTGTGGAGCATGAATACTGTAATTTTCTCTTGCTCTTTCAGTTGTGAGCAACTGGTCTTTTTATTATAAGTGAGAAGAAGCATTTTAGCTATTATGAGGTGTATTTGGATGCCATTTCTACCATTCAGAAGGGCCCAGCAGTATTCTGTCATGCACTTTCCATCTGTGCACGTATCAAAACAAAAGATTGATAATTGGAGAACTGATCTGAGTAGCAATAATGGAATATGCAATTATGGAAAAGAAGGAAAACTTCAGTAGATGTAAAACTAACCCAAAATGTTTGAAACGTGTCTGCTGCACCACAGATACCTTTGAAATCACAATTTGAAATTAATCTTTTAAGACCTCACTTACTATGAACAGTGCGAGTGTGTATGCAATATGCTACAAAACTATTGTCTTGCTGAGGACATTTGGAACCCTGGTGACAGCAGCAATATAATGTTGATAGACAAATACTTACATCCCTTCTGTTCTGGAAGAGCAAGCCAACATACACACCAGTGGTGCCTTCTAATTAATATTCTGCAAAACTTAATTTTGCTGCCCACTTGAGTATATCCAGTCACACCCCATAGTTCACATTTCTCCCTGGTTCTTGGAAAGCTTCACTTCCAAATTGAAGCACAACATCTGGAAGCTCTTGCAACACATACATCTACAGCAATGTACGTCTTGCATTCACTGGTTTTATTCATAACTAAATCTGAAGTTTTTCAAAAGAGTTTTCTTCTAAGGTAATGTAGAAACAGAGGAACAGTACAAAATTATTTAGCAAAGCTCTGATATTGCTAATTAATATTTTTATATAGAATTACAGATTCTTTTTCATGGCATTAATGGTAGAGATTATTCAACTCTTTAGCAAATAAAAGCAGTGCTCTACAGTGACAATGAAATAAAATTGCACACTTCATGTCTCCTGTCCTGCCACTTCCATGGGAGCTATTTATTTTTTCCCGTGGAATTCCCTGCTATGCTGTGCAGACTTTCTTTGATTGCCTAGTCTTGGTTTGCTTTTTGACTTGCTTTAGGAGACAAATTCCAGACTTCTGAAATGGCAGTATGGTATGGGGTATAAGGACACCATCACTAGTTTTTATATAGCTTGTTCGCAAAAAAAACCTTCAATCAGTGGATTAGGAGAACAAAAGAACACAAATAACACAGTGAATAATGTGATCAGGGATACGAGGTCTTAATCATTCATGGATTTGGTTCAAAACCTCTGACTGGTAAAGCTTCAGCTGGCAAAGACGAATGTTGCCACCATAAAGGCCAGGGTGACCTAAGTTACTGAAGCAGCAAAATTAGGTTTTGCAGTGAATGGAAATATTACTTCATCAGAGATTGCTATCCCTGGGTGGCTCTGATTACTGAAATTAATCATCCAACCTCAGTGAAGAGGGTTGCGATACTGATGCCTGAGAGCCAGCATCCGCTCTGCAGCTTTCTCCGGTTTTTGCCAAGAGGTGTCATTACCTCTGAGATACCCAGTATACAGCTCTCTTGGGGAGCAGAGAGCAGCTCACCTCTGGCTTACTGCTCGCAGGAGAGTCCCATGCCTGCATAGGGGCAATACAGACTATTTAGAAAATGCAGCCTGAGAAGACAAGGGAGGGGAATTGGCCTCCATGTGAGAGAGCAACTGGAGCACATGGAGCTCTGCCTGGCAATGGATGATGAGCCAACTGAAAGCATATGAGTAAGAGAGAAAGAGCAGACCAGTGGAGATGATGTAGTGGATGTGTGCTACGAGCTGCCTGATCAGGAAGAACAAGTGGATGAGGTTTCCAACAGAGAACCAGATGCAGCTTCACATTCCCTTCTTACAGGGGATTTCAAACACTCCAATATATGTTGAGGGGACAACACAGAAGGCCATAAGAGATTAGTCTTGGAGAGGACTGATGACAGGTTCCTGACTCATGTGAAAGAGAAGCCAATGAGGAAAGGGTGTTGCTGAACCTCATACTCAATAACAAGGAGGGTTTTGTTGGGGATGATAAGACCAAAGATGGTGACTATGAAATGCTGGACTTCAGGATCCTGTAGGCGGGGAATAGGGCAAAAAGTAAGGTCACAGTGCTGGACTTCAGAAGAGCAGATTTTGACCTCTTCAAATGTCTTCTTGGAAGAGTCTCACGGGATGATGATTTGGAGGGAAAAGTGGCCCGAGAAAACTGATAAATATTCAGGGATCACCTTCTCCAAACTCAAAGAGAAGTCCATCCTGGTGAGTAGAAAGTCATGCACAAATGCTGGGAAGCCTATGTGGATGAACAAGAAGATCCTGGCCAAACTTAAACACAAATATGGAAGCATACGAAGGGTAAAAGCCCAGATGGGTAACCTGGAAAGAGTACAGAGACACTATACAAGCATGCAGAGATATGATTAGGAAAGTTAAATCCCAGCTGAGACTAAATCTGGTGAGATACATCAAAGACAACAAAAAGGGCTTCTCTAAGTACATAGGTGACAAAAGGAGGCAAGGGAGCTTGCAAGCTTGCTGCTAACACAAGACTGGGAGCAATGGCTGATACACCAGAGGGTTGTGCTTCCGTCCAGAAGCATCTCAATGCACTACAGAAATGACAAGAACCTCACGAAGTTCAACAAGGAGAAGTGCAAAGTCCTGCTCTATGAAGGCAACAGCCCCAAGCACTAGGGCCTGTCCAGCTGGAAAGGAGTGTGGCAGAACAGGGCCGGCGAGTCCTGGCAAAGACCGAGTTGACCATGTGCAAGCAATGTGCCCTTGCCACAAAAAAGACTACTGGTGTCCTGGGCTGCATTAAACAAAGTATTTCCAGCA
The DNA here is from genome assembly GCA_013397565.1 of Ptilonorhynchus violaceus. Taxonomy (NCBI): domain Eukaryota; kingdom Metazoa; phylum Chordata; class Aves; order Passeriformes; family Ptilonorhynchidae; genus Ptilonorhynchus; species Ptilonorhynchus violaceus. The sequence goes on from VZRJ01000969.1 coordinate 113,349, forward strand.
GGTCTAGGAAAGTGATCCATCCCCTCTGCTCTGGTGAGGCCACACCTGGAGTGTTATGTTCAGTTCTGAGGTCTCAAATACAAGAGAGACATGGACAGGCTGGAGAGGGTCTAGTGAAGTGACATAAAGGTGATGAAGGGACAGGAGCATCTCTTGTATGAGGAAAGGCTGAGAGAGCCAGGACTGTTCAGCCTGGAGAAGAGAAGGCTCCAGAGGATCTCAACAATGAGTATAGATACCTGAATGGAGGGTGCAAAGAGGATGAAGCCAGGCTTGTCCAGTGGTGCCCAGTGACAGGACCAGAGGCACGGGACAGAGATTGAAACATGGGAGGTTCCTTCTGAACATCAGTAAACACCTTCACTCTGAGGGTAACCAAACACTGTCACAGGTTGCCAAGAGAGGTGTTAGAGTCTCCCTCCCTTGAGACACCAAAAAGCCATCTGGTCGTGGTCCTATGCAACTGGATCTCACTGACTCTGGTTGATATGGGGTTTTGGACTGGGGGACCTCTGATATCCCTTTCAACCTCAATCATTCTGTGATTCTCTGAACTCAACTTTTATGCAGTAGTAGGGTACTTAACATGAAGAGTGAAAACATACAATCGGTTTGCTACATCTGAGAGGAAAAACAGGGAGTAAGAATCGCTTCAACGTGATCAAAGGCAGTATTCTGCAGTATGCAAACAAAATCGTTAAATGGTGTTTCTGTAGAATTCTAGCTATCAATATTTGTGCTGCTGGCTGCCGCTGTTGTTTTAATGGGTAAAATAAAATGGGAAAATATTACTAAGAGGAATAAAATCCATTAATGCCTCTACAGTCCAATTAATATTGTGAGTGTTATTTGATTGCTTTTGAGGTATGAGTTGATTTTTAAAAAAACAGAAATGAAAAAAAGAAAAATGAGAAAACTGAGCAACTTAGGAAAAAAGGCACAAACACTCCAGAATTAATTACAGCTAGCCCTCAAGATGGAAATTAAGCTAGAATGAACCCCTCTGACAAGCTATTGTAAATCAGAAGAGGAAAACAAGATTGAGTGATTAATCAGAAAACATCATGCTAGAGAAATTATTCAGTTTTCAATAAAGCAGAAAGAATGGGGCAAAAGTTTTAAAATGAAGACAGCAAGACACCTCAGAGGCATAATCTTCATGTTCCCTTCTTCACTAAACTCTTGAGGTATGCTGTCCATGGTTCTGCTATATTCTATCTACATTTGTTAAGTGATCCTATAATCTGTAGGAAAATGTTTCATCAACAAGTAATTTGATGTCAGTGATGGAAACGACAGGTTTCTACCTTCAAATTCACCAAGCTGGAGATTTAGGATCTTGTAGAATNCTTTGATGTCAGTGATGGAAATGACAGGTATTAATCTTATAGGCTCAGAAATCTACCTTCAAATTCACCAAGTTGGAGATTTAGGATCTTGTAGAATAATTTGTGCTCAGTAACGTGGATGGCAGTACAGACCCTTCCTGACACAACATCGGTTTCTCTTCATTGGCTTACACCTTAGTTTTGCTCTAAGCATTTGGGATCATTTGGAACAAAGCCCAGTTAAGATGCAGAAATATGCTGAGTGAAGGAGAACAAGATCCTTGTCTAAGTCACTCTGGCTGCAGTGGATGCATTTTTTGTAGATATATATCCAGGAGACAATGATAAAAAGGTCACACTTAGCCCAGAAATATGTTCTCATTGCAAAAGAACTGGATATTTTGCATCAGGTGGTTTGATGCAAGTGATTGCATCATTACAACATTAATTCCTTTTTTAGCCATGGCATATATTTTAGAAAAAACCTGCAAAATTTATTTTAAACTGTTCAGTGATGGACAACACAGAAGAGACTACAGTAGATTGCTCTCCTTCATCATTAAATTTCTGGAAAAAAATGAAATTAAAATCCTGAACTTGTCAAGCATCCACCCACAAGGCTTTTGTCATTGCTTGGCTGCAATGTCACACTGTCAAATTTATGTTCCTTTTGCCGGGATTTAGGCTGATCATACCATTCTTCAACATGCTTTTCTTCTTCACTTAGTGTGATTCTGGGTCTTTCTCTATGAGGCAGGTTTCCTTAACCTATAAATATTCTTGTCTTTCCTCAGAGCCATTTTCAGTTAATCAACATGATTTTGCAGTACTAATAGTTTTTTAGAGGTAGTAAAGGGATGAGAAGTTCTCTGTCACTACTCATTATTTTCCCTGTGTTTATTTGATACCAAATAAAACTTTTGGTTTTTTTAAGCAACAATATCACACTGGTAACTTGTATTCAGATAATCAATAAACATTACTTAAAATATCTTTTCTACTCCTTGCTGTTAACATAGAGGCCTACTTTTAAGTAAAAATGTCCTTTATTACTCCTATACCTGCGTAACATTTCACATATCCTTTTCTAAAAAAGGAATTTTTTTCTCACCTGCATCCAGTTTCCCAACTGATCAGAGTCCTCTGGCTGTACAACTGTCTCACCTACTCCCTCTTTATGTGTAATTAGTCTTCTTCAATTTTTGTCTCACACAATTTGTATATCATTAGTTACATAATGATTTTTTATATTCTTCTCAGTTACGAATTGTAATGTTAAATTGCAGAGAGTCAATATTCACAATACAGAATCCACTAGGTCACATAACTTACCTACTTAAGTAACTAGATCAGCTTTTCTAGTTTTTTACCTCCTTTATATATCAGCATATTATTTCCTGTCAGGCTCTGATGATCAAGATATCCTGAAAATCAACAACAGTAATTCAGAGAACAAGTCAGCATTTTTAAGTTCTTAGATGCAAGGTACTTGGCCTTGTTAAGTGAAGAAGGCCTCCTTTAAGTAATCATGTAAAATTAGAAACTGTTGGAATATAAGTACCTTGGTGACATTGTATGCTGTGACTGCATCACAGAACATTCATTTCATGTACACCACCACTCTCTGTTTAATGTAATTCTCAATTCTGACACTTCCATCTAGTAATGCACCAAGAATTCCTCAATGTCTCTGAATATGCTCAGACAAAACTAAGTTTCTTAAGTATCATGGTCTATTTATCGTGTGCAGTCTATTTGTGTAGTTAGAGAAATGGTTATTCATGATGATTCACATTTTAATCTTTGAACTCTCTCTGCTGATTGTCCCAGCTCTTCCCTGCTTTCTGTAACTAGCCCTCTAAAAGCCTGAAATCTGCTAAAAACCAGGTTCACATACACAGTTCATATACACCACCTTGGACTTTATTCTGTTTGCAAGAATAAATCAGAGGAAGTTGTTAAAATACGAGACTGCATGATTCGTGGAGCCAGATTAAACCAATATGTCATATTAGTTAATCCCATCAATTTGATGTTTTTCCAAAGTAAAGCTAACCACTGACTAGCTCCTCCATGAATCGCTTAAGCATGAACTCATCTGAGTAGTCACAGCTTTAAAATTTCAAGCAACTGAAGCTCATTGCCAAACTGACATCTAAAAATGTACTTTAAACATCTCACTGAACAAGGGCTGAGGCCAGCTGTGCAGTGGCATGCAAGAAAGCATGATTCCTGACCATCACTGAAGCAGAGCTTGCCAAAACTGAAGAAAAAAGCCAGGGAAGATGGGAATATGTCGTGTCTAGCAGGAGTAATAGGGGTTACTCCCGCACATCAAATAAAGGGATGATCACAGAAGCAAATTTACTAATAACATACAGAGCTTCATTGGATAAAGATGGTGTATGATGGTCTATCAGAACCATGAGACAATATCAAGAATTTTGTTTCTAAAATCTTTCACCATAGGGAACCATTCTACAGGAAGGTGAAGAGAGAAAATAACATACTTATACTCTGTCTTGGCTGGCAAAATTCCTTGTTGCATTTCTAGGACACAGGGAGCTGAATTTTCTCCTGACCTTTAAACATATTTCAGCAGCTTGATTTGACTCCTTTGATTACTTTCTACAGCCTGCATGTTCAGCGTGACAATGACTTTTGGGGTTTATTTTTGTTAGCTGTTTAAGTAGAAGTTGAGCTGAAGGTCTTTGAGAAAAGTTCCATTGTTTATTTTATGACCAATCCTATATCAATTAATTCTGAACGCATTTCGCTTCTCTGACAAAATTATCTGCTCAGACCTCAAAGTCTGCTCTACACTATTGGGAGCCCCACTGACACTCTTTCTTGATATCATTTCATGCCTGTGTCTCTACAGCAGCAAACCTCCAAGAAAGGTTTCATTTAGAGTGCAAATGTTGACCTGAGACAGGCCTGGACAAAGCTTTTTTTCATTTGAAACTGCTGAGCTGCTGAACTTAATTTCCTGTAGGAAAAGGCTAGTTTCAACAACTGTTTGTTTAACATTCAAATGCAGGAAAAGACCATGCAGATAACTTTGAACTGAAGTTTTGGTTTAAACAGCCAGAATTATTTTTACTGTTTATTTTTGCAAAATAGAGAGACACAGTATGAAAATTAAGAGATATTTCACCATTAGTATTTCTGCTGAGATTTTGGATTCCCATTCCAAATTAGGACTAGAAGATTTTCGCATTCCTGTGGGACAGAAAACCAGTTTTTCTCTCCCTCTTCTAGTCTTGTGCAATCACTGAAGATTGGAGTGATTATTTGATGAAGCATATTAAAAGGAATGAATTTATACTGTTGACTTACTAATGATTAAGTGGAGATATAAAAACTAGTTGTAAGAAGGATAAATCCACAAATAAATGACTGAGGGGAGTTGGAGGACTCATTAATAAAGTGGGATGGCATCAGTAAACTAAAACCATCTTGATCATCAAGTTAATGTTTCTTGCTGAGATATAGTAACTCAGCATTTATTAATTTTTTAACAGCGTCACATGAAATCTCTTGCCTGTTAGACAGAGTAAGCAGTGAAACAGAATAGAATCTTCACATTTCCAAATCTCTTGATTGCATTTTCCTAACTCTTGTTCAGCTGCTTTCATCTTTCAGGGCACTCTTGAAATGCAGCTGCCCTTTCACGGCTGTTAGGACATTCTTTTCAAATTTAACGTTTCATTTCATACTGATGGATTGGTGTATTATGCATTGCCTTGCTGACACTGCTGAAGCCCAATGTACTTGAAAAGTCTTTCCAAAGACTTTATAAATTGCTGATTCTATTGTATCTGTTGAACAGTTAAGAAATTCTAGAAGTTAAATGAACAGAGATAGTTGGCACTTCCAGCTAAACATGCTTTCTTTTGGAAAACTCCCTTAATTTGCCTGAAATTGTTAGCAGAATTGTGCAGACTAGTTCACTTGAAGAGGTTTCTCCAGCTAAGTCCGAGGAGTCATGACTGGTAAGTGAGGATGTGGTCAAAAGAAGTCCTCTGCTCTCCAAATTGGATAGGGAAGAGTGAGGTGGAGTTTTTTTACAATTCCAGGCAATCTCTGGCCACCTGAATGGTGCTTATTCATTTCAGATTTCTGAAAAAGATAGGATATACATATAAACAGTCATTTAAATTAAAAAAATACAGATCACCACCTCTCTTCTCAAGCAAACGTGGAGGTCAGACCTCAGATCTTTGTGCAGTGTCAGCTGAAGTCATCATTTTCAACAGGCACTGCCTGAGAGTACCAAGGCATCAGATGTTCTGGCAAATGCAGCACGGAAAAGTGAAAATGAATGTACAAAATAAGCTGACTTCTGGGGGCTGAGGGAAATATCTGTTTATTCTAAGAGAGAAACCTGCAAAAATGACCAAGAAGATTGAAAGCAATAAAAACAAGTGATTCCTGGGAGGAAAAACTGATGTTATTAGTGAATTACTGTTTTATTGAGTCTTTATGACATAAACTTCTTAGCTGAGCTTGGCAGTTTAAGGTAAGTTTTTGTGTCTGATCTCAAAGTGATCAGGTGACCCACTTTGGACGCATTTGAGCTTTGGACGAGGCATCTGTTCATACAAATCTTAGCAGAAAAAAAATTCAAGATTTTATATGGCAGTTTCATTTCTTAGATTCTTAGGGCACAGATAGAAAAGTAACACCACCAGCAACATCTGATTTACAGTAACTTCATGGCATGTGCCTTTAATAACTGCTTTTTTCAAGCTTCTTCAGCAAGTCCAGGTAAAGGCGAAAATCTAGAACAATGTCATGACATGACAAGCACAGAAGCTCTTCTGTCATTGTCCAGGACTCAGTTTTAAAGGGAAAATATATAATAAATGGTAGATTTTGGATTCTTAGACAAAATCTGAACCGGAAGAACAGAAAGTCCTGTCAGTATTCGTGCTGGGGTTTAACTTGGAGCGGTCCACAAGATGTAATACATCATTCCACAAGCCCACCCTTCTGAAAACCCTTCTGAAAAAGAAAATGGTAAATGTCTTTCACATGGAGCTCTTATAACCTAGGCCATCTCATAAGGAAAAATGCAGAGGCAAGTGATAAGAACAATTTCACTTCAAGATGACTCAGTTGATATACTGGGAGAAAGAACTCTTCTTTCAATTTGTTCTCCGGAATGGTGATGTTTTACTGGAAGCTTCTCTCTGACCTCTCAGAGAGATTATGCAAGCAGCCATTCCCAACAATTGTATTTCCAAGGTTGTCTTCTTGTACTTAATTTTGGAGTTATAGTTCCTTATTTAAAAATTTGCAGAAGTTTCAAAACATCCATATACTAAATGCTATCCTATACATTTCCAGACTCAGATGGAAAACATACATCTTCAAGATAGGTTTTTCCCATTATGGGTTGGGTGGTTTTTTTTTGCCTTACTGAAATGTCCCAGATTTCCATCAGTTCACTCCTAGCCTGCATTGCTACAAAGAGAAGAAGAATCAGTTACAGAAGGGTTTTGTAGAGATGAGGTCAGCCTTGCTATGGCTATTGTTTTTACACAAATCACAAAAAAAAATGGCAGTTTGTTCCTATTATGGAAATATTGCTATTAACTTGAAATGAAAATACCATAAGCTGTGAGAAAACTATCAGGATCCTGAGGACTCTGACATGTCCTAAGGCCCTGACCGGCCTTGCCTGTGATCCCCACCCACACCCTCTTCCCATGGGCCTAGGAACCTCATTGCAGCTCACACATGAGCCCTTGGGCCTTGTGAAAAAATGACGGTACTTTCTATTTTAATTAATGATTTATGTCACCTGTCCCAACCTACCCCCAAACAGAGTAGTCCATTTTCTGGAAAGAATCTCTTGGAAGATTATAATGTGGGGCAGCAGACATTTTGGACTGTATTCTGTCATAAACTGAGATCTGTTCAACAGTTCCATCATCATCTCCAGGATATGTTTATTTTCAGACTTGAGCATCAAATTGACCTAACTATAAGATCTACGTAGCATCAAGGAAAACATGTTATGGAACATTACATAAAAATGTTATTCAATTTCCTAAAGTCTTCCTTGGCTTCCCATGTGACTAGGAAATAAGACAAAGAAGTACTTACTTATTTTCCTTCTGTTTTCCTGCTTTAATTTTCTCGGGTGGGCCTGAGAAAGTGGCCCAACAGGAGCTTCTGTGAAAAGGAATTTTCTGTTCTTCCTATCCCAGCTCATAGGGAAACCCAAAGTTACTCGGATTGCAAGGCATGTAACCAGTTCTGACCATAAACTAGATAAATGTTACGTGATAGACGAGGAGAGTACAAACTTCTCTCAGAAACCATTTAGGAAGCCCCAGTACTTCTGCTGTTGGCTCTATACAGTTCAGTCTTCAGAGAGCAATTATCACCACGGCAAAATAATTTATAAAACAGTAACATGGACTTTCCTTACGAGAAGCTTCTGCCTTCCCAAAAGAGCTTTGAGTCTCATCTGAGCTTTTGCAAGCTGCATGCTCATTAGCTGTCACATTCACAGAAAACAATAGAAAACAGATGAATAGGCTGTCAAATAACTTCGCACCATGTTGATGGCAAGAGATTGCATTGGGAGTTTCACATCAGTCAGAAGGACTAATGCCTTCAGAGTGCAGCTGAGGACAGTAGTGCCAGCGGCTCTAAAGGGCTTGATAAGTAGTGCTGCTTAGGATCTGAGTCCCAAGCCGGAAGGAGCACTCTCCCCACCTCTGACCTTCCTAATGCAGTTCCTTTCATATAATCTGTTCTTGCTGGGCTTTGCTGTGCTGAGGGGAAGCAGAAGCAGGGTTTCCAGTGCCCCTCCTGTCACGTTTTCTTTTTATACCTCTTAATTCCTTACTTCTGGCCACTACAGTGAAATAATAATAATAACAGCAACAACAACAATAAAATTTCTGATAGAGCCTGCATGGCACAGTAAAATGTTCGCCATGGCTACTGCACTTAATACAGCACTTCATAGCTTCCCCCTGGTCCATTTAAAAAGTTTCCGGCAGAGCTTCTGCAGACTCTTTCTTCTGCCTGCTGCATATGAATACAGCCCTTGGACCAAGTGAATCAAACTAGTAATTGTTTTGCATAGTGACTCCCATTTAACTGTGCCAACAGCCAGAGTGCTTCGGCAGTTGGCAGAAACAGGCTGCCTTGCTCAGGGGTAAGTTTCTGCCAGCTTGCAGGCAGAGCTGTCTTTGTCTCTTTTTAAAAATATAACCTTGAGGGCTGAGTTTTGAAAGCATGTTGGGTGCATATTCCACTTAGAAGTGTCTCAATCTGATTAGGTGCTTGCTGGGCATCCCTAGTCATTTAAAAAGCTTTTGAAAATCTGACCATACATAGTATAGAAACTTCCAAGAGCTTTGAAAATAGAAATAATGCAAAAGTCCAAATATGTTGTGGAATTTAGGTGTTTATCAAGATTTTCAAAGGCATACGTATGCCTGAGTAGGCTCTGAAAATGTAGATCAAGGTTGTTAAATTACAGAAATACTTAAGAAGCTTTACAGCAACTTTCTCTTTGAGAATATTTCCTTCACTAAATGGTTGCTAGACTAATAATAGTAACTAGTGAATTAATTACTGAATAAAGCTAGGTGCAGTGTCATGAACAAAGCACAGAAATTGGATAAATGCAAATATAAATATGTATACAAACATTTTGGTACATAAAACTTTTATCAAATTGGTCATAAGATCAAATGAACCTTATCTTGACACGAACAGATGCCATTATGCTTGCAATTGTTATTGAAGGCATGGAGGATTATATCCTGTCTTCTGTATTTGTTTTATTTTCATGTTTTCAATTTTGAGCCTACTGGGATGTTTACATGCCTGGCTCATCTATATGGTATGTATTTTGAAATCTGTGATTACAAAATAAATAAAGTACAAACAAGTCATTATTGTATCTGGAAAGGGATGAGACTCTGCATACATAGAAAAAGCACAGTCAGGACAGCTGTGCAAATGCAAGTTCTGGCTCTGAATGCCTGATGAATCCCTCCATTCTTCCAAGATATCTCGCTAGAACCTGCCAGTGGTGCTTTTACTGCACACATTCAAAAAATAGCCTTTTTTTTGTTGTTTCCACCTAACTAATAATTTATTGGTAACAGGGCACTGATGTCAGTTTCCAGATGTTTTCTCCAAATGAATATTTCAAATTAGGTAAAGATTTGGATATTTATATAAGGCTTTGAATGCTTCCAGCATCCTTTTGTTCTCTGCCATACACTGGGCCCTAAATCTGAACCGGTTGGATGTCTTTGTCTTCCCAGGGAATGTGCAGATCCCCTGCAGCATGGCACTGACTGACTCCCGTGTCTCCCAGGGGTCCAGATGAGTCTGACGTAGTCTGAACGTGGCCAGTGTTCAGTGATGACAAATCCTGCAGGGCACACTGCAGCCTTGCTGCCATCTCATCCCTCTGAGCACTGGTATTGTGGCTTTGTCTCTTGAGTTTCAGTTCTTGATCGTTAGGAGTGTGCAAGAAAAATTTTGGCATGCTGTACCTTTCTGTATCTCAGGCTGGATATGGAGCTCAGCCCCTGGGCAGACTGCCCTCATGCTGGCCCTGAAGGTCTTTCTGCTCTTCATTGCTTCTCTTGCTTCACCTGTTAGGAGTGTCTTCCACCTCTGCGTGGCCCTGCACCACCATGTGGACAGACCAGAGGGTGGATTGACAGGAACCTTTTGAAATTCAGCAGTGACAAATGACAAGTCCCACCGCTGGCGCGCATGAAAGCCTTTCAGTCCCAGGAACAATTCTGTGGAAAAGACCCTGGTCTCCAGGTTGGAAGAGGTACAGGAATTTCCCTGTCAGGTGATGCTGAGGGATCAGAGCTTGTACAGCCTGGGGAAGACATGGCTTCATGGAATATGACAGCAGCCCCCCAGGGCTATGGGGTTGTCATGCAGTAGATGTGGCCAGGCTGATCACAGTGCTGCAGGGCAGGAGAATGTGAGACAACAGGCATAAGTCGAAAGAAGACAGCGTCACCATGGATATAAGGAAATTCTATTTCCCTCAAGGAGAAACAGGCAGTGGAACAGGTTGCTCAGAGATGCTGCACGGTCTCTGTTCTTGGAGGTTTTCCAGATGCAAGTGGACAGAGCCTGGAGCAATTCAATCTGATCTCAGAGGTGAGACTGCCGTGAGTAAAAGGATGGACGTGAGACCTTTCCAACCTGAAATGCTCTGTGATGATATGATTGCCTATTTCTGTCTTGTTTTGGGCAGTGGATGCCTGTAATCAGTGTTAGAAAAAAAGAGAATCATCATGCCTCTAAATGTTAAAACTTTGGGAATTATGGCATCTTCAGAAAGGAGAAAGACTAAATACTGGGACGTTGAAAGGGGGTGATAGGGTTGGGGAGTGAAGAAACAATGAAGAAGGATAGGGACACATGGTCAAGGAGAAAGAAAATGGAGATGATAAGAGTTGGGATGTGGAAATGAGTGATGGGTAGTGAGATGGGAAGCAAATTGGTTCAGGAGACACTAAAGGGAACAGGAAGATGCTAGACATTGTGAAACACTTCATATTCATATTTCAGAGATGAGTGCTTCATTATCAGTTCTTCTTGGAGCTTTTCTGTTCCTAAATATGCATAGTAAAAGTGCCCTATCATTGTCACTCACAAAATTCGGAGCCTGTGTTAATTACTAATTTTGCCTATCCTTATGGAAAAAATATCACCAGTGCTTTCAAATTTTTGTTTCAGGGCTATGGGCAACATCATACTAACTATTAGTAATGGGTGGCAACATCTCTGGCTCAGAAAGCCTGGATTAGTTCCCAGCTTTGTTGTTATCACAGGGTTGTATTGTTTGTCAAAAGGATAAGACTGTGTACAATACGTTATCTCTGAAAAAGCAAAGTCTGGGAATGAGAAAAAGCAGACACCGGTTTCATTTTATCTTTAAACATTAGAAAATGAAAAAAGGTGCTATATATTTTAAATATCACTCTTTATATTAATATATTTACATTAAAACTATGGGACTGGATATTGCTTTGAAAAAGCATCTAATATTAGTCTTCGCTGTGGGTTATTTGTGTGTCTGGATAAGTAAATCTGTCAGAAAAACTGTGGGAAGCTACCTGTTCAAGGACCAGGTTTGGTTTCTGTCACTCCTTCCTGTTGATGCTTACTCACATAATCAGTGAGGTTTAGTGGTGGTGTAAAGTACCACTTTGTTTTCAGTAATTGTGAAAAAAATCTGTCCTTTACTCAAATTGCATTAACTTCTACTTTAAATATCAATCCCAATTCAAAGGTCTAGGCTAAAATTAAAAATAGGTGTATTTTAAACTCTCCAGCTACTTTATTTCTCTTTCTCGGGTATGTTATCATATCACTATTTTCAGTGGTTTTGACATCTGCCATTCATATTATTTCTTTACGATACATCACTATTGTTAAAGAAAATGAACACTGAAAATGAAGAACAGGTAAGATCTTGTGTAAGAGCTGTTAGCAATGGCCCCTGAAGCAGACAAAAGAACCTACTTGAGAATGACACAATATTTCTTTGACAATGTTAAAAACATACCAAATTCTTTGATGGCTGATACTGAAAATATCTTTCAGATGTTTAGGAACAGGGACTTTTTGTGATAAATTGTTTGGTTTCTGTTTTGTGGGGAGGGGAGTTCTCTAGTTTTTTCCTCATATAACTTCTACTAAGTTAAAAAAGTTGCGAACAAATGCATTATTCTTTACTGAGTATTTCTGTTTAGCCTAATTTAATACTTTGACCTTGTGTCAAGCACTGATATTTCTATGTGTAGGAAAGAAAAGCATCTTCCATCTTGAAAAAGACATCAGCTACAGATGGTATTATACAATCTTTTATTCTGCATAACTTTGAGAATTTGAAAAGGAATTTAAAACATTCTTTTGAAACTTTGCTTAAGATAAACCTCCCTGGGACACTGTAGCCTGGCAGGGAAGGGGCCGTGGGAGACTCTGCTTGGGTGTCTCTTCCCCTTTAATGAAGTACAGCCCATCCAGGGACTGGCCATGAGGGTGGTTTGGATAGGATGGGCCATGTCTTGTCTCCAGTTAAGGACTGTATCCCCTTCAAGCCTGTAGATCCCAGTGCCCAAAGGCTTCTATCCATGCCGTGCTCACAAACACTGCCCTTGCTCTCTTGCCCTTCCCTCATCCCCTCACCTGCTGGCCCCCAGCTCCAGGCAGCTTCTGCTCCGTATTCCCTCCCACCCAGCCCTGCTGAACAAACATTTCTCCCGTCTGTCCCATGCCACGGCTGTATCCATTGTGCTCTTCCTGACTGTGCTGGCCATCCTGCCTGGGCTGAAGCACCATCACCGGATCCATGTGGCCACGACCCAGCAGATTCAGCAGCACGAGGAGTAACTGCACCAGGAGTTGGGGCGGCTGCTGCAGGACATTGAGCAGAGCAGGCCCATGGAAGAAGCCACACTCCTCTCCATGTTGCAGCAGTGGTCATTTTGGACCAGGCAAATGAAACTTGCCTCTAACAGCTGCTGCGAGCAGGACAGCTCCAGCAGCAAGGAGGAGGATCACAACGAGGAGGAGGAAAACAGCAATGGAGCACACAATGGTGTCAGGTTGTTGGCTGTGCCCACCCTCTTGCCGATGCAGGGGCTACCTGACACTGCAAGGATCTGAAGAACCTGGTGCGTGACCTCCTCGGTGTCTGCTGAGTGCTTGGCAAAAGCAGTTTCACGCTGGAGATGCACCCGGCCACTGGGATGGATGGCACCTGTGAATCCTGGAGTGTCCATGACTGGAATCTCCTGCCAGCTGCTCGCGTTTCTGCAGCCAACCCACAGGCACACATTCAGGCTGGAGCTGTACACCACGGGGCAGGCGCCAAAGAATTGCTCTGGCATCCCTGTGATGCTGGAATGCAGGTGCTCAAGGGAGTAACTGATGGGAGATACACTGTTTTTTCTCCCCCCTCCAACAACAAGCTGCCGCCGGATCAGAGTTCATGCCTCCTCTACGCTCCCTTCACTCGCTCCTGTGCAAGGAGGAAATTGCCCGCTGGGTACGACATCGGCTGAGATCCGCCTGACTCCGTCAGCCTCGGTGGCACCGCTGGCTCTAAGGATGCTGCGCCCCTCCCGCTCTGCCCCCCTGAGACGCAGATCTGCGCTGAGCTGGTTTCTGCTGTGCAGCAAGGCAGCCCAGGCACGTACCTCATCCTTCAGTAGGCAGCAGGCAGCTTTCCCAGCGTGCAGGTTTGGTCTGGGGTAGTCAATTTTCTTCATACTAAGTAGGATGAGCATTTCTGTTGTTTAAGGATAATAATGTCTAGTTTTGAAGCTGCTGAAGCTCCTGCTGAAGTAATTCAGATGCGTTTGTTAATTTGAGCACTTGAATTTGCATGTTAGTTCTGTTGGGCCACACAATCTGATTGTGGGCAAACAAATAACAGAAGGTCGATCAAGTTAAACAAAGCTGTTAATTAAACCCCGTGGAAGAGCTTTTGAACATATCAACAGGCACCTACTCAGGCACCTGGTGCAGTTGACACGCTGGCGGGAGGGGATGCCATCCACAGGGACCCTGACAGGCTTGAGAGGTGGACCTTGTGTGAACCTTATGAAGCTCAACAAAACAAACTGCGAGGTCCTGCACCTGGGTTGGGGCAATCCCAAGCACATTTACAAGCTGGGTGGATAATGAATTGAAAGCAGTCCTCAGGAAAAGGACTTGGGAGTGTTAGGGGATGAAAAATTCAACATGAGCTGTCCATGTGCACTCACAGCCCAGACAACCAACCACACCCTGGGCTGCATCAAAAGCAGTGTGACCAGCAGGGCGAGGGAAGTCACTCCCCCACTCTGCTCTGCTCTGGTGAGGTTCCACCCGGAGTGCTGCATCCAGCTCTGGGGTCCCCAGAACAAGAAAAACATTGACCTGTTGGAACGAGTCCAAAGGAGAGCCACAGAGTTGATCAAAAGGCTTAGGCACCATTCTATGATTCTATGATAAAATGAAGCCTATAAGGTTTTCCTGTGAATGTTTGTGTTATAATTCTGGACAAAGTGAAAACAAGATTGAGAGATCTGTAAAATGACAGTTAACTTGTAGTCAGAATTCTGTATACTTAGCTTTGTCATTATGAAGCTATGAAGAAAGTTTAAAAGTTTTTTGATGGAAATCTGTATTTGGGCAGCAAAGTGAGAGACTTACATTATAAATTCTTCTGAAAATTAGGACACGAATTCAGAGCTAAGGGACCTAAGGCATCTAAGCTGAAAAAAGCTTGAAAGAAGACTAAACATTAATTCTTCTAAATGGCATTATTATTATGAGATTTAATATACTAATCAGATCTGACTAATTTTGATTGATGTGCAATTTTAAGTGTTGTTGATAATTTAGAGATATGTCTTTGTTTTGGTAGTTTTTAAAAATATTGATTACAGACAGTTACATACATGGAAGAACAAAATTTCATGGGTCTTACATCTATATGTATAAGAAAGCAAACACTGAATTTCTGATTTTTCAGAAAGCTTGGCAAATATATTCCATTTTCATATTATCCTTCACTTGAGCAATGCCATATTGAACACACAGTTGAAATACTCTTCTTCAGGCTGATCATCAGCAATTTTCTCCTAGCACATAATTGTTGTTTCCAGAAGTTCTGTTACAAAAACAACTAAATGTTGACTATGTGGGAACATTTCAAATTGCAGCATACTACTTTTGCCAGGATCTGGTGAAGTTTCCACATTTCTTTGGCCATTTCTTTGATGGCGTCTCTACATTATGAAGGAATTCTGTGCTTTTATGATGGCACAGGTTCATCTTGAACACTAAATTTAGGATTTAAAACAATGTACAGTCATCAGTTGTGTGTAATGGCCCCTGAAACCGTCAGCATTTGTGTGAGTTATGGCCTTCAGGGCTTCTTCAAAACTGTTCAAATATAGCGTTTGAGGGTACAGAGAGGAGCCAGGACTTGTGTCCTGAGCATGCAAATCTCTTAGTTGCTCTTGATTTATGTGAGGTCAGTCAGAAAAATAGCTGCTGACATTGTTTTTTTATAGGCACTGACATAAACTGCTTCCAAGTGGCCCCTCCTCTCCCTCAGTCTGCTTTCCTGTCCACCAAGTCCAGGCATTCCTGGGCACAGAATTTACACAAATAGTGTATGCCTATAAGTAGCATTCTGTCTTCATCCACTGTGTGTCCACTCCCTTTTCACCCCTCTGCAGGCATGAAAGTGCTTGCAAAAAGCATCGTTTCTATCCAACTGAATCCTCATTTTGCAACACCACTAAAAGATCTACAATTTATTCCACAGACTGGATACATTACATATTTGTATATAGCCTAAATAGGGGAGTAATTATCTTCGTGTTGCTGAGTTGTATAAGTTGTGTGCATGGTCTGCAAGATTCCATTTCCAGAGCTCTTCCACCACCACTGTCTTGTTTAATAAATCTCCAGATCCCATCAGGTGTGTTCTGTCAAGCCAAGTAATGTCTGATGGTTTCTTTACAAGCTGTAATAACAGGACTGCTTAATGCCAAACAGCTATATCTGAACATACCAGATGTTACTCCAGTACACTGAAACTGATCTGGCAACAATAGATAGAACCTTCAAGAATTTATTTTTTTTTTAAATAAGAAGCAGAACTAAGTTTATAAGAAACTGAATTTCAGGAAGCAACAGCAGCCTTTTCCAACATGTAAATTTCTCATTTGGGCTAGAAATTTTCTTTGGGAAATATCATGAGTTATTCATAACAGGCAAGGCAAGCTATAGTCTACTGTATTTTTGAATGTGCCTATTTGACACACTTCTCACAACTATTGTTCCTTGAAAAGAAGTATTCAGATAATCAGATAATCTGTATCATTGAACTGCGATTAGACATTTGGTGATCATCCTGTTTAAGTTCGTTCTTCTGCTCCTTTCTGGGTTCTCTGCTCGTATTTTACCTGTCCTCTTCAGTAATCTGGACAAGTACTTGTATGGACATATAGGAAACATAAGTAAAGTGGAGCAGGAACAAAAAAAGGAAATTTATTCTTCTGTTAGATCAGCACCCTGTACAATTGATCACATAGACAGCCTAGCAGCTCAGCCAGAATGATGAAGGGTCTAGGGAAGAGCAAGCAGACTCCGACAGGGAAGGTGTAATTTATCCAGCAACTCCTGTAAAAGAAATGCTCACCTGTCGTACTCCTCCCTGTCCCCCCTTAAGACATCTGGCACATGCAAGAAACTGTAAATGGGATCAGGATTATAGTGGAACAAGCAGGTTTTCAAGGAGATCTGATGAGAATTGTTTCAATTGCAAGAGTGCTTTGTGCGCCGTGATTACCACCCAGGTTTTGGCTTTGCTGGACTATGTCATTCATTCCTGTTAACACAACTGTCAGTATTCTCCTAACAATAATAACTGCTTAACAAAAACAAAATTATATTTTATTTGCCCTTTGAACATGCAGTTGCAGCTCTGTAATCTATTTTGTCCTTACATTTGTGTATCAACAGCTAAGGATTAAAGTTATGTTTTGTTTTGACTTTTCCAGTGGCACTGTGCATGCATGATGATCAGACAAACTGTGAGCTGAGCGGTGATGGCTCAAGCATTCAGTAGAAAGGTTTATGGGAGTCTATTATGATAAAACCAGGGAAAATATGCATATTTAGAATTTTTTTAAAAAATCAAATATATATACATATATACACATACATACATTTAAGAAGAACATCCAGGTTCCAAATTTGCAAAACATGTTAGTTTCATAGAAAGTAAGCAGCTTGCTTCTATAAGGCAAAGACAGTGAGATTTTGTGAAGTAAAAAGTATTATCAACAAATCTAGGTAAGAAGAATGTATATTTTCTCAACAAATCTACCCCCTAAAATTCGTTAGTGAAATAATAAATCCATGTTTTGATAATCAAAAGCAAGTCATATCCAGAGACTGCCTATTCCCTGTCTCTATGATTGCAGGAGTTTGTCAGGTTGCTTGGTTTTTCCTTTCCATCTTGCAGAAACTACTTCAGGGCATTGCTTGCTGTTCCTAAGGCATGAGAGTCTACCCTGGCACTTACTTGATTTCAGAAGAACTAGCTGAAAGAATTAACTGAAGAAATATTTGAAGAATTATAGAGATTGGGGAAGGGAGTGCAGAAAGGGAAGTAGAAAACATTTTTAGAGAATGACTGATTTGCAGTGACTTTCTGACAGATGCTAGACAAGCAGGGAAAGAGATGATGCTGCAGTGCAAACAGATGATGGCTAAGAAGAAAAAAAAATAGGAGCAATAGGGAAACACAGCAAATACTTCTTTACGGTATATAATTGCTCCAAGGGCACTGTTTTAACTCTCTGACCGCTAAAAAACCTAGATATTAGTCCACAATAGAAGTTTGCCATGAGGCCTCCCCTCATTTCCTCTGTTTCAAGTGTAAAAGATTGGATTTCAAGTGTAATCCCTATGTTTGCATGGTCTTTGGGCAGTGGCTTGTTAACACTTCTTCAGTTTTAATGCCTATAAAGTATTAATTGCCCTTCTGCTCAGGATGTTCTCTGTTTTTAATAGAAGTTTTGTCAATTTTTAAGAATGGAAACCTGTGCTAACATTTTATAATTATTAAACTTGAGCAAACTCAAGTCTGTATGAGACATCTAACTAGCAAATATTTGAAAAATTACCTTCTCATTGACTAGGACAGCAAGAAAACCCTCCAGTTCTCTCTCTGGAGTCTCACTTGTCCGTACAGTGCAGTAGGCTCTGCAGTGCAACCCAGTGATCAGGGAACATGGAGTGATGTGAACCAAAAGTACAGTCTAGCTACCACAAATGGGGGCAATATGGGATTGCTCTCTTTTTAACGTGCACTAATATTTTATATGTGTGTTAAAATGAGGCATTTCCATAGTGGCTCAAAATCACTCCACTTAACTTCGGGGATTTAACTGAAACAGCTTAATGAAGTGCATTATTTCTTGATTTAAATGTTTAGTTTGGGACTTGGGGAGCAAGACTTTGTGCAAAAACCAACTCAAGCAAATGACTTGGTTTCAGTTTGCTGAAGTTCTCTGTGTGTGGTATGGGATGCTCTGCCATTGTGGTAGTGCTGAAGACTCTGAGAGGGTGTAAGATTTCAAATGTATACTGAGCCCAGACACAAATACATGTAACAGATAAAGAATGGGAAACTTTCAGCTTGCAATTATGATATAAACACTACCTCCTAACATGATTATCCCAGTAATTTGAGCTCATATACACTAGAACTTAAAATAATCTAAAGAGTTGTCTGTTTTCTCTCATATCTTGTTTTCTGTATAAATACATCCTTCCTTGCTCTCTTAGTGACGTCAGTCTGGGGTCTCTCCCTGTCTGCAATCATCCCTAACTGATGAAGCAGTCCTGACTTGCTGAAGAAAGAAGCAATGTCTATGGGACAGCAATATATGTATATTTATATTCTAAAGGGGCAATGTTTCTCCCTCATCTTACAGTACTTTAATTTCCAGCTTTATCATTTATCCTATCTACTACTCCCTATGTAGCCTAAATATTAATGGAACAGTACCAACACGCTTCTTGCCTGATCAGAGGGAATAGGCACTTTGATGGTGTCCTTCAGGCTCTATTTTCTGTCTTTGACCTATATCCAGCTGCCAGTTCTCCATGAAGTTTATTCTTAAAGCTACTACCTGACTGGCAAATTGTCTGAAAATGGCATACAACTTCAAATGTATTCAGTGAGGCTGATGATTAGTCAAAAGACTTGAAAACAATTTTATTACTATACTGGGATAACAGAAACTTTTATGCATTTCAGACATAAAGCAGCCCAGTACTGTATTGCACTGTAATATTTTTTTTTACAGCTTATAGAGACATAAATGCAACATTGAATAACTAGATAATAGCAATCCTTCAAGCAGAATTGAGGTGTTTCTTGAAAGAACCATTTGAACACTGGAAAGACACTATGTTTTTCAATTAAAAAACATTCACTAAAAAGTCAAAAACCTCACTATTATCAACAACAAAAGTGAACAAATCCTCACAATTAACTCTAAGGAATAAAACTAATATTGATGGAAAGTCTGTCTTTTCAAAGTGAACATCTGTCTTTCTTATGACCTAAATTATCTCTTATACTTGATTTTTTATCGTACAGATCATGAGAAACTCTCACAGTCTGGTACAGAAATCACAGTAAGAAATTAAATTTTAAAATTACTCTTGCCAGTATTTTTGTATGAATCACCTACATATATATATATATATCTTGCAAATGCAAAGGGAAGTTTTGGTAGCACAATAGATACATGCGTGTCTCTTGAACAATTGGATTTAGTGGTAACTTTTAAATTTCTATAGCTTGGACTAGTACTTAAAATGTGACTGGGAAACATTCCCAGATTCAACAACAAGAAGAAATCTGGGAAAACAAATTAATAAATACTAACATGCATGAACTTCCAGCTGTCCATCCAGTTTCAATAAAAGTAAATGATCTAAATGATCTAAAATGCTGAAGTTTTTCATCTGATCTAGAAACCTTAAGATATAATACTTGTGAGATTTCCAGGAGTAAATACTTTATATTGTGATGAAACTGAGAAGATTAAAAGAATATTGTGGTTGGCGACCAAGAAAAGATCAGAACTTAAAGATTTGCTATTCAGTTTTTAAAAATGGGAAAACTCTGAGAAGTACAGGAGAGCCCCAGACGACTTTGTAACCCTGACGTTTTATGCCTCTTACTCTCACTGCTGCTATGTGCATCGTGATGACGTATTTGAGACTGGGCCAAACTTTTGCTAACAAATCATGTGAAACTTGCCTCTTTTAGGTTTCTTAACAAACTTAACTGTGTTTATTAAAAGGGTTGTAAGGGTTCACAAATGTTTTGAATTAGTTTGGGTACACTGCTGAAAATCACATGAAATTCATTATTTTAAAAGTTTTGGTTTGCAAAGCAAAAAAAACCTTTGGCTTTCTAGGCTGACTTTGTTCTGACTTTTTATTCACTGAGCATCAGTCTCTAGGGTGGGACTGATTTAGATTAAAACCCCAGGTATTGTTCAGGAATATCTGTGGAGTGAAAGAGACAGCTTTGGTATCAGTTTTCTTATTTTTCTGTCACTGGTGCTGCATATAACACATCTGGGTCTCTGCATGATGAATGTAGGCCCATCTGTGAAGAACTGGACAGGAAAATTACCTACGTGCCTGCTTTGAGGATTCAGGAATCTGAGAGGTGGGGACAATAAAATAAAAGCTTAAGACAAATTATTTTTATTTGTTAATTAAGCCCAGCTGATTTATATACTAAAAAGGAGAAGAAGGCCCAAGGATTCTATCAAAGAGGATAAGTAGGCTGAGCACTGCGCAACTTGAATTTGAAGATTTGTCCAGAGCCATAACTCACTACAATGAGAAAAACCTCTTGGTTTTAGAATTGTTTGCTTTTCTGAGTTACTCAAGAAACACAGTATGTTATCCCAGTGATATCAGGGCTTGCTAACATGTCAGAAATGTTGCCTTAAGGATTACAAGACTGGATGCTAATGCTACATCTCATTTTCTTTCCATCATCTATCATTTCCCTAGGCTCAGAAGCTGTCCCAGTTTCTTGCACAAAACAATTAGCAGCTGTTGCCAGCCTCAGTTCCTTGTCTTCAATATCCTCATCTCTTGTCAAAAGAGAAAGAAGATTAATACATTCATTTTTAGCTGAATACTTGGAAGCATTCTTTGAGGAAAAGCTAAGCTTTACCATTCTATACTACCCTCACTTTTCCTTCTTTAAATCTACAATCTACAATAACTTGTGACTTTCTTCAGTCACATTCCTGAAGTAATTTCCATTCTTTCTGCCTTCTGCAACCAAAACATTTAGGCTCATGCTTCTCGATTTTTCTCCCTTTCCCCAGTAGCTTTATTTATATGTATTTCTTTCACCAAGCATACAAATTTTTCCACTAGTTCTCAAAAAGGCTTCATTTTCTCCTCCTTCCAGGTTTCTGTTCTCGAAGTACCTGTTTCTCAAGGTTTGTAACAGAAAGATGTGAAAAACAGAACAAAGCCTTTCATAATTTGGAGCTTTACACACTTCAGGGAATGTTTCTTTCTCTTTCTTCAAGGAACATTTCATTTGCTCTGAATTTTCAGTGGAAGCTTTGGCTGCCAGTCATTTCAAGTCTCTTGGATTCTATTGAACATCTTTGCTACTACACTCCATTTCAAAGCTGAACTGATCTACTTATTCTAGGGTTGGACTGTTCATCATAGGTGATAAGAGGATTGAACCAAATATGAAATCACTATTCATGACAGTGCATATTGCTTACTAATTGTCACTATCTTTGCTAGAAATATGCCTCCCATTGCCTTCTTTTTGCAGTCTTCATTTATCTTCTTTATCAAGAGCTGAATTTATCCAGACTTGGCATTAATGGATTCCACAGTCTCACTAAATCCGCAGGGAATTGCATTTGCTTGTATCATGAAGAAATTAACTTTGCTGAATGGAGAAATAGTGCCCTGATGTTTGCAGTATGAAGAATGGTGTAATAAGTTAGAATGAACTCTGAGTATTTTTAGGATTCACTTAATAAGGGAAAGAGCTGAGGAAAAATACAACTATCTTTTTACCTCACAGAAGAACTGGAAGCAGAGTGATACTGTTAATGGGAAAAAAAGCCCCAACGACTGCATGATCAGAACACACTCTTAAAAATAAAGAAGTGGATTTCTTAGATGGTATCACACAAAATTTTAATTGTTTGCATTGATTTAGAATCTAAGCTTGATTATTCAGTGCTGGGGTATAAAGGTGGGAAAAAATTAGGTATTTCTGGGCAGGGAAAATCTTGAGTAATTTTGGTGCTACCAAAAGGACAGGAGAGGGTGATGATACTGGACCAGGAAGCAGAGGTACTTGCAGGCACTGAAAGGGATTTAAGTAGATCCAACAGGATTTAGCTGAGGTGCAGCTGCCAAGAGTTGTATCCAGAGAACCTGTACAGTGACTGTGCTTTCTGGCACATCATTCCTACTAGCATCAGTGGAGCACCAGATTTGAGCTAACAAGCCCTCACAGAGAGCAGAGCACGGTGCAGATATTCTGAGTAGCTGTGCTCACACGACACCCACCAGCCAGTGCGCTACAAACTGCCACATTCAGACTTAACGTGTGAAGAGCTGATGCTGGCGTGGGGCAGGAGGGATGAAAAGCATCTCCCTCTTCTGCACTTCTCAAAGGCACGTGGTCCCACGTTTCTTGTCCAAAGTGTCAGACACAGCAGCCCATCTTAGGCTCTGCTCCACACGAACCATTGGTAGCACCACCTGGACTGAGGGTTGTCCTGCAGTCAGACATTTGTGTTCACACTGTACAAACTGGGACTCCCCCTGGCTCCAGACCGACCCACAGTTCATGGCACCTTTGGCTGTGCACTGACAGACATTTCAGGTTATGTTTCATGTAAAAGTGGGTCCTTCCACTGTGTGTGCTGCATGTCTTTCAGCCGAGGTCTTCCACAGCAGCTCTCTGCCTCACATTACCTCCTTCTGACAGTGGGACAAAAAGAATTTAGCTCAATTCTTTCTTAAATTGAGATTGGACTAAAGTAAGCCTTGTTTTGCCATGTGGAAAGGGATAATAATTCAGAGAATTTCTAGTGCCTAAGTGCTCCCCTGGTGCTTCTGCAGCAATCATATAGCAAATCTGCTCTTTAACAAACAACTTAATCCACAGCTGGCCTGGGCTTTGAAGCCTGAGTAGTACTTTCCTTGCAAATGCTTTTTCCAGTTGTTCGGGACCTCCTGAGATGGCGGAACTTCTTCTCCATGCTGTCAGGGTTATTCACGGACAGAGATGAGGACTATCAGGGGAGGTTAGAGGGCCTAAGGAAGACATGGGAGAGTTTAAAATTGGAGGGAAAAAAAAAACCACCAAAGAGGAACAACAGAGATGAAAATGTTGGGGATAGAGAAGCTAATAAGATCAAAAGACATGGCAGGGGCCCCTAGTGATAAAAGCACGAGACAGACTCTAACTGGAAAATAAGGAGATGGAATAATCTGGGAAAGGGTGGAGATGTTTGAAATCATCACAGTGTTAGTACATGGAAATGAAGCCAAGAATTGCTTATTCTAAAAATTTCTTTGCTGTTTTTGCTGTGAGACCTTATAGCAAATTAAATGTTTCGTCCTATGCCAGCAGTCATCTACTCCCCCTTTACACACAGATTGCAGAGAGAAAGCTGAAATATTAAGGCAGGTCAGGCCACTCCGAATGCCACATAGTACTCATATTTTTACAGGACAGCTTTTACAGAACTGTCAGGTGTGAGAGCTCAGAGCTCCTAAAGACCAGAAACGAAAAATAGGAATCTAGAGGGTAAAGAGTTATGGCCCTGCCACCTGGTTTGCGAGAGTGTTGTGAAAGTGGCTAGCTTGGTGCTTTCTGGAAACTGGGGACAGAATTCCTGAACTGCTTTAAATATGAGACTATTCCAATTCCTATCACCCACCTCCCTGGTTTCAGCAGCCCTATCTGTCAAACACATCACCAGTTAACAGATACAGGTTTGTTCACTCCATAGCCCAGATATTGTCTCAGGGCGAGAAACCGTCTGTCCTGTAGGAAACTCTAATTATGGCAGCTTTTCACTTGAATTTGCAATGTCTTGTAAGTTAGTTGTCCTTGAATATACTAAATATTTATGTAATTGCAGTGATGTGTGTTTGTGTATTTACACCCAGCAGTACGAATAAAGTCTGACTCTGCTACAGGTATGATATCCTCTGCTATCCATATGACAGCCTCCTTGCCATTTTGGAGTTTGGAAACCAAATTTTCATCTAAGAAATTCTGCTCGTATCTTCTTAGTATTTAGTGTTATTGCTTCTTTTGTGGGTCATTTAAGTAGAATAGAAGGACGTATGTGTAACCAGGCTTTTATATTTCTAGAATTAATGGCATTTCAGAAGAAAATAGATATTTTACAAGCATGGAAATGTTCCAGAGAGACTATATTCTGTTGTGTGCTAACAAACTGCTATTCATGACACATTGCATGGATGAAATGATGTAAAGTAAAATGCTTTTGGAGAACAGAAACAGCTTCCCCTCATAGAGAAGACCTAATTTCATAACAATGACAGTGTTGGTCTAGAAATAAAAAAAAATATCCCATGTCAGTACTATAGATATAGATATTTTATAAACATACAAACATACATATGCAAATTTATAGATTCCCACTCTCAATTTGCAAAATCTCCTGTGTAAATCTCTGGTTGAAGTATAGCAGCTTCTTTTTGGATGTATAATATCAAAAAAGAAAGTGTTTAAAGATGTCCTTTCACTTATATATTTATTTTCTTTACCTCAAAGACAGTTAAAAAATTTAATAACGGATATTTGTTTGTGCTAGTAATCCTCTGATCTGGTAGCCCTTAAACAATTTGCATGATTTTAGTCAGAGAATAAGCTGCCTGAAGGATGGGAAAGTTAATCTACAAGTGTGTGTAGGATAATGGATCATTATTAGGTTCATCATCCTTTGACAAGATATGGAAATTCCTGGTTGTTGAATAAATTATATCATACAAATCTATTGATTTTAATAATTTATTTGAATATTATTAACATTTCTTGAGCTCATTGAGGAATATAAATTATCTAGTAGTTGTTTGAGATATTTTAACAAATCTCAGTCTATCTACTAAGCTCCTAAGTGGGCAGCAATCTATACACTAGTGAATATATTCTTCTAAAGATAGTTCAATTACGAAAGGAATTATGGATTTGTATTTCGCATTGAATCCACTTTTATGAAATTGTACTTGATTTTTTGAAGGAATGATGTAACTAAACCAAGAAAAAGTCTGATTATAACCAATTAAGGGTTCATAAGGTTTTCCCCTTTCAGTGGTAGGCTGGGTTTATCTCCATTTTCCCCATCACTGTAACAAACACAAAACACAGTCATGGATGTTGTGATAGAATATATTTCCATTTCTTTACTTAGAAAAACCATTGTAGGACAGCCCAGACTTTTAGCTGTTCAAACAAAACTTTAAGTCTGAAGCATCCTTTTCCCTGTCCTGCACATTGGAGACCACCAACTAAAACAAACTGAGAACACGTCATAGAAAATAATAGTATGGCCCTTAAGAGGTGTTATAAGTTTTTTTGTGTTATAAGATTTATAGTTATATTTTTCTTTTTGGAAATAAGGTGTTTAAAAACATTTACAGTAACTCAGTGGGATTAGCGATGGTAGCATAAAAATCTGTAAAGTAGATTGAGGTTACTCTGTGTTTAGAAAGAATACAAAAGGCTGTAGATACTTCAAAAATCGCCAAAACTAGTTGTCTTTGTTAAGTATATTTGTGATGTTACCTTGTAAGGAGGTACACATCCATCTCTCTTTATCTCTTTTTCTCATTTACTTCCACCTTATTAGTAAAACTGCTAGCTTTTTAAGCAATGGTTTCTGGAGGCAGATGTGGATCTGCCACTTTATTCAGATTAGAGTTGGAGGGTGCTGATCCTTGAAAGAGGAAAATTAATAGAGACCCTATTGGCCATCAGATGCGGTTTCTTCCAGTTTCAGGAAATTGAAACTGCTCACATCTTCAGAAGAAATATCTCTTTATCCCATTTCCTTTCTAAAGATGACAATATCTGTTACATGATTTGTCATCAAATCATGTATTTGGTGTATTTCCTTAGGGTGACATTATGCATTGTATGTTCTTCCCCTTTTTCCTTTGGGAAGGACCTTTCCTTCTTGCAGAGTAGGCGAAGGTTTGAATCCCAAACTCCTCAGTTTGGACTTGGAAAGCTGTGACAGACACTTCCTCTGCCCTTGGTCCTGTGTTAGAGAGACCATGACAGATATGGGAATTACTCAGTCTTTTTACCCAGGCACTCCTTGCCTTTGGGGCGGGATTACCAAAGAGACAGTGGATTAATACCCACAGATCAAGATCGCCGCTCAAGACCAGACCCATTTACTTGACTGCTGCTGGTTAAGTGTTGGCTTTCACACTGCAGGGAGAAGCTGCTGAGGCAAATTCATGTGATTGTTATGGCAACAGTTATCAAATGGAGCAGTTGCCTGCTTTGTTGAGGAAACTGCAAAAGCACATACATCATTCAAGTATACATTTACAAAATATGTGCATACTGTTTCAAATACATGCAGTGATCGTGTAATGGTAAAACAGATTTGCTCCAGAAAGGCTAAATTCAGAACAGCCTCATGTCTGAGAGCACTAGGTTGCCCCTAAGTCAGACCAAGTGGCAGTATGAATGGAGGGGAAACTAAAAATGTGTCATTGGATTTAAAGCCTGTGCTGTTCTGGGTTACATTTGAGTGAACTTTATTGATTTAAGAATATTCATATAATACTCCCTCAGAAACACAAAAATTCAGTGTTCTTGCCATGACGCATTTCAACTATATATTCTAACTATATTTTTACAATGCAGTGTTTGGATAGCTGTTTTAAACAACACAACCAATACATATATCAGGAACAGACGCTGACCTGGGATATACTGTAAAATGAATAAACAGTTCTTATCATTCTCATAAGGCTTTGAATGACCTTCCGGAGCAGAAAGACAAAACTGGGTACTAAATACAAATATTATCAGACTGCTGGCAGGCTGAATGCATTTAAACCAACTCATAATGCTGGCTTAACTCTCTTATCTATTCTGATTTATGTCCAAAAAAAATGCAGAATAAAAGTATATCAAAGCAGACAAAAATAGGCATACATTAAATAATTGAAAGAGGAGATAGAGTAAATTAAAAAATGAAGATGTAGAACAGGAGAATCACATTTCATCAAGCAAGCACTAAATCACAATGGAATCCAGTTCATCATATCTATAAGCTGTACTGTGTCATGAAGACAGTGACTTGGGATATACTGTGAAAGCATAGTCCTAGAACCGGATTCTCCTCTTGCTGGAATTTTATTCTTTCAGTTCAACAGAATTAACATTTGGCACATAGTAAAAAGCCTCTAGACTTCTTTAATAGCTTACTGTACTCAATAAGGCTTTCAATCAAGAAAAGAGAAATTTATTTTTATAGCTGGTTTTTGGATGTGGCTATATATTAAAGTCAGGTTTAAATGTATTTCCCTTTCCTTTTTTTAGATTTATGCCAAATGTCTTTGTTTCTTCTCAAGAGGCTGGTTTATATATTTGTTCTTATGACTAGCCTACCAAAAAATGTCAATGGCAGAGTACATGAAAGTTATACCAGAAGTGTTCCTAATAATGGATTTCTTTAAAGTTGTTTCCTCTCACCAATCCCCAAACCTTTAATGCTGGAGAGTGAAGTGCACACTTGAACTGCCAGGAATTAGATCCCAAGACTTTAGGATGGATTATCTGTATCTCTCTGATAAGCAGTGATGGATGATAACTACTTAGCTGTCTCACAGCTTTTACTCTTTTGCTGTCTTATTTCTGTGAGCTTAAAAGCACCCAGACAAATGCATACTTTCTCACAATTCTCAACACTTGTGCCCGCAGAACTGCTTCAAAGAACGCTTAATTGTTGGATGGGCAAGAACAAGCTGAAACTATACTTGAGCAAGACAACTTTGTAACCAGAAATCAGGTTACGAATTTGAGATGTTACTCAGTGCAATATGTTTTTGCTGAAAGGACACCTTGAAAAAATTTGTTTCTCTCAGGAGTTCTCAGGAGCACTCGGGAATTCTTATTGCACATTCTTTTGCCCAAAACCTAACTCCTTTTGTCTGTGTTAGAGAGACACCATCACCACCAACTGAATGACAGTCCTGGTTTCACATCAATTTACGTTTGCTGCAAAACATTTGAAATAACCCTCTGTCAGAAAACAAGATCTCCTCAACCCGAAGAGTGACTGCAGCTACTGCCTCGTCTCTGTAAATGCTTTGCTGTCGAGTGCAGTGAGAGGGTGTGTTGCAGTATGCTTTGTTAGAGAAGTGTAGCAGAGCAGTGTAAAAGAAAGGCCTTTTGTTGGTGTCGCTGTGGCTACTGTGTTCCTGAGTAAGTGAAGGAAGAGGGAGAACCCAGGATCACAACAAGCAAGGGTAGTATCAGTTCCTAACATTATATTTTACTGTGCTTTGCCCAAAAGATCAGAGTATCCTGTCTTTTGAAGGGTTATCACATGGGTATTTCTAGTCTGAAAAATTTGAATTCCGCTGGGCTCTTGGCGGGGTTCATTAAGAGAAGAGGACAGGGAACTGAAGATACAGCCTTTGGCTGAGCTGCAGTTCCTTCAGTCTTGGCTAAATGCTCTTCAATATGTAGTCTTTTTTTTTTTATTCTTCTAGTAGAACTCAGGAGCAATGTGTAGGATACTATAAATGACACTTTTTTCCTTGTGGTCGGGTCTTCTTAGGCCCTCCTTGTTTCAGTGTGTGTGGGAGAGACTACATTGGTGTCATCCACAAATGCTGCGTAGGAGTGCCAGGGAAAGCAGAGCTGTGCACAGTAATGAGGAAGTGCTGTTTCAAATGGGACCCTGCATGTCCTGAGGAGTAATAGCCAAGTTGTTACCCATGTTTTCTAGGGTCAGTGTCGAGCAGGAGTGGAAAGGAGGACAGTTAATACAGGCTTCTCATTTAATTGAAAACACCTTCTGAAACGATGCTGCTTCTTACTGCCTAAAGGGGTTGAATGTAAGTGGAATGATCACTGAGAATACCTAGTTAAATAAAGAGGTTGGGAGGCATTAATTGTGCCATAATATTCATTTGCTACTTCTTTGTGGAAAGCATTGCCACTTGTCTTGCTGTATTTGAAATCTGGATTTATAAATCCAGTGCGAATATCTTAACCAGGTGTAGTGCCAGAAAAAGCTCTATTTGTTACGTCTTTTTCTTTTTGTTTCCCTTGTGAATCAACATTATCAAGCATCTGAGAGACAGGAAAGCAGAACATCACAGTATTAGGAAATGTAAAAAATATGAGAACTTCATAAAATATTGCAAAGGTGATTCTTTCAGCACAAGCTGGTAAAAGGCTGAAAGAATGTACTCTTAAATTGTTTGAATTATGAAGTGACTGGGGAGAATGGGAAAGCATGACATAGGAAGAGCTAAAGAACAGATAAGTGCCAGGAAAGGCAGAGGCAGTAGATGAAATATCCCTTGTGATCAGTGGGAAGCGGGGGTACCCCTTGGATCACTAATCGGAGGAAATGTAGATGGTGGTGTTTGCAATATGTCTGAGGCCTTTCTCTGCTGAAAAACCCTGTGAAGCCTTGATTTGAATGCTGGGGTCAAGGAGTAGACTGATCTTTTTGGAAACCACATGAACCTTTGATGCATCTGGCCCGTATTAGGAACAATGGGTGAATTGAAGAGAGCATGATAACTCTACCTGACAAATGCAGTATTGGAGCTCTGTGGGGAAATTACAGCTGACATGTTTAGCAGTTCTGATTTTAGATTTGTGACTAAACACATGCTGTTACTTTTAGTGTATATGGAGAAATAATATAAATCATTGGCTGGGGGAAAAATATTTCCCTTTAATTGCCGAGATAGGTGTATCAGAGGCAAGCATTCTTTGATGCTTACAGAGATGTTTATAAGCCTGCAAGCAGAGAGCATAGACTGGCCTTGCTATGGCATGACATCAGGCTGAAGGAAATATTATTCCTCTGTAGGTCTCCTGCTGGGAAAAGGAGCCAGGGGAGAAGCACTGAGCAAAAGTTTTTCCTATGCAATGGCTTAAAAAAAAAAAAAAAAAAGGAGAAGTTTGTGAAGTTTGAGATCACTGTGACTAAGAAAGAGTCCAGGTGACCCCTAATGCATGGCCTCACACAAGCTTCAGAGCAGTTTAATGGCCACTTACTGAACAGTGACATTTCAAAACAGTTGCTGGGGGGTACACTTCAATATGTACATGTAGAGAGAGACCAGGAGAGACTGACTTAGACAGAAGGACTGAAAAATGAAGTAATGACTGTCTTTTCTGAATTCCCTTTTGGCAACTGAACATGAAAACTTGACAATAAATTTTGTCACGCTGTCCTCCTGCAAACAGGATTTCTGATCATTTCACTGACCATACAAGTAATACTAACCTGTGGAAATAGCAAAAAAATTGGTTTATTGTTACAAGTACAAACCAGATAAAATCATTTTACTAACCATATGGTCTGCGTAGTATTCAGCAAAGCTTTAAAAAGGACTAGTGTTTCACGTTGGGTTTCAGTTTGTTTAATAATTAATTACGTGATTTGTCCCAAAATGTTAAAATCAGATTGAGGTCTAAGATTAGACCATTTTTTGGGAATAGCTATTCTTACCCAAGAGTAACATACTCTTGAAATGTAATGCCACCTATAAAACATGCTGGTTAACTATTCTTTTGCTTATGTTTTCCAGCTTGTACACATACTCTATCTCATAGAGTCACAGAATCATAGAATACCAGGTTGGAAGGGAATCTCAAGGATCATTTTCTTGGAAAAAGCATGGTCTAGATAAGATGGACCAGCACTTTGTCCAGCTCAATCTTGAAAGAGTCCAGTGTTGAAGAATCCACCACTTCCCGGGGGAGGTTATTCCAATGGCTGATTTTCTCATTGTGAAAAATCATAGCCTTTGTTATTGTTGCTGTTTTGAAGTTTTTGTGAAGGGTGTGTTTTTTGCTATTGTTATTTCAAGTTGATTTTCATAACCTTTCTGAAAGTCCAAGGAAAGTGATAATTTTTTCTAACAGATTTACCAAATATGTTCAATGAGCTTGCTCTGAAATGCAGACAGCAGTAAAGACTTCTCAGTTCAGAATTTGACTGATAATTTATTCTTATCACTTTGCTCCTTCACGTGTTAGCTCTGCTGTGCTGACAAAAGTTAACTAGAGAGGCAACAGTTGCAAAAATATTCTAGCAATATTTATTCCCTTGTTTAAATGAACTTACATTCCCCATTTGTATAATTTTTACATCTTCTGTTTATTTAAGTGCTTAGGTTTTGTTGACATGTCTGTTCTTGGGAATGAATTCCTAAGCACCAGCCTACACAGCTATCAGGCTCAACTCTGCACCAGCAATTTCTCATGTCAGATATGCTTATTCTTCCTTTCATGGTAACATCAGCTAAGTACGCACCTTACACTGAAAATTTAAATAGATGGGGGTCAAAAATAGGTTCACCACTTCCAACAAATCAGTGAATGGACAGCTCAGGTATTGGTAGGCTTCAGTATTTATTTTATACAGTTAAACACAGTGACAATAGACAGCAATGGGCAAGGAACAGTGCAGTAAAACATTATATTTTTAGTATGTTCTCATAATATGAGATAATGACTAGTAACAACAGTGAAGATGAGGTAATAAGAAACTTACTTTTTTGCTTGTTTGTTTCACAAGTTTTGTTCTTTATTTGGTATTTGTTTTGACTCCAAAGCACATCTGAAATGGCAGTTCAGACAATCTCTGATAACAGGAAAGTAACAAAGTGAAAAAAAACCTCTGAGTGAAATTATCTTCTTTCTTTGTACTTCTTTCTCATTGGAGGGAGAGAGGAATAAACAAATGTGGCTTACTGTTCAGACTAAACCAAAAAATTAATATTTGCACTATTCAGAGACAGACTTTGGAAAAGACATTTAGAATGTTTAACACCCAGAGATGAAAAGGCAGCTTTCTGCTTCTGAGAAGCGCAGAAATATTTTTAGAGAGGGACAAGTGCAAGAAGAATACATCTGACACTGATTTTTTACAAGAGGGCTGAAGAATAGTAACCATAAAAAATTGCCTAAATATTCTGATTCTCAGTTTGTTTAATGGGGGACCCTGCAGATGGGTAAATAGATTTACACAGATACCTAGAGAAAAGGCAAAAGTCTCCCTGATGTTCACCTGATTGAATGCAGTAGGCTTGGATCTGAAATTAAGGACCAGACCATGTTCACATTGGCTTCTTCCATGGGCTTATTGTCTGTTTTGAATAAACACGTGTGAGGTTAGACTTGAGAAATGATGCTGTCTGTTTCTTTGTGACTGTGCTAGCTGGGAGATAGAGCTGGTATGAGGCTTTGGGATGCCCACCAATACAA
Source organism: Ptilonorhynchus violaceus (assembly GCA_013397565.1). Taxonomy (NCBI): domain Eukaryota; kingdom Metazoa; phylum Chordata; class Aves; order Passeriformes; family Ptilonorhynchidae; genus Ptilonorhynchus; species Ptilonorhynchus violaceus. The sequence continues at coordinate 145,812 of VZRJ01000969.1, forward strand.
CGTTCCCACCAGGCCTTCTGAGGGCGAGGTCTGTGGTGTGGTCCCAGCTAGGAATGATGTCTTTCAGCCTTGGCTTTGAAAGGATCCTGGTAGCTACTGCACACTATAGCACAAAGAAAAGTGTTTGTGTTATGACTAAAGAGATGAAGAAGCTGTCTAAAGTGAAAAAGTAAGCCTTTCAGCTGTTGTTAAGTAACACATTTTTCCCCTTCAGAATATATTTGGAGGGGAAAAGAGCTACAAAATTCAATATATATATTTTGCTGCTATATAAAAAGAATGTGATGATAAAGGATTATTCATAGTAAAGAAAGGAATTTTCACTCTAAAATGCTGTGCCTCAAAAAAAAAGTAACATTGATATTATTGAGGAGGAAGTTAGAGAAAAGTATCTACTGATGAACGAATGAGTATAAACCAGATTCTGCAATATGCTTTGCACAATACTTGGAAATGCATTAAAAATTGAAAGACAATAGCAAATTAGGTTGATCATTGGAGCATCATGTGAGGGGATTTTAATCTTGAACCAGTTTAGCGAAATCCTTTAGACTGCCATGAAGTCAAATTATAAGAAGAAGGACTATCCCACAAGAACTTCAAAGAATTGCTTTCTGGATTACTTTGCAGAGCTTCATGAGAGGAGCAAATTTTATTTTTCTGTTAAATAAAATATGGGAACAGTACTTAATTCATAGTCTCTGAAAATAAACAGAAGCTAGAAATACACACATACCATGAGAAAAGCTTATATATATATGTTGTAAGCAAGAAAGCACAACCAGGATTATTAGAAGAGATTGCACCTCCCTTTGATGCAATAAGCAGAACTGATTGAAACTTTCAGAATACCTCTGTTTCACTTCTTTGCCAGAAAGCCAAATGGGCTGTGCATAAAAGGAATTCTCTTAGCACTCAGTGGTGAATAAAATGAGCTGTATATATATATAGATAGATATTCCTGTTCCCGAACTCTTTTAAATGAGCAGCATCAAGGCAGAACATTTGGCTGAAACACTGCACTAATCTGCAGTAATCCACAGTGGGATGTAAGTTAGAGCCCTTTCAAGACTGCCTGCCAGATTTGATGTTAGAGAGTTACCTTTTTTTCAACAAGTCCTATCTTGTGCGGCTCAGCTTGACCTGGAATGTATGTCCAGCTACAGTTTTTGCTTAATGGCCAGTTAACTATTTCTAAACTGTTGTATTTGTTTGCCATATTTGATCAATTGTCAAAACAAACACTTTCCAGATATGTTTGTTGAAGTCACTCCAGCTGTTCCATGTTAAGTTGATTGATCCTACAACTCCCAGCACTGCTTCTGTTCTTTGATGGTATGACAAAAACATTTGGATCAGACAAAAAACTCCAGTATGTAATTAAAAATGGTCTTCTTATCAATTTATTTATTCAAATAATCACTGTATTGCCAAACATTTAGTGTTTAATCACATTTGTGTCATTAAAAAAAAATTTAAATTCCTGATAATCCATTTAATTCACAAGGATGTAAATTTAACAATTTAAAAATCAGTATTAAATTCAATTTGGCTTTCCTTGTGTTGAGAGTGAAAGATGTGTTTTAATTTCATTGGAAACAAAACTAAATATGAGATTGCTTATTTTTTTCTTTTTTAAAGTAGAGCAATTAAGTACCTAGGAAAATTTTAAAGATGAGCTTACAGCTGACTCTTTTAGCTTTTTTTGCTGTGAATTAAGAACAAAACAACCAACTATAACGTCTGTGTTCTGCTAAATAATTTACTTGGTACTGATGCTAAAATATCTATTTCTTCATGCTCAATGGAACTGGCATTCAATGTTACACTTAAAAACATTTTCCTTGAGTAAGATTGATATCCAACATCATGGATCAAAGTCATCAATCATGAAATTTAAAATTAGCTCACTATGAGTTTGGAAAAAAAAAATGATCCTACCACTACTTTCAGATTAGGAGTTTAATGAAGGAAAGAGAATAAGAGTAAATTGGTTGATTTTTGTGCTACCTGGCTTTTGAATTATTTTCATATTAACAGTGACTGGTGAGGGAGATACTTTAGTTTATTTTGTTCTTCATGGAATTACTTGAATATGTGCTTTCAGTGACAACCCATTTCTAAGGAAACAGGAAACACGGAGACAGATGCTTTCGGGAGAAAAAGTAGCAGCTAGCGGAAAGAGAACATGAAATTACTACTAGGACAAAGGAAGTTAACATCTCAGTTGCAAAGAAGAATAGCTCCTTCCTCTGGAAATGTTTGCCTGCAGAGGACAGACTTTTCTTTAATAAAAATGTCTCTTATTAATGTTGAGCTATGGAAATCCTGAAGCTCAAGTAGCAGGGTGTGCACAGACCTGTGGTTTCTAGCAAGGCTGGACAGCTGTTTATCTCTACAGCTGATATTAATAATGTTTGTCTTTGAAATGTCATGATAAAGTGACTGGGAGTAGATTGTTCCCTATCTCTAGGCAAGTCAAGGCAGGATTAAAATCCCATTACTAGAGGTAAACGCAGCTGGATTTTGTGTGGTATGCTGAGTAGACATAACGTGCAATGACCAATCTTCCACCCAGTTTCAGGTGTGCAGAGATGATAAGAAGTGAATATAGCAACAGCTGGACAAGTGGAAAGATGTGGGCAAGATGCAGATTTTGTGAGGGACTTGAAGCAGCAGTACCATCTCTAAGAATTCACCTTTTACAGATATTAAATACATAACTTGTATTGCCTCCTAACATTTCTAAATTGACCTAAGATCCTCCACAGAAACTGCCTATGTAATATTGTTTAATTACAATGCAGAAGAAACTCAAACCTAGTGGCCTTCTGTGATGGAGTGACTATATCAGTGGACAAGGAAAGGGCTGTGGATGTTTTGTATCTGGACTTCTGTAAAGCCTTTGATATGGTTTCCCACAATATCCTTCTCTCTAAATTGGAAAGATGGATTTGATGAGTGGGCTGTTAGATGATAAGACGGTGGTTGGGGTCTTGAATTCAGAACATAGTGGTCAACGACTCGGAGTCCCAATGGACATCAGTGACAAGTGGTGTCCTTCAGGAGTCTGTATTTGGACCAGTGTTATTTAATATCTTCATTAATGATGTAGACAAAGGGATTGAGTGCACCCTCAGCAAATTTGCAGGTGCCACCAAGCTGAGTGGTGCAGTTGACACACCTGAAGGATGGAATGCCATCATGAGGGACCTGGNCCTTTCCTCTGGTGAGACCTCATGTGAAGTGCTGCACCCACCTCTGGGGTCCCCAGCACAGGAAGGACATCGACTTGTTGGAGTGAGTACAGAGGGGGGCACCCAGATGATCAGAGGGATGGAGCACCTTTCCTATGAGCATGGTAAAGAGAAGGCTTGGGGGTGACTAATTGCCGCCTTCCAGCACCTGAAGGAAGCCGTAGAGGGCTGAAGAAAGATGTAGAGAGACATTTTAGAAGAGCATGTAGTGACAGGACAAGGAGGAATGGCTTTGAACTGATAGAGAGTAGGTTTAGATTAGACATGAGGAAGAAATTCTGTGCTGTGAGGGGGTTGAGGCACTGGAACAGGTTACCCAGAGAAACTGTGGATGCCCCCCTGATGTTCAAGGCCAGGCTGGATGGAGCTCTGAGCAACCTGGCCTAGGGGAAAGATGTCCCTGTAAATGGCACGGGGGTTGGAACTAGATGTTCTTCAAGGCCCCTTCCAGCCCAGGCCATTCTATGAGTCTATCATTGTATGATACTATGCATAACTAGATAGACAAAGCAGTGAAATCTTTCTTACATTTTTTTTTCCAAGAGTCTGGAATTTTTTTTTTTATATTACAGCAAAGCAATATTTATTTTTAAGAGAAATCTGCAGTGTATGCATTTTTATGTTACTTAAATTCAAAAAACCCAACCAGCCTGGAATTTTTCTACAGTAAAGTTGAAGATCCTGAGGCAGATTTCTCAGCTGCTTTAATTACTACAGGATACTACATTAGTCATTTCATGCTCAAAGCAGAGTAGGTGAAGGTGTGCAGTATGAGACACTGGTCGTGACAGAGGTCCTAAAGGAAGAGGTCCACTACAGGGACAAAAAGGACTTTCAGCCAAAAAGCCCTATTTTTCAACTGTAAGGGAAGATTTTCATTACTGTTTGACAGCATTGATGAGCAAACCGGGAGCCACCAACTTTTAAACACAGTTTTGAGCATCTGATCTCTGTCAGAACACAATAGTCCCTGATGCACATTGACAGCAGTGGGATCACAGAAGGGCCTGGCAAAAGAACAGTTCAGTGTTAACTTTCCTGCTTACTCTTTTTATTCTTCAAGTCTCATCTGCAAAGGAAGCAATTTTTCTGTTTTCCTTCCTGAAAATTGAGACAGTGTCTGCTTCTCTTCAGCCCGCCACCTCCAGGTTACATTGCCAGATAATGAGTGACTATCAGATCTGTCACTAAGCCATGATCTATCTCTGGGAAATCTCATGGTACTTTCTAGTGGTCAAATAGTACAACAGAGACGTCAACATAAACAGTGCTACTATCCAGGAACCCTGGATAGTTTCTTTTGTTTTGTTTGAACTCTGACTGTGGGAAGCCTCTTACTTTGTACATGGCTTTGGTCACAAGGGACTTGCTTTTTGGCCTGTGTTGGTATGGTTCCCACAGTGATCTGACTTCTTAGTATGCCACTTAGACCAGATGTGTGATGTCTGAAATTTACATCCATACTTAATGATATTTAGCATCTTCTAAATTAAGAAATGAAAAAAAATACACCAAGGTGAGTGAAAAATAATTTTCATAGTGTATAGCAAGGAGACAGTTTATTGGGAGTTACCATTTAATTTGGAGGGCAAATAGGGGTCACTTTAGATGGGTAGGTTTTCAAAGAGGAATACATCACAGATAGACAAACTGCAAAACTTCTGATTTTGCAGTGTCTTTGGATGAAATCTTTCACTGATTTTTGCCCTTGTGATTGCACACTACTCTTAAAATATATATAAATATATACATATTTTGCAGGCCACGTGAGACTCAAATCCAGAGGATGAAATATTAACCTAAGCCTTCTTTATTCAGAGTTACAGTAATACAGAAAAAAAAAACTAATTGAAAGTACCAGAAAACTTGGATAGAATGATGATGAATTTATATTGGCTTAGCTCCATTTGTTTGGGACACTCTTGACATTTTGTGGATAAAGTTGGTAACATTCATGCTGAGTTATCTGCTCCCATTAAACCACATTGATATCTTGCAGGGGAGAAAATGTGTCATCTGCTGAATTTCTTGTGGCTCAGAGTCCTTACAATAATATTGTGCCACTGATGTTTCACTGGAGTGGTGAAGGCTAATATTGGGTGAGTTGATCCATCAGCGAAAGGTGATGATCCCACCAGGAAGGCAAAGGTGTAACTAATCTTTAAAGCTTGTCAGTCTTTGCTCAAGAAATCCAGAGCATAAAGAGTTTCACCAACAGACACTGTCAACATCCATTTCTTCACTGACTAATATACTATGAAAAACTACAGCAACTGCTTGGCGTCTAAATGCCTGAATGTCTTCCGCTCTGGTTTGTGTAGGTGCAAGATGATTGAAAATCTGAATTTTCAGTGGTGTGAGAAAAGGTAACTGTAGCCACTAGGGATTTTCCTTGTCTTGGGGAAGGGGGTAGGAAAAAATAATGCCAGCTTTTGTGATTTAGAATCAAAATTTGGCTCCTATGCTGTCTCAAGTATCACAGACAAGTGCTTTTTCACTGAAATGTGAAGCATTGATATTCACATGAGCATTTATGGGTGGTTTGTCATTGTAAAAGGTCACTTCCCTTTGCTTCCTTTCTATAGATTTTAACAGGGATTATTCTGTTATGGAATTGTATGTACCATGCGAGATCCAGGAACCACAGACAGTTCTTTCCTTGAGAGGACCCGGACGCTTAGCATTTGCCTCCTTGTAATTCAAAGTAGCTTGTGGTGTACAGCACTGGACTACATGATAAAGCCCCCAAGCCATGGTTTTTGCTTTTTGGAGATTGTGACCATAGAGAAAAGGATGCAGGTTCAAAAATAAAGCAGGTTTGTTTCGGTATTTCTTGTTTTCTGCATAGCCTCACTCTGTAAATACCAGTGTGACTGTTTATCATGTAAGTATGTTAAACAAACACAGGAATTTACATGGACACTCTTTTGTTCTCAAAATCAAAGCATATAAACAGGACACTTTAAATGCAGTTTCTGTCAAGGCAGGAACAAATTATGTTTACATTGGGTCAGTAACGATAACTTTGTAGAGGGCAAACACTTTGAGAACAATCTACTGGGCTGTGCTCTGATATCTTGTATTTAGTATAAGCTTTAGTAGCTGGGATGTCAAAAGTTGTTAAGGAAGAACCAAGCACTCAGAGTTTGGCCAAACAACTTCAATCAAGTATTCTTGAAAGCATTAGAAATATCCTGAAAGCATTGCATTTAAGATGTTTGGTTGTAGGACTTATGAAAAACAGAAATATGAAACAAATAGTTTGGCAAATAGCTTCCTTATATGAAAGTGCTTTAATAAGTGTCATTTGCTTGATTTATGAACACATTTGAATATAAAAAAATTAGGTCTATTAATAAATGTTGTACTAGGAAACACAAGAGCTAATTTTACAGCTGTATCCTGATCTCAGTCACTTTGACCTTGACATGTAGTGCAACAATTTCACAGAGGTTTTTTGTTGCCATTAAGATGAGGACATTTTTCCAAAGTCACAGAGAAGGAAAGAGGGACAGAGAAATGTCCTTTCTGTCTAGACAAATCTTTTACCTTTTATAAGAGTACTGTCAAATGTTTATTCCACTGTCATGATGGAGGAGCATCAAAAATTGTGTTAGAATAGGGTAAACATCAATTAAGTGTGAAAAAGAATCAAAGTAACAGGGAAAGCAGATGATCCAGGGTGAAGGTTTGGATGAGAACCTGAAGGTAAATGAGGAGAGAATAAAGGTGAAACAGAAGGGGTTGTGAAACACAGGAGAGAGAGAATAAGAGAAGGGAGCAATACATAGAAAACTCTCAGAAATCCTTTGATCACACTGTGGATTTAAAGACATGGAACAGGACAATCACCTGCCTTAGGTTCAGCCCCAAAGAAAGCATGGAGATCAGTTTTAATGGAGCACAGACTCAACTGAGGGAGAATCAAAGACTGAAATTTAGAAGTGGTAAGGAAATACCTAGGAGAGATGGAGGCAGTGCAAGAGGGGTCTTACATATTTGGTTGTTAGAGAGTGCTCCCACCACATAAGCATCCTAAGTGTTTGAAATGTTGTATGGCATGGCCATGAAAACATTGGGTGTATGCTGGATACTAGTGGGTTTTGCAACATGAAAGAAAACACATTCAGAGATGATAAGCAGTTGGAGTTCTTACAGCTTGGTCTGCAGCCAGGACCCCTCCTTGACGCTGAAAATGTGTAATGAGAAAAATCTGACCTCTGTGAATTGTGTACAAGGAACATCTGTTCTAAGGAGGTGCTGTTGAGCAGACAGCTTGCTTATGTCATGAGTTGTTAGGGCTGTCTGCAATTTTCCTCTCTCCATTTGTGAATATTGATCTCAGTATATCAGATTGCCTCTATAAAATTATTCTTGCCTTGACTTTGTCACAGGAGTCATAAATGACAACTCACTGAAGTTCTCAGGAACACATATTTAGTAATTGCATTAAGTAAATTAAGAGCATAGTAATCAAAACACCTCTGTATTGTTCTCGTAGCATATGAACAGTAAGAGCAAGGAAGATAGTGACAAACATTTAACTCTCTCAAATGCAGTTCATAACTTAAAACCAGAAAACCTTATTAACACAGCTTGCAATTGGAATTAAATCAAGTTTCAGTATTTTCCATAAACCTTGATTAGAGAGGCTTGGTCAGTGTTTGTTCCTTTGAGAGCAACGGGAGTTGCTCTTTTCACTTAAGGGCAGACATGCTGTCTTCCTACATCTGCCTCAGAAACGAGAGAACAAGTGGAGGATGAGAGCACAGCCCTCTCTTCAGCAAATCTCTGGCCAACTCAAACACACAGTTATTTTCTTCTTTGCATTGGCTTTGTGTCCTGCCTGTGTACTATCCTTCTGCAGTAACAGGATAAATTGGAGAAGTGGTTTATGTTCCCAGCTGCTGCCTGCTGACAACACTTATCCCTTGCATAATCTTTGTTTTATTCACCCCAACCATGCAGCATGATCCTCCTGCCTCCCAAGGTAACTTGAAGGTATAGAAGAGTGTAACAATGAGTCCACCTTTCCACCCCAGGTCCCACCCACTAGCTGCACGACCTGTGAGAGAAATATGGAGTTCACCACCAGGGCTGGGGAGACACTTTTTCAACCACGCAGCCACAGAGCTAGTTGCATGGGTTTTTGAACCCATGTGTTGAACCTTGTGCAACATACTATTTTAAGGAAGAAACCTCTGAAATATTGACTCTCTTGATGGAGGAGGTAGGCTCCCATCATTATGTGCTCTGTTTGGAAACACGATATTCTGCATGCATGCTTGTTTTGGCAGTGCACAAAAGGATGTGCACATTCATATTGAAGGATCAAATCAAACACTACAGCTTTAATTCTGGAACAAGATTTTGTTTTACTAATAAATCTTACGGCCATTTAATTACATTTTATTGTTTTGTAAAAAATTACAGCATTGTAATACTTGGCAGATTCGTTAGGAAAAAAAGAAGAAATGGCAAAAAGGCAATTTAGGGAGGGATGATTCAAGTTCCCATTTATTTTCAAATTTGAAAACAATTAAGCTTTTCGTTATAGGCCTCCAAGTTACCCACTCTCATAAACTCAGAAATGTGATCTAAATGCAGCTGTGAAGCAGACAGGTGTTTTCTGCTGATTTATTCAAGAACGTCACCATCAATTTCAGCAGAGGAAAATTAATTAGGGAGGCAAATTATAATAATGATAATATGCAAAATAAAAGGAACAATCTAATTTAGAGATTTCAAGTTTATACAAGGAAGAATGATAGGTGAAGAAGCTTCATGAATGAAGCATGAGGGAACCTCATCCCCATCTTCAGCACTTTGCAGCTGAAATGTCAATAGCAATATATCGTGAGTGCCCAAGGGTCTCATTTTCTGCCTCATAAGGTTTAGTCCAAGCCAGACATCAGGCTTTTGATTCAATTCAGTTTTACAGAACCACCCTTCTTTGGGGTGTCAGTCCTCCTTCATTGCAGGTCCCACCTCTCTCCCCCTCCACAAATGGGTAAGATTTACCTTTCTTTGCTCAGGCACATATGATTTCTGTAACACCTCCCTGCTGTTTCAGCCGAGTGGTACAGAGAGGAGATTCCAAAAAGGTGAGCAGAACAGATGTGGCCCCACTCCTTGGCCCACGGGATTTGTTAAGCATTTGGGTAGTGGTCTCTCAAACTCTTTTGTCTCAGATCGAGCACGTACAAGTTGCCAGATGGCTAATGAAGGCAATGAAAGGAGCTTCTGTTCTCCTCAGGATGTTCCCCTTCTGGCAGCTTTGGTTAATAGAATAAATCATATTTTCTTTTACTGCATAAGATTTTTAATGAATATGTAAACAGCTTTCAATATTTGCCTGAGTTCCTGAGTAAGGAACTATTAGGTCTAAATACTTGTCAGCTGAAAAAGAAGAACGGCTTAGATTCAGGACCTTCCCCGTGTTTAATTTGCAGTACACTCTCAAGTCTGTTAAATTTGACATGGTGTAGAAAAGATGATCAAAGCAGTTTCAGCACAGATACTGCCAGCTGGAGAATTTAGCTAAATCAGCCATTTAACACCTGCTCTTGGCTTCAGTCTCGCTCTTGGCTGAGTGCATAAGGTGGTGTTTAAGGGCAATTGTTAGTGTTAGGAAGGCTGTCTGCCAGCACAGAGCACTGTTTTGAGTGGCTGTATAGGACGTAAGCTCGTGTTATGGAAGTTTTAGATGACACTATTGCCACCTTTGGGGCACTGGTTAACTCAGGAGATGAATCTTTGAAGACATGTACTTGCTGCTCTGTTGCTTTTATCTCTGTATTCAAAGATATGTTTCTGGCTGCCTTGGCTGTCCAAGGCATGCACAATAAACCAAAGATGCCTACGCCCATCTAGTGTATAGAAGCTGCAAGCTTTTCAAAACCATTTCTCTATTTGTCCACAAAGTAAAAGGGTACAATAAACCTTATTTTCGTTGAGGTTTTTTTGTTTGGTGGGGGTTTTTTTGGTTGTTGGTTTTTTTGGTTTGTTTGGGGTTTTTTTTTTCCCAGAGCAGTCTAATTTGAAAAGGAAAATTATATATGCATTAGTTAAAAGCTAGATATTTTGTGAAAAAAAAAAAAAAGACTTACTATTCAAATCACTATCTTACCCATTTGTGGGTACATAGAACAATGAAAGAAAATTTTTTAGTACAAGATAAAGTAAATTAAAATACTACAGCATTTTTCAGTCATAATTATATTTTGATCAATTTATCAAAATTTGTAATGATTTTGATATAAACTTTGTAACATCTTTCCATTTCTAGTGTGTTGGAATATTTCAGGAAGTAGAAAGGAGGAATATTTCAGAAAGTAAAAAGGAAAGGACAAATTTTAGTTTACAGTTTGAAAGCTGGTCAACAAGCTGTTAATCTTTATATAAAATTTGGGAGGGCAATGATTACTAGGAACCCAGATGGTGTTCCTACAGAAACTGATCTAATGTTCTCCAGCTGTAAACCAGGTTATGACAAGGGTAGGAAAGAGGCAGTTTGATTTCCAGTATCTGTGTGGATAATAATGATCCAATTTTATCTCCAATATTTCTTATATGTAGGATGTAGGCATCATTAAAAATAAACTATTCTAAGTACAGAAAGCTTATAAAGTTCAGTTTTGTTTCCCTATCCTCAAACAGCGTCCACAACAACTCAATCAAGAATGGACAAATTTCAGTAGTTACTGAAAGCAGGAGAAAGCACAGGAGTCAGACCCCAGAAAAAGCGACATGTTTCCAGGGCCAAAGTGCTGGGTTGCCTATGTGCAGGGAATATACCATTGTCTTGCAAGAGAAGAAAATAATAGTTTTCAAGGATGCTGTGCAACCGAAATCACCAAAAGATTATGAAACTTTATATCTCTCATCTCATGCTAGACTGTGTGTTGGAGAATGCAAAGCCACAGCTACAAGGTAGACTTGGGGTTTTTACCTACAAGAGTAAAACCCTATCATCTCTGGCAATTTTCTGTTGCCGAAACAATTTAGCGCTTCATACTTCCCAACCTTGCCTTCTTCAAGTTCTGTGCTCTTTGCACCTTCAGCCAGGTAAAAGCAGAAGTCAGTTGTGCCGCAGGATGTCCAATGCCCACCCTCATTTTGTTATTCAGATGGTTGGTAACCATAAGAGAGAGGCCAGGTATCTCATTGTCACAATCACACGAATCTAATGACCCCCATTCCCCAATATAGTATGGAGGAAAGGGTTATAAATTGAATTGTTACAATGGTAGGATATTCCATATCGGCGATTCCAAACAAAGTCTACTCTCAGTCTACTTTAGTCTGAGCTTCAAGGCTCCCTAGATTCTCTTTTTTTCCCTTTTGTTCCTGTGTCAAAACTGTGCATACTGATCCATTTTTATCTCTAACATCTACAGTGACTGACCTCTGCAGATATCCTCCTAGGTCATGTGCAGGATGTAAGTGTCATAAAAATAAACCATTCTAAACACAGAAGGTCTATAAACCGTGCAATGGGAACAATTCCCTTTCAATTTATTTATGGATTTTTTCATGAGTTATTGTACAAAGTTTCAGCAACAGCAAAAAAAAATCCAAGTTATTAACCCTCTGGTGCAGAAGTGAAACATGAAGGTGCCTGTACAGTAACATTGCTTTAACTGATGTCATTCTCTGCTGGAGATAAAACTCTTGAGTCACAACTAGCCTCTTTATTTACTTTAAAAGCTAAATATGCAAACTAGCCTCTTTGTCTACTTTAAAAACTAAATGTGCAAACATTTACTTCAGGATGGATTTCTTGCAGCAAAGAGAGGTTCTGCTTTGTCCCAGATATTCTGTCTGGAAAGGAAGGACGTTTTCTGGTCATGTTGGCAAGCCTGTAGGGAATGTGATTCATCTTCCCTGTCCTGTTGCTTGGGCAAATAAGGAGCTGCAGGAAAGCAGGCTAAGTAACTTTTTTACTAGTGGATGAGGTAGTTTCAAAACTCAGATATCTCTCTTATCCGATGAAGCCATGTGCCAGCTGCTACTTAGAATAAACTAAACTCTCAACAAGGATCACAGTTTGTTTTATTAAATTATCCATAATTTTCCAGAATGAGATCTTAATCTATAATGAGCTGTTGAGTCAGATGATTCCAAGCCTAAATAAAAGGGAAAATGTTGTGGTAAATAAAGGTCAAATTACAAAAATATAATTAGCTTTGTCAAGCCTAAGGTAATCTTTTATATAAAGTGCACATGATGTTTTATTGGTAAAAAATAACATTGTGCATAATTCCCCTCCAGGGTACCTGGAGAAGGAGGCTGCTGTCTCAAAGAATTGTGCATTCTGAGACAGACAGCTATGTTGTGTCACACAGCATGGCTTTATGTAGGGACTAAGGTCCTACACATTCTCTTTTCCACTATTATTGCCTTCATTGCTAGTGTTACTAAACAAGAATAAACCTTTTATGCCAAAAATTTCTATTGTCCTGGTAGTGTTACTGGATGTTAACCATGAGACTATATTACACAACCAAACTATTTCATAAATTAGCTGTTGTCATGCATCTTTTTGCAAAACAGTAGAGATTCCTAGTAACAACCCTCCCACTTGACTAAAAGAAAACGTCACACAAAATGGTACACAGATTTGATATCTGACCAAAAATGCTTAAATCCACAGACTTTGAAGAAGTCTGCAGTGCCATTTGAACTTTATCATTGGAGCCAAACTGAAGCCTAAACATTTTGCTATTTTTATAGCTTTAGTACATAAAGGCTCAGGATTCAAATCCACCAAAGATACATCCAATTATTTTTTATTTTCATAGAATCATAGGATCATACAATATGCTGAGTTGGAAGGGACCCATCAGGATCACCGAGCTGATCAACTCCTGGCCCTGCACAGGACACCCCAAGAATTACACCATGTGCCTGACAGTGTTGTACAAATGATTCCTGAATTCCCTCAGGCTGGTGCTGTAACCACTTCCTTGGAGAGCCTGTTCCAGAGCCCAACCACCCTCTGAGTAAAAAACTTTCTCCTGATATCCAACTTAAACCTCCCCTCACACAGCTTTGTACCATTTCCTCAAGTCCTGTCACTGATCATGAGAGTGGAGACATCAGTGCCTGCCCCTCCTCTTACCCACATGAGGAAGTTGCAGACTGCAATGAGGTCTCCCCTCAGTCTCCTCTTCTCCAGGCTGAACAGACCAAGTGACCTCAGCCACTCCTCATACGGCTTCTCCTCCAGACCCTTCACCATCCTTGTGGCCCTCCTTTGGATGCTCTCTAACAGCTTTATATCTTTCTTTTATTGTGGTGACCAAAACTGGCCCCAGGACTCGAGGTGAGGCCTCCCCAGTGCAGAGCAGAGCGGGACAATCCCCTCCCTTGCCTGGCTGGCGATGCTGTGCCTGATGCCCCCCAGGACATGGCTGGCCCTCCTGGCTGCCAGGGCACTGCTGACTCATATTCAACTTGTTGTCAACCAGGACCACCAGGTCCCTTTCCATGGCACCACTCTCCAGTATCTCATTCCCTAGGTCTATGCGCACAACCAGGGTTGTCCCATCCCAGGTGCAGAATCCGCCACTTGCCCTTGTAAAACTTCATATGGTTGGTGCTTGCCCATCTCTCTGATTTGCCAAAGTCTCTCTGCAGGCCCTCTCTGCCCTCGAAGGAGTCAACAGCTCGTCCCAATCTAGTGTCACTGGCAAATTTACTTAGTAATTTTGATTACTTTTAATTACCTTAGTAGTCAAGCAAAATGTGTACACTCAGACGTTAAGACAATTAAGCAATTCTAAAAATACATTCAATAGCTAATCACTTTTCCCTGCAGCTGTAGAATGCTGCGGTAGTGTCTTCACCTATTCCAATACAATCTAATAATGATTAAATAAATATTAAATAAGTACCTCCACCATTGTACCAAAGGGCATGGTGCAAAGTCTTGGGTGCAAAGGTGTCCAGAAGGTCTGGAGTCTCTTGTCATTCCTATTGCAAGTTTTTGTTGCCTATGGAGGGTGATGGCCAGAAGGTCTGAATTAATGAAATACCACTGAACAGATGATAGAGTTATTTCCTCTAGCTAATAATTAGATATTCATATTGTCTTTATTCATCTGCTTTAGAAAATGAATTTTTTTCTTTTTTTAGAAATTCCGAATTGTGGTGGGTGGATAATATGTCTTAATAAATTTTTATACAATACATAGTAAAATCTTTACCTTCATAATTTTTTCATAGTAAGGCTAGTAGAAATTCTGGCTACGAAGATATTCCACTCACAGGAAGATTATAGATCCAGGCACTTAGACCCTCTGCAGCACGTTCTGTGTAGGGTTTGCCTGAGATTATCAGCCTGACAGTTTTTGGAGCTACATTCCATTAGACTCTAAACAACTAGATTTAACAACAGACCATGGAAGACTACGTCAGAGACGTTTCACCAAAGGTCATTTATTTCTGAGTCATCAAAATAGGTTACCAAAGAGCATTTAAGCTTCCATTAAGTAACAATTTCTTATTAAACTATTTTCCAGAATGAACAATGTCCTCAACATTCCTAAATGGCCACAATGATTTTATAAAGGTTATATGTAATATACCACTGAAAATTCTAAAAACATAAGCCTCTTTCTTTATTTACATGGCAGAAATTCTTCAGATAAGATTAATGAGCAAACTAAAAGTTTGGCAGAACTAATCATTTTGGCATCGAACTTGACAATTAAATGTATCTATAAAAGTCTAACATTTACTCATGAAGCAAAGGACGAATTAGGCACCAACTCATTATGTTTTTAATCCCAGCTAAAATATTACCAAGCAGGAGGTAGCTCCAGGGTGTTTGTGACATTCAGATCATCATGCATCAGAATATCCTTGTGGCACATGTAGCTCCTGTAGAACCTTCACTTCGTGGAGAGCCCCCATGACACCTCAGGTTCTCTGCCTACTCTGAGAAATGCTTTTGCTGTTAAGTAGAAGCACAAACTAGGCTGCAACTTTTCATGATTTTTCAGTGGAGTAAAGATATTGCAGAATTACGTTAATTAAATGTGATTTAATCAGCCCACTATGCAGAAATGGATTCTTGCAGCAAAAGAGGCCAACAGTGTCCTGGCCTGAACAAAGACAAGTGCTGCCTGCAAGTCAAGGGAGGTGATCCTTTCCCTCTGCTCAGCACTGGTGAGGCCACATGTAGAGTGCTGTGTCCAGCACTCTGGAGTAGAGTAGAGTGCTTTGGGCTCCCCAGTACAAGGGAGACATGGACATACTGAAGAGAGCCAGTGAAGGGCCACAAAGATGATGAACAGACTGAAGCATCTCCTGCTTTTGAAGAAGGAAAAGAAAACCCAACAAGTACAAACAATGCTACAACTGTGTACTTGTAATAGATGTTATACATGAGAAGAAGGTGATCCATGAGACAATCAGTTTATTACGTCTTTGGTGAAGCGTTCTACTTCCCATCGTGTTCTGCATACCTGTCTGAAGAGGGATGCAGCAGGTTGTTATAAAAATGTATGTTGTCACCTTTGCTGGCAGTGTTCAAGGAATGAGAGATCCAGGTTTAAAAGAGACATGAAAAAGTGCTGATGCAGAGTACTGGGGCACCTTAGCTGGAATACTGAGTATCTGTCATGCTCTAGAAGGGCTTGGTCAGCCTGGAACTAAAACTGTGACAATAAGCAAGACCCTGACTGATGAGGAGAGATGGAAACAGTACAGCTGGTTTAGTCTAGAGAAGTAAACAGGGTGGAGGAGAGCTAAAAGATTACGACTGCAAATAAGTTCAAGTGTTTCCCAGTTTCCAGCTAGAGAATTGCAGTGGTGTGACTTTTTAAAAAATAGTTTGATAAGGGCACACAATATAATACCAAGTGGTTATTTGTGATTGTGGAAAACCAGATCAAGTGATTTAAATTATTGTTTCCAGACCCGTCTGGACATAAGGACAGAAATTAACGAATTGTCAGCATGCTTCTTTTAACATTTGAAAACAATATCCTCGTACTTCTGCTCTGGTTTTGGCTTAGCCTATAATGTACAGCTGGTTTTATTCAGGAAAACTGTAATATTCAAGCCACCAAATATGAGTAGACAGTGTAAATAGGCTCTTTATTCTAGTATCTTATTTAGTCACTCTGGTATCAGTTCTGGGCTGTTCAGTCTAAGCTGATGCTTTGTCCTTTCAGTTACATGGACATGCTGGAACCACAGATATTCCGGTAAAGCAGATTTCATGTTTCTTCAGGGATCTCAGCATGAAAAGTTGATTTCAGGTGGTGGTGAGTAATTGAGTTGGCATTTTGTGATTCAATGCAAGGATGATCAGGGAAAAGAAATATAATTTATTTACCTAATAGACCCCTCCATCTCAAATCTATTTGTTTAAGTTGGTCTGATTTTGAGATAAGAAACAAGTATTACATCATAGCAGCCTACACGTTTCACCATCATAGCTCAAACCTAAATTGAATCCTAATTTAATTTTAGTCTGTTGGACTAGACTGTGAAAATTCAAATGTCCTGCATACCGATAAAACAAAGCAGTCAACCATATGACAAGATTGCCTGTGTTCATATCAATTTATTTCATTCTAGTTAATGGGCTACAATGTTTTAGTTGACTACAGTATGGGATTTAGTTTGTAATGGGCCTTTTGTGGTGAACATAGATATTCCAGTACCAAAAATACAGTACACTTTAAAATAGAGGACTTTAAAAATGCATTTTTTAGGAACATTAGGGAGGTCATGCAGCCAAGGGAATTATGTCAGACTGACATTTCTGGCTTACTGGGACCAATCAGATATAGATCTATAATGATCTCTAAACCTTTAATTTTTCAAAACTTTTGGTAGTTTATGATAAACTAGTGAATTTTCTCAGTCCAGTTTCTGGGTGAGAATGGATACATTCCTTAAAACAACATAATACCTGGAATAATTGATTTTATTTACTGTTTTAATTTTGGGATAAATGGGTTTGGGGAAAAAAAAAATGAACCAAACTTGCAGCAACTTGTCAGCAACAAGGCTGACTTAAAAGACACTGCTTCTTCAGTAAGTTTTGTTTACTGCGTTGTTAGAATTTGAAAGGTGAAAGGAAAGACTTGATCCTTCTTCCTTGTAATCCCACACTGTATAATTCTGCATTCATGGCCAGCTCAGTTTTGGTCTGTTGCTTTATTCCAGAGGTCACATGAAGTTTTGGGGGTTTTTTAATTTTAACAGTAAATTAGAGGTACTGTGGTCTAAATATTTTCATCTCATATCTTCAAAATATCTGTAATGGAGTGTTTGCAACAGAACACACATTATCAGTATGCATTTGGGATGTTAAAACATAATTATTTACAAGAATCTGTGATCAGTTTCCCAGAAGACATGAAGAGAAGGGTCATATTCCACACCTCCTCTCGCCTTCCCCTCTTCCCCACCACCCCAATTATTATTAGGTCATTATGAGGACTTGTCTCCAGGGACTTTGCAACAAAGGTGAAAAGAAAACTCATTTTTTGTCCCTGGGCTTTATTTGCCTTGTCTTTTGTCAAACAAATTTTTCCTTAAAATAACTTGTAACGAAATGAAAGAATTCTCCCGTTCTCTCCCGTGGAAAGCCCTGGGACCATTGTCATAACACAAGGATAATTTATCCTCTTGTCTCTAGGGCTAGAGAGAGGATAACCTAAAATTACTCTATAGGTTTTTGCTCTATAAAGGTAAGATGATAGCTTTGTCTTATTCTAGCATCCAAGACTCTTCAGCTGCTAAAATAATTGTCATATCATTGATGCTGAAGGAAAAATGAAGTTTCATCTCAGTGTACCTTTTTGCTCTGAAACTTGTGTGTCTAAAGAGGATGTGCCAGCCTTTGGTATTTATACCCTTTATAGCCAACCTGAGATCATGTCCTCTTTATCAGTGATGGAGTCTGGGTCATAAAATGTTGCAAGTACGTAAAATTGCTAGGAGTCTTCCTTCTACCTCGTATGACTTCTTATAGATGACAACTATATAAAGATTTGTATGCTCTCTTTGATTTCTGCTTTCCTACCTACAACAATTTTCATTTTTGGATCTTACTATATTTTACTGTATAACTTGCTTATTCAAATCCTGAGGTTATGAACAAGAAAAATGCAAAGGTAAGTATAGAGTTTAGGACGATGAAGCAGTTTGGCTGAAGAGTACTAATAAACTTCAATAATTTTGAGCTTTAGGAGTGACACTTTAAGTCTGAAAGGCTCATATTTTGTACACTCCTTTCAGAGGTAATTCTACAGTATTTAAAAAAATAAACAAAAACTAAACCAACACATGGATTTACCAATATTACAATATTTGTGCCTGGAAAACACTTCCATTTTTAGGGAAGTCTATGCCTAAAAACATTGAAGCTTAGAGAAAGTTAGTGGAGTGGGGAGGAAGCCACAAACTGAAGTATTTCTAAAGGCTAAAATCCATGTATGATTTAATACCTCTTGTACAGTGAAGCAATAATTAGCTCTGATATTCCACAAAATAAACTAATCATTCCACAACTCAATTTACTGCAGCACAGGGGAGAATATTAAAAGCTTTCTGAATAATGAGGCACTAATTTTAGCTTCTGCATTATTTCCATTAGTGATGATTGTCTGCTGTATGGAGATTTCAGTGGAAAGACTGTAAAGTTACCAGAGCAGAAAAGGAGACAACAAGCACACTTTGTTTGAAATAAAAAATCCTCTAATAAAAACTGAAGTGGCAAGTGTTCATGTACTATCTTGATCCAAATGAAGTAATTAATATAAATGTGGATTTAAAATGCAAATATTTAAGGAATTAGGTGCGGAGTGGTTGGTGGGAATTACAAAGTTTGAGTTGGGGTTCTGGATTTTATCTGAATAAATAACACTTCAGTGGAAGCATATTTCCTCAGCAGTGTTATTCTTTGTAATTCAGCACAGTTGCATGCCTTTTATTTAATTTCAATCAAACTAGATTGTTGCTAGCAGGTTGACTATGGGCAACTCACTGCAGAAGAACTGGCGAGGCCCTCAGGAGAGGTTGTCGTGAATTCCGAGCTTAAAATTTTGATGTATTCAAGTGCGAATAGGAATAAAGTCCATGGAAGCAGCTGCCTATAATTCTCAAGTTTGTCACTTGGCAATGCTTCCTCATACATTAGGGTCACAGATGCTGCTTTCATGTCAGCTGAGGACACCTTTTCCTGGTGGAAATCCTCAACTGTCTGGTTGGATGTTGAAAGGCATCATAAATGGGTGGTGTTACTGAGCTGAATTTAAATAAAATGTTGAGGTTTTGTTTGTTTTGTGTGTGTTTGGGGTTTTTCTGTTTCATTTTGGCTTTTTTTTTGTTTTGGTTTGGTTTTTTTGTGGGTTTGTTTGGTTGATTAGGGATTTGTTTGTGAGGTTTTTTAAAACTTCCTTGCATTTTTTTTAATATCATCTCTACACTAATCGGAAAGTCGCTTAGCTATTTATCTTTAGTGGCACTAAACAATACTTTTGGAGGGAGAGGTTTCTCCTTTGGCACTGGCCTTTGGGTGTGCCTTATGCAGAAGAGGTCCTTCATGAGTGTGTCATGTTGGGAAGAGTAGAGCAATGTACAGATAATTGAAAAATATGGAAATACTTTTTCTAGGGATGTATAAGAGACAGTGCAGTGTGTGGTGGAAACCTTAGGCTCTCATGTTAAAATGAGAGGGGCTTAGAGGAGGGAACTTGATCTGCATCTTCTATTTATTTGCTTTGGTTTTGGCAACAAGAAGTGTATGCTAGCCAGATGCAGCCTGGTGTCAGAGCTTAAAGCATTGACTTTTGTTCACTCAAAGGAGGCAAATTCATGAGTCTCACCTAGCCTGGGCCATCTCCCTGGCCAGTGGCTGTGGGGATGGGAGGGTCTCCTGGAGAAGGCTTCTAAGGATTCATAAATCTGAGAAACCTGGAACGGCCTGACAAAGAGTTTCTACAAGGAAGCACTTGGATGAGGGGCAAGCAAGGGAGATAAGAGCAAGGCTGGCTAAGAAACTAGGTAACATCAAGTTATGCATTCCTGCAGAGTACCAGCTAATCACGGTGGAACCATGAATTATCAAAGTAAGGCTGGGCTGTGCAGATGATCCCATTCAAATTGGGTTCTGACCTTTTCCATTTTTAATGTGTATCTTTAATACATTTAAATACTCTTATCTTTTGTAATGGCTAATAGTACATTGATTGAAATTGCAATGCACTCCTGGATTTTTCACTTAGAACCTCTTATCAGGTGAGCAAGGGGCAGTGCCAGGACCATTTGCAGGAGATTTGAACGGCTCTTGGGAGTGTGATGAACAGGGGTGTGGCACGGCAGTTTGCACGGCAATTTGTGCAGGAAGGGCACAGCCACCCTCCCGGCTCCTGGTGGTGGGTTGTGTGTTAGTTGGGTGTGGTGTTTCGGTGAGGGGGGTTTTTTGGTTTGTTTTTTTGGTTTTTTCTCCCAACTTAACTAGATTCAGCAATTGTTTACACAGGGTCAAAAGCCATTGCTGCTGCTGCCAGCAAGAGTATGCTAACCCAATGGAACCCCCATGAAGCATGCAGCTGTCCAGGCTGCAGGGAGTGTCTGAGCCTGGTGTCAGTGCTGGAGGAAAGTGCAAAAGACACCTGTGTGTGGTGGGAGCAGGTGAATGATCTGCTCTGTCTAGTGGCAGAGCTTAAGGAAGAGCTGGAAAGGCTAAGGAGTATTAAGGAGAGCAAAAGAGAAACAGACTGGTGGAGTTACACCCTTCCATCCAAGAGAAGCTCAGCAGGAGTCAGAGGACCCTCACCTTTTTTGCCATCAGGCAGGAGGAGACCTAGTATGGGGGGGAATGGAAACCGGTCCCTGCTTGGGAAGGTAAAAGAATCCCCTCCTGACCCCCATTACCTTCCCAGGTGCCCTTACAGAATAGGTACAAGGCCCTGGATCTAGAGGGTCACACAGATGACATTAAAGAAAAAAATCTGTCTGGAGGCTCTACCAGTTGCACTTTGTCTGTCAGATGGATCACAACCTCAGTCAGATCCCAATACCTCAGGTACTAGGACGAAAAGAAGGGTAGTTGCAGTAGGTGACTCCTTTATGAGGGGAACTGAGGACCCTGTATATCAACCAGACCATCCCATAGGGAAGTCTGCTGCCTCTCTGGGGTCCAGGTATGGGATATTACCAGGAGATTCCCTGAACTAATTCAGCTCACTGATTATTACCTGCTGCTCGTTGTCCAGGTTGGTAGTGATGAGGTTGACAAGAAGGGTACCAGGGAAATTAAAAAGGACTGGGTCAATTGGTTGATGGAACAGGAGCACAGGTGGTGTTCTGCTCAGTTCCTTCAGTAGCAGGGATTAATGACGAAAGAAACAGGAAAACCCATGTTATCAATAAATGGCTTAAGGACTGGTGCCATCAGTGGAATTTTGGCTTTTTTGATCATGGGGCAATTTTTACAGCACCAGGCCTGCTAGGGTCAGATGGGCTTCATCTATCTAACAAGAGCAAAAGGATTCTAGCCTATGAGTTGGCAGGGCTCACTGAAAGGGTTTTAAACTGGGTTCAAGGGGGGAAAGGGATGTAACCAGGCTCTCCAGA